>CM072518.1:1266401-1348901 GCA_036898135.1 Oncomelania hupensis
TAGATAGATAGATAGATAGATAGATAGATAGATAGATAGATAAGGTTAGGGTTAGGGTTAGGGTTATGTTTTTTTTTGTTTTTTTAGTTGTTGTTTTTTTACACGCAAGATAAAGGCTGTTGCAAAAGGCTGTTACCTGAGAGTTGGTCACGCAAACGTTCATGTACAACAAACCCATGGGTGAAATCTCTTTAGGTGGGGATATATTCCGGGCGCGAGGGGTATGACCTGGCCTAGGCTGATCTATACCCAGGGGGTTAAACCCGCCTAGGCTACATTATACCCAGGGTATAAAGTAGCCGGGGGTATATTCCGCCCTGTTACACCGGGTGCAATACATTACTTTGTTCGTGTTATACAATAATTATTCTTTTGACCAGAAGATTCCTACAAACTTGATATTTGTTTGTAAACAGTAAACAGTAAACATGCATTCATCAAAAGGCCTTTTTTTTAAAAATACAAGTACGCAAGTTGAGACAGAGAGATAAACTTGAAACACTGAAGACGTAAAATAAAACAACAGTTGGAAAACAACACCGATTTACGTTTTGCTAATTTTATGGCTCTCTTCTTTCTCACTCAAGATAATAGAATAATTTTTTTTTAAACGGGGTTCAAGAAAACTATAAGTCCTAGAGCAATAAAGTAATAAGTAGCTGAACTACAACATGAATTTATCTCCCTCTGAAGCAATCCCGTTCCGGTGACAGACAATTACGTTTATCAAATTGTGAAAATATTTTATGCATTTACAAAATTAGTTTCAGTATTAATTATATTTTCAACAAGTAAATCATAAAATATAAATATTCAAATTACCGTGTCTGTCATGAACAGAATCCAGAATCACAACAGTGAAAAATAGAAGAAGCATACACCACAATATTTTCGAGTGCCACAAATAAACAAGCATTCACTCTTTTTTCACAGTCTTATCTTTCACTCCACTAATACTCTATCCTAGTCCTATTTCATCCATCCATTCACAGACACTCTCAGATGCATACGAGAACAGCCTTTTGTTGTTTGTAGATTATAGTCACACGACACTTTCGCATATAGGTGACTACTGGACCGATTTATACTGACACCAGCGGGCCAGTTGTTGGTAAAGGGGCAAATAATATGATCACACGTTGACCAATCCGGGATTCGAACAGCCTTCTGTTCTCCAGTCTTTATATAGCCGAGTTTCATCACCAAAATATTAATGAAATAGGAAATATTGTACCAACGCAAAGAGAATACATAGATGTCAAAAGCCCTCGCTCGCGTCACCCCGGGTGGAATGGCGGTGGTAGAATTTCTATCTCCACCCTCACAGTACTGACCATGGTCTATCCCCCACCCTCAAACTACTGACTATGGTCTATCTCCACCCTCACACTACTGACCATGGTCTATCTCCACCCTCACACTACTGACCATGGTCTATCTCCACCCTCACACTACTGACCATGGTCTATCTCCACCCTCACACTACTGACCATGGTCTATCTCCACCCTCACACTACTGACCATGGTCTATCTCCACCCTCACACTACTGACTATGGTCTATCTCCACCCTCACACTACTGACCATGGTCTATCTCCACCCTCACACTACTGACCATGGTCTATCTCCACCCTCACACTACTGACCATGGTCTATCTCAACCCTCACACTACACCCTCACACTACTGACTATGGTCTATCTCCACCCTCACACTACACCCTCACACTACTGACCATGGTCTATCCCCCACCCTCACACTACTGACCATGGTCTATCTCCACCCTCACACTACTGACCATGGTCTATCTCCACCCTCACACTACTGACTATGGTCTATCTCCACCCTCACACTACTGACCATGGTCTATCTCCACCCTCACACTACTGACCATGGTCTATCTCCACCCTCACACTACTGACCATGGTCTATCTCCACCCTCACACTACTGACCATGGTCTATCTCCACCCTCACACTACTGACCATGGTCTATCTCCACCCTCACACTACTGACCATGGTCTATCTCCACCCTCACACTACTGACCATGGTCTAACTCCACCCTCACACTACTGACTAGGGTCTATCTCCACCCTCACACTACTGACCATGGTCTATCTCACCCTCACACTACTGACTAGGGTCTATCTCCACCCTCACACTACTGACCATGGTCTATCTCCACCCTCATACTACTGACTAGGGTCTATCCCCACCCTCAAACTACTGACTAGGGTCTATCTCCACCCTCAAACTACTGACCATGGTCTATCTCCACCCTCACACTACTGATGGTCTATCTCCAACCTCACACTACTGACTATGGTCTATCTCCAAACTCACATTAGTGACTATGGTCTATCTCCACCCTCACACTATTGACGATGGTCTATCTCCACCCTCGCACTACTGACCATGGTCTATCTCCACCCTCACACTACTGACTATGGTCTATCTCCACCCTCACGCTACTGACCATGGTCTATCTCCACCCTCACACTACTGACCATGGTCTATCTCCACCCTCGCACTACTGACTATGGTCTATCTCCACCCTCACACTACTGACCATGGTCTATCTCCACCCTCACACTACTGACCATGGTCTATCTCCACCCTCACACTACTGACTATGGTCTATCTCCACCCTCGCACTACTGACCATGGTCTATCTCCACCCTCACACTACTGACTATGGTCTATCTCCCACCCTCACACTACTGACTATGATCTATCTCCACCCTCGCACTACTGACCATGGTCTATCTCCACCCTCACACTACTGACTATGGTCTATCTCCACCCTCACACTACTGACCATGGTCTATCTCCACCCTCACACTACTGACTATGGTCTATCTCCACCTTCACACTACTGACTATGGTCTATCTCCACCCTCACACTACTGACTATGGTCTATCTCCACCCTCACACTACTGACTATGGTCTATCTCCACCCTCACACTACTGACTATGGTCTATCTCCACCCTCACACTACTGACCACGGGGAACGTGGTCTCAACAAACGTAAAAAGCCGCTGCGCCGCTCTTTCCTGTGTATGGCTACACGTCCTCATTCCTGTCTATGACTACATGTCACCTTTCCTGTCTATGACTACATGTCACCTTTCCTGTCTATGGCTACATGTCACCTTTCCTGTCTATGACTACATATCACCTTTCCTGTCTATGACTACATGTCACCTTTGCTGTCTATGGCTACATGTCACCTTTCCTGTTTATGAGTACACGTCACCTTTCCTGTCTATAGCTACATGTCACCTTTAGTTTGTTTTAAGCCATGGTCACACAGCACTCCACGTCTTAATCACGTACAAAAAGTTCGGAAAATCTGGTGGACGTGGTCGTGCGTGGTAATTTTCGGTCAATTTTGGTTTGGCGGTGCTTTGGACGGCTGAATCACGGCCAAAGCGCGTCCAAAATGTGTTACCCGTGGAGTGGACGTTGTTCGCGTTGATGTCGAGGTTAAGACGAGCTACGGTCGAGGTATAGACGTGGCAGGACGCGGGGAGAAATCTGAACGGCATCGGACGCGGCAAAAAGTTTTGAACTGCTCAAAATTTTAGCCCGCGCACAACCACGGGTAACACACGCGGTAAAGACGTGCAACACACGTGAAACACGCGTGGTAATACGTGTTACGGCAGTGATTAAAACTTGGGGAGGCGCGGTAAGACGCGAAAGTTTAGCGTTCAGTCACGGCCAGAGCACGGTCATTGGACGCATGTACCGCGTTGGAATCACGGGAAATAGCGTGTGTTTAGCGGCTTTATCACCGACAAATGGATTTTTCAACGTACATAGCACTACCTAACGACGTCTCGAACACGTTCGAAAGACGTCCTGATCACTGCCTAATCACTTCTGTATCACTTCTGATTTTCTTAGACCTCGGCACGTGCAGTGTCGCCTTTTTCCCTCTCGTGAACATGTGCAAATTTATTTTTAGGCTTACACGTGGCTGGACGTGGTTGCAGTGCTTCAGCAGTGGAACAGCCGCCGACGGCCATACCCCGTCCAAAGCACGGCCAAACCAAACGTACGACCACGTCCACCAGATTTTCCGAACTTTTTGTACGTGATTAAGACGTGGAGTGCTGTGTTACCGAGGCAAGATCTTTGCCGCGTCCGATGCCGTTCAGATTTCTCCCCGCGTCCTGCCACGTCTATACCTCGACCGTAGCTCGTCTTAACCTCGACATCAACGCGAACAACAACGTCCACTCCACGGGTAACAAATTTTGGACGCGCTTTGGCCGTGATTCAGCCGTAAATGGCTGTGTGACCATGGCTTTATAGACACCGTGATGTTGCGCCGCTGCCGCCTCGCAATATGGGTACAATGCCTTACTAGCGCTCTTATTGACTTGGTGATCGCCAGTGGTATGCTAACATACAGAAATAATGGCAGATCATTAAGCAGCATGCTAAAAAAGTCCTTTCGCGGGGCATAGACAATGAGGCATATCCAGTATAGGGCATAGGTGATGAGGCATATCCAGTGTAGGGCCTATCTAATGAGGCATATCCCGTATAGGGCATTGGTAATGAGGCATTTGGAGTTTCTCATTTTTAACAGAAATGTTAGGTAGTTGTGTGGGTTCATTCCCATTATTAAAAAAAATAGCTTTATACTGGAAATACTTCATTATATATGCACCGCAAGGGGAAATCTCTACAATGCGGCATAATGAACGGTAAATTATTATTTATGGATGGATCCCACAGATCAAGTATTTAAGGCAAAAAACACTGAACAGTTTAGTTAGGCAGGATACCAAAACTTCTTTTACTTTTAGCACATGCTGTTGTTCGATCCAAATTGCCAAAAGGAAAGGATGCGTATTATTCTGCTCCGAAGTGCTATTTAACAAAAATTAATTGGCATAGAAAGTAAAGCTCTAAAATTGGCGATTGTTGAAGTAGTAAACTTAGTTGAAATACATATAAAACAATCAACACATATGAAACATCAACAGTTACCCAGTTGATGACTTTGGGAAACTGATCTGTGCCAAATTTGCTATTAGAGCAAAGACAGTAGATACTACTACCAAAGAGCTTAATGATAGAAAGAGGGGGAACTTGGTACAAAACCGCGAGACGAAAGGTACGAGTTATGCGCCCTTGTCAGCATGCTGAAAATGGCTCGTGGCAGAAAGTCAAAAGGCGACCGAGTGAAACAGTGCGGTGACTTTTGCACAGCCATCAATTGCCATAATGCCAGATACAAGAAAAGTTGTGTTGGCAAGTCCTTTTTCAAATTTCCAAGAGACAAAGAAAGGTAAATTGCAATTGAAAAACTTCATTTTTTTGTGTTTATGTAGGCCTAAACTAAGACCGCTGCAGTGCTGTTAGTGTTAAAACAATCGGAGATTTCAATTCAATTCAATATTTTAATTTAACGTCTTTTCACAACAATGTGATTTTAGACAACCATTAAAAAAAAAAAAAAGAAAAAAAAAAGAAGGAAACAAACAAACAAATAGAAATTGTTAATTATAGTAACTTAAATAAATCTGTTCCGACAATGATACGCGCGATGTCCTGTAACATCGAACTATGTAAGATGACTCTAATATCGTCTTGTGCACATAAAATAATTCCATTTTCTTTGTACAGTGCTGTTAAAACAGGACAATCAAATAATATGTGGTGTAAGGAAATAGTTCCAGCACATAAACAAGTAACATTTTTCAAATATTTTGTACACCATGAATTCAAGCGTAGCTTATATACTAATCTAGCAATAGTTCTGGAACAACTAACAATATTTACTTTGGGTGTTATATTAGTAAAGTGTTGTTCTAATAACGAATAATATTCAAATTGAGCTAATTTTACATTAGAATTAAAGACTGTATGCTCACTTTTCATTGCACCTTTTTTGGCCAATTTATCTGAAATTTCATTACCATAAATCTCTAAATGTGATGGGACCCAACAAAAGGTAATTCCAATACCTCTAATTCTAATACTATGAATAAGATATCTTACTTCAAACATTATATCTGTTCTCTTTCTACATTTCCAATTTTTTAAAGCATAAAGCACTGATTTAGAGTCAACACAAATTAATATATTAAATATTTTAGAAGGAATGCTGAGGATGTATTCGAGTACCATCATTATTGCATATAATTCACACGTAAATATTGACAACCCTTGACCAAGATAGTAAGACTTTTGAATATTTCGGAGTTTTGAATATTTTGAATATTTTGAACAATCGGAGAGCGGCTTGAATGATTCATGTTATACCTATGTGCTAAATCCAAAACAGTTTGCTTGCTGACAGTTTACGTTCAACAGGTCGCTCACTGTTTACGTTATTGCTAGGTTGTTTGACTATATTTGTGCTTATATTTCAAAAGTAGATGTCAGATTGGCAGTTTGGCTTCGTCAAACTGCTTATGTTAACAAGTTAAATTAGACTAAGTCTGTTTTCTCCTCGTGATCAAATACTGTGCAAGATAACCCCTTACCTAGGCACAAAAATGGTCTTCGATCTTCCCTTTTCGTTTGAGTGTAAACGGGGAAAAAAATGTAATGTAGAAACTCAGTCCTTGTTCTGATCTGTGAATTTCTGCGCATTAGATCTATATTGCGTGGAATGTTGTAGTCTAGGTTCTGATTGTTCTGTCTGATTAATTAATTATTTTCCATGAAGTGACTGATGTTATTAAGCCAGTGATGTGGGAAGTGAGAGGGTTGGGGGGTAGAGGGACACCCGATATAAATTAAATTCACACTATTAGTGAAACATTTTGTTATTGTGCTTTACTGTGATTAATTGATTGAATGACAGAGCCCTCTCTTCCCCCAACCTCTCTCTCTCTCTCTCTCTCTCTCTCTCTCTCTCTCTCACGATTACGGATTTACACAGTTTCGGATAAATGAAACAGTCCTGTCATGCATATTTTAATTTTAAAATATCTGTCGTTGATTAAAAAATAATAAATTCCAGGGCAGAAAACGAACCTATGACATACACACATAAGCAACATAAAAGCACCTAATAAATGTCAATAAGTAAATATAAACAAACAAACAAAAAAGACAACAGTAGCGGAATGTTAATAATAATGATGGTTAAAAGTTTGGTTTTTACAAACGTTGCCATAAAAATGTTCTTTTGCAATGGCATAGGCTCAATAAGTTACCACGCACAGATCATTCATATAGCAGATGATGAAATATAGCCAGCCCGAGCAAAGGGAAATAATCCGTGAGAGCGTCTCGCATTTTTGTATATGACATAATGGAAGTTCCTCCTCTTTCCGTAATAAGCTCTTTGCTACTACCAACGAGGAGTTGCATTTAAGATCGGACATACATTTTCCAAAGCCGGAGCAAGAAATGTAAACGTTTTCAAATCCTAACGTGGTCCTCTCCTCCAGTGCCTGTGCAGACCTCATCCGCTGTACCGTTATTGGCAGGATAAATTCACCTTCCTGCCTCACGTCTCCTGAAGACGATACGGAGATAAATTTTATCTTATACATTACCGCTACCCGCCGTGACAGCAAAATGCTTTGGGCCGCAGCTTGCAGCTGAGGAATTGTTTCACCACCTTCCTCCATCAATAACGGAACAGTACAAATTGTGTTATATTATAATCTTTGATCATGCTAGAGTATTACTCCTGGCCTGGGTGGAGCCATACTCCCGTCCCTACGCACGCACGCATGCACGCGCACACACATACACAGAGATAAAGACGGAAACACACACAGACGGGCACACAACTGAACTCCAGGCATCACAAACCTAGATAAAAACATTATCGAGAAACCACATTTTTGCTAGCTGCATAGTGTGGCAGTTGACATTTGGCTCTTTGGCCACTACAAAGAAATAGACAACCTCATGGTGAGTATGAACTACAGCCTCACTACAAGACAACCTCATGGTGAGTATGAACTACAGCCTCACTACAAGACAACCTCATGGTGAGTATGAACTACAGCCTCACTACAAGACAACCTCATGGTGAGTATGAACTACAGCCTCACTACAAGACAACCTCATGGTGAGTATGAACTACAGCCTCACTACAAGACACCTCATGGTGAGTATGAACTACAGCCTCACTACAAGACAACCTCATGGTGAGTATGAACTACAGCCTCACTACAAGACAACCTCATGGTGAGTATGAACTACAGCCTCACTACAAGACAACCTCATGGTGAGTATGAACTACAGCCTCACTACAAACATGACGCGTCAGGATCACAGAGGTGGCCACACTATCAAACACAGCATTCCGGCTAGTTGCTAACACACCTCTTTCTCCGACCATGTTTCATCCATAATGACCGAGTCAGCAGATGTTAAGCCACACAGTGAAAGGTTGCAGAAAAGCCAGCAACACCAGTCAACGGCAACACCAGTCAATGGTAACACCAGTCAGTGGCCTTAAAGGCCTGGGACGTAGTTTCCCTTTCACGGAGTTAGCTGCCTTCCACTACCCCCTCCCTCCCTCCCCTCCCCCCCCCCCCCCCCCCCCCCCCCCCCCCCCGTGACTTTTGACCTGACTTCCTTTTCCATTAGTCGAATAAGTAACAGTGTGTTTATTTTATTTATACCTTTCCTTTTGTTTCTTCCTGCAAACAACCTGACAGTGACCGCTGCTGTAGTGTAGAATTAGTTGTATTTGCACGTCAATACAGTCAATAGTGTCAATACGACATCAATACCAAGGTGTAGTGTAGAACTAGTTGTACTTGCACGTTAACACAACAGTGTCAATACGACGTCAATATCTAGGTGTAGGGTACAATTAGTTGTACTTGCACGTCAACACAACAATGTCAATACGACGTCAATATCTACGTGTAGGGTAGAACTAGCGGTACTTGCACATCAACACAACAGTGTCAATACGACGTCAATATCTACGTGTAGGGTAGAACTAGTGGTACTTGCACGTCAACACAATTATTAGTGTTAATACGACATCAAAATCAATCTCCAACGAAGAATACAAAGCATGGAGATGAGGTGCTACAGAAGACTTCTGGGCATTTTCTATACCCAGCACATCACCAACGACGAAGTCCGACAGACCATCACACAAGCCATTGGACAACATGATGACCTGCTCACAGTGGTGAAAAACGGAAACTCCGATGGTATTGCCACGTCACCAGATCATCAGGTCTTGCAAAGACCATCCTGCAAGGCACAGTGCAAGGAGGTAGAAGAAGAGGGAGATAAAAAAAAAGGTGGGAGGACAACATTCGAGAATGGACTGGTTTGACTGAGCGAAACAATCAGGGTTGCAGGGAAAGATGGAGTACGCTGGTTAAACGATCATCTGCGGTGCCCCTACGACCTCCGAGTTACGGGATAGGATAGGATAGGGTAAAACTAGTTGTACTTGCACGTCAACAGTGTGAATACGACGTCAATATCCAGGTGTAGTATAGAACTAGTTGTACTGGGCTACCATGAGGCATAAGCAATGTAAGATGTGCTGCCTTGAGACATCACAGCGGCTCATCTGAAACTTCAGATTTTGAGGTCAGGTCAGCCAGGCTAGCTATAAATAGCTTCGCCAATACTACTTTTCTCTAGAAGGGGGTAGCAGGCAAGCTATAAATAGCCTGCCGCATGCGAAACGCGGAGGAAGTGAATAGTGCTGCTCACATAGGAATTGAGCTAGTGTGACATAAGACATAAGCAATGTAGGATGGGCTGCCATGACGCATAAGAACTAAGCAATATAAGATGGTCTGCCACGAGTCCTAAGCAATGTAAGATGGTCTGCCATGAGGCATAAGCAATGTAAGATGGTCTGCCATGAGGCATAAGCAATGTAAGATGGGCTGCCATGAGGCATAAGCAATGTAAGATGGTCTGCCATGAGGCATAAGCAATGTAAGATGGTCTGCCATGAGGCATAAGCAATGTAAGATGGGCTGCCATGAGGCATAAGCAATGTAAGATGGTCTGCCATGAGGCATAAGCAATGTAAGATGGGCTGCCATGAGGCATAAGCAATGTAAGATGGGCTGCCATGCGGCATAAGCAATGTAAGATGGGCTGCCATGAGGCATAAGCAATGTAAGATGGACTGTCATGAGACATAAGCCCTAAGCAATGTAAGATGGACTGTCATGAGACATAAGATGGACTGTCATGAGACTTGTCATGTGACATAAGCCCTAAGCAATGTAAGATGGACTGTCATGAGACATAAGCCCTAAGCAATGTAAGATGGTCTGCCACGAGTCCTAAGCAATGTAAGATGGTCTGCCATGAGGCATAAGCAATGTAAGATGGGCTGCCATGAGGCATAAGCAATGTAAGATGGGCTGCCATGACGCATAAGAACTAAGCAATATAAGATGGTCTGCCACGAGTCATAAGCAATGTAAGATGGTCTGCCATGAGGCATAAGCAATGTAAGATGGGCTGCCATGAGGCATAAGCAATGTAAGATGGGCTGCCATGAGGCATAAGCAATATAAGATGGTCTGCCACGAGTCATAAGCAATGTAAGATGGTCTGCCATGAGGCATAAGCAATGTAAGATGGTCTGCCATGAGGCATAAGCAATGTAAGATGGGCTGCCATGAGGCATAAGCCATAAGCGGGTTAAGCCAGGAGACGGACCATTATATACTGGTGTTGTCACTGTGAGATGAAATCCAATATCAGCAATTACATTGTCTACCACTGTAAGGGTCGCCATACAGGTTTCACGCTGATGCAGTCCTATTTGCAAAGGTTAAAAGCAATTATTAGTATTACTCGTATGCTACTCATAAAGGTCAAGGTTAACTTTTTTTTAAAGTCAATGAAGGTCAATGTTCCCATTCATACATTCAGTGACAGCCAAAATTATTACATAATCCTGGAGGAATTTAACATTTCATGACATTTTCCACAGAGAGCAGTTTTCCACAGAGAGCAGTTCAGTTATCAAGAAGAAGAAGAAGAAGAAGAAGAAGAAGAAGAAGAAGAAGAAGAAGAAGAAGAAGAAGAAGAAGAAGAAGAAGAAGAAGAAGAAGAAGGAGGAGGAGGAGGAGGAGGAGGAGAAGAAGAAGAAGAAGAAGAAGAAGAAGAAGAAGAAGAAGAAGAAGAAGAAGAAGGAGAAGGAGAAGAAGAAGAAGAAGAAGAAGAAGAAGAAGAAGAAGAAGAAGAAGAAGAAGAAGAAGAAGAAGAAGAAGAAGAAGAAGAAGAAGGAGAAGTAGAGGGGGAGGAGACATGGGAGAAAGAGGACGAGAAGAGGAGAATTGTGATAATCGGAGAGAAGACGATGGTCAATGGGGTGAGCTGTTAATTTGGGATAGGGCGGGGGAGAAGAAAGCCATCAGACTAAACACATGCACACATAGTCCCTACAATCCTATAAACAACGAACAGGAACAACCTTACATCTAACGGTCATCACACGCAACAAACAGCAGGGACTGAGTTACGTACCCTGCGTCATCAATCAACAACCTTCTAACCCATTTCACTGACGATGACAAGACACTGACAGGGCAACTTCACGTTCTGTCACTTTCTTTGTCACATCTACATTTGGTGTTGCATGCAGATGTTAACTAACAGCACAACGCAGAGGGGTAAACTGTTACGCTGAAACGCGAAGGATAGTATGTCTGAAACGTGCACGATAGATCTAATCGTTTCGCTTTGCAAAGTATTCAATAATAGAGTGTATTTACCTTTGATTTGAGTTTGCGTTGTTGTTAGAAGAAGCTTTGTATAACGTTGATAATTTTTGTTAGTCGATATTATTGGAGAATTCTCTAGATCTGCTTGTTTACTATCGATCGAAGTTTCGCGATATTTGAGAACATTCTTGGACAGAAAGGAAAATTGTATGACGTAAAACAGTGATGACGAATTTTTTTATGATTGGTTATAATTGCGTCATACTCGATCGTTCCACCGTGTTCTGGAGTAGAGAAAAACTATATATTCGATGCTCCGTGTGAGAGAATAGTAAGTCTCCTCTCTGAAAATCCTTATCGGGAAGAGAGGGGACTATAAACTGATACACATACATACATAGAGAATAGTAGTTGAAAGTAAAAAGAGGAGAGTGAAAAGGCGATTGTATGCAGTTGTTGATGAACGCTGAATAAAGTTTGAAAACTACATACGAAGACTTTGCCTTGTTGCTGAGTGAGCAGGTTGCGTGGATAAACGAACCTGAGTTACACTTTATCAGTACTTCAAGCATCGGGGCTGAATCAACTACTGATAGAAAAACACCAACATCGAACGAGTGTAACATAAACGTTCTATCACTTTCTTTGTCATATCTCTTCATTTGGTGTTGCAGATGATAACTAACAGCACAAGGCAGAGGGGTAGGGAATAGTGGAGGGGGTGGGGGTGGTGATAAAAGGAGATATTGACAAAGAGGTCTAGTGGAAGGAAGAGAACATTATGTTGGGTACCGTTGTCAATTTTTACTGTACAATGAGATTTTGCGTCCGCTGCAATTCCATTCTAAGCCCTACATTAAAATGAGTTAATTCGCTACTCCGCAAGAGTTCTACATTCAGAACTTTTATTAGATTGTTTTCCATAAGTTGTGTGTGTGTGTGTGCATCTGTGTGTTTGCGCGCGCAGATCTTGATTATATTGTTACATTATGATGTTATTGTTATGAAGTTATTTTGTTATATACTAATTGTTATAAGCACAAGGGCAAGATGTTAAAAAGCACACCCAGTGCTTACTCTTTTACCCTTGTTAAATAACATTGTTATCTTCTCTTATCTTACCTTACCTTATCTTATCTTACCTTATCTTATCTTACCTTATCTTATCTTTGTGATAAACAGTTTGTAAGGCATTGTAACTATTAAAGTCTTTGACATTATCTGCTTCAGGTATTTATGAAAAGGAAAGAGGAACAGCGGTGCATCCGTTCCATAAATCCTGATGATGATGATGATGATGATGATGATGATGATGATGATGATGATGATGACGATAATGTTTAAGATGACGATGATTACTTGTATAGCGCCAAACCCAATGTCCAAAACTCAAGGCGTGTCTAAAAGCATATTGCAGCCTACAGTAGCAACACACCCGCTTTTCATCTGCTAAACATTCATTTTTGCCTCAGATCACCTTCACTCACCCTCCACGACAACAGTCTGATAAAGGTACATCCTAACGCACAGGCCACATCCTTCCCTAAATTCCACGTGCTTCCCCATTGGATAGCTTGTTCAGCAAAGGATAACCCACTTCAGCTCATACAACTGGAGCAGGTCAAGTCGCAAGGAAAGAAGTGAGCCCGATAGTATTCGCTATACAAATGTGTTGCAAACTAGTACAATAATGTTTTAAACCATCCCTGACGTATGCCGTGATGAGATACACAGCACAATGTTGATCAAACGTCTCTTTTGGAGAAAAAGTTCTACAATTTGCTAAGATCTTAACAGAAGAAAGTCACACAGCAGTAACCACTTTATCAGTTACTCTTCAATTTGCCAAACATCCTGACAGGAAAAAAATTCACGCAGCAGTAAAAACTTTATCAATGCTAGCAAGCAAGAAATGTCCCTTGCGTTTAGACGTTGATACAGGCCTTACCAGTACTGTTAACGGTACTTTGCCTCGCCCGGTACGTGCCAAACACTCCACAGCACAAAACGCACGACTCAGGCTCAAAATATCAGCCCAACCACAAACGTCCTGTCCCCGCCCTCATGTCCAACAACTCTTTTTGTTGGGTCACGCCAGTCATTCACACCCTTACTATAATAGCATTTTGCACCGCCATTTACAACGAACCACCATGAACCACCATTTACAATGAACCACCATTTACGTCATAAAAGGGGCGTAGAAAACAAATGTGGCGGAGTGATAATGTAATGGAAGTGGCGCTGACAAAAGATACCTACAGGGAACGACCCGGGGGGACTGGCTAACAGCCATTCACTGTCTCGCGCGCCAACACACCCTGCACTGAAAAGGGCACACGAGCAATCCCAGCGTAACTGACACTGAACACAGAATATCAGGGACATCACAGAGGTGCTGCGATTTAGATAAACGCTGCTTGATCAAACTACCCCTTGGGGTCATGAGCAATCTTGCCACTATAGATTGTTCTAACCTATAAAGGGTACAGTGAAAGCCCCAGTTGAAAACCTGTCTTGCCTTTGTAGGCATGACAAATTAACTGCGGCAACAGTTCCCCCCGTTGGAGTGCCGGGGGTTTCAGTATAAATAGTATCCCCACTTTCTGGAAATTTAGTGCTTTAAATTCCCACTGTCGCTGTCTTCCTCATTTGCTCTTTCCCATTCCCGATCTGTCCTACCACTCTGCTATACTATCTTTTTCTTCGCTAGATCAATGACCTACCTTTTTTCTTGAAAACTCTTCCTGGACAAGACTCCTTGTTTGTGTATGAGGTCTGTTGGATCAGCTTGGGAGTGTTGGACGCTTTCTGCCGGGTGGTCACTGGGGCTTCCTATGAATGTACTATTTAGCACTATAGGCATTTTATATGTATGTTTTTTGTTGATGATTTATAATGATGTTTGTATAATCGGGGAGTTCGCGTAGTTGAGGTCAACCCTCAGCCGTCCCTCGCGTGGGATGTCTTTATTGTAAAGTGACTGGCCGGTGGAGGGCATTCAATTTTCCCACTGGGGTTGTTTCAACAGATCTTTTATGCGGATCGGGGGTTGTCCGGTCCTGATTTGGCTCGGAAGAGTCCGCTGGACCTAAAGCAACAATAAATCAATCAATCAATCAATCAAAGCTTGATCAAACATAGCTTGGTTCGATGCTTTCATATATTTGCAATGCAGCAACCTTTACTGCAACTCTCTCTCTCTCTCTCTCTCTCTCTCTCTCTCTCTCTCTTCCGCCCTCCCCCCACCCCCCACTGTCTGTCAGTCAAAGACTGAAGAACATTACTTTATATGATTATTGCTTTAGGTCCAGCGGACTCTTCCGAGCCAAATCAGAACCGGACAACCCCCGATCCGCATAAAAGATCTGCTGAAACAACCCTAGTGGTAAAACTGAAAGCTCTTCACCCAATAAAGACATCCCACGCAGGGGACGCTGAGGCTGTACTCTAATTTATCGAACCCCCGTTTACAAAAACCAAAATAGAATACAAACATCATTATAAATTATCAACAAAACACATACATATAAAATGCCTACATTGCTAAATAATAACATCATAAGAAGCCCTAGTGACCACCTGGCAGAAAGCGTCCAATATTCCCAAGCTGATCCAACAGACCTCATACACAAATAAGGAGTCTTGCCCCGGAAGAGTTTTCAAGAAAAAAGGTAGATGGCTGGTCTAGCGAAGAAGAAGATAGTATAGCAGATTGATAGAACAGAGCAGGAATGAGAAAGAGTAAATGAGAAAGACAGCGACAGTGGGAATTTAAAGCACTAAATTTCCAGAAAGTGGGGATACTATTTATACTGAAACCCCCGGCACCCCAACGTGGGTAAAGACTGAAGAAATCCCCCAGTGATAAATTAGTATGGTGACTGTTGGGCACTGCAGTCACTTTGTCATTATCATGTAAGCCGGTCATCACCAAAGGCGCCTTACTGCTTCATCGTAGTTGAAGGCAAGGTCATTACAAAAAGACAACATAGTTCAAGACTAGACAAAGGCAGACAACTCGTTTGCGTGAAACACTAGCAGTAGGTAATCTGGCCATAACAACGAGTGACTGGAGTGGTTAACACATGTTATACATCATCCTTAGTACTGCCGTCCTTCTAGGTGTAAAGACAAGATAGGAAGATTAATCTCCCTTGTTCTGCTGCCAGTGGCTTTGGTAGTTTAATTATAAACATTTATCTGATATTGTGGTGGCGAAATTGTGCCTACGTATGACCATTTAGCTCTTCAACGTAGCCACTGGACCTGTTGAAAATCCAAATAATAAAGCTGATCAAGTCCTTGCGAAGTACGTCTTGACCTGTTTAGTTTAGGTATAAACAGAGCCTGGATTAATTTGAGTGGGTCTGTTTTTAAGATAATAGCTCTATATAAAGATTTCCTTCCTCAGATTAATCTAGGTTTAGAAGCATGGAGATGAGGTGCTATAGAAGACTTCTGGGCATTTCCTATATCCAGCACATCACCAACGACGAAGTCCGACAGACCATCACACAAGCCATTGGACAACAAGATGACCTGCTCACAGTGTTGAAAAAACGTAAACTCCGATGGTATGGCCACGTCACCAGATCATCAGGTCTTGCAAAGACCATCCTGCAAGGCACAGTGCAATGAGGTAGAAGAAGAGGGAGACCGAAAAAGAGTTGGGAGGACAACATTCGAGAATGGACTGGTTTGACACTGAGCGAAACAATCAGGGTTGCTGAGGACAGGGAATGATGGAGTACGCTGGTTAAACGATCATCTGTGGTGCCCCTACGACCTCCGAGTTATGGGATAGGATAGGATGGGATAGGATAGGATAGGATAGGATAGGATAGGATAGCGTCGATTAAAGCTGACATATGTTACAGCAAGTAACCTAACTAGGAGTGGAGAGTTCTTTGTAGCCAGTGGGCGTTAAGGGATCGGGCAGTAGACCTCTTTTTTCTTGGCTGGCATACACAAGCAGTCCACGGACTCCTCCGCCGCTGTAACTGGCCACACTTGAGTATCAATGGGAGTGCTGCTACTGCAGTAGACTACATCACTTCTAAGCTGTAACTGGTCACACTTGAGTATCAATGGGAGTGCTGCTACTGCAGTAGACTACATCACTTCTAAGCTGTAACTGGTCACACTTGAGTATTAATGGGAGTGCTGCTACTGCAGTAGACTACATCACTTCTAAGCTGTAACTGGTCACACTTGAGTATCAATGGGAGTGCTGCTACAGCAGTAGACTACATCACTTCTAAGGTGCTACAGCTGTCAGCAAACACCTCTTTCCCACGTTGAAAGAAAGCCATGGGTGTACTGATGGGCTAGTCTGCTTAACAACGGAGTGGCGAGCGATGGGAGTGTTTCACTTGGACTAAAGACTTCAGCAGTGACCTACAGAAATGCTACAGACGGATGTAATATTTTCTTTTCGACAAAGGGGGGTGGGATTTTTCTTTCGTGTCTTTGATGGTAGTCAGTGGGTGTAAGTCTTAAGTCAAAATTGAAACACGATCAGACGGCTGTGGTATGGGACTACAGCCGTGCAGGGCCGTTTCATTTCCACTAGCAGTAACTATAGTATAGTGAATACACAATGATGTAGTTATTTCTTTTGGGAGAAACTTGGGCTGTGTGTGCGTGTGTGTATAATTATGTGGGTGGGTGTGTGTCTGTGTGTGTGTGTCTTTGAAGCAGAGGGATGGTAAGGCAATATAATTTGTGATAGGAGTGGTTCGGAGTTTTCTATACAATCAGGCGTGGTCCGTGGGATATTATTTTATTTAAATTAAGCTGGCCAGTATTATAGTAATACAGTGGAGACTACACTGCTGCACAGTCATGTGTGAAGTAACCTATTGCTCCTGTCTTTCATCTATTATTGGGGCTGTAGGACATCAAAGCGGCGTATCATGCACTATCACAGCGGCCCCACTGCCCAGCGTATCATGCACTAACAGAGCTTGCTATCAACCACAGCATAAGGTACTGAGCCCACAGTGAGATCATGGAATACAAGATGAGACAGAAAATACAAGTAATGAAAAGTGAGAGAAAAAAATAACACACGCAAAAAGAATCTTGTAAAATCCTCAACATTTCCATTACTTAAAAACCTTCGTCAACACAACATGTCCTCCAACAGACAGGAGGGGTGAGGAGAGAATGCTTGAGAGAAAAAGAGAGAGAGAAAGAGAAAGAGAGAGATTTCACGACACCTCTCCATGGCGTCATTGACCTTTACATAGCCCCACGTGCCCACCTGGAACGTTTAAGTCATACGTGCCCCCGCCAACTATTGTTCTTCCTGTGGTTAGATAAGTGTTGACTCAAACTATCACTAGCAAACCCCACCCGACCGTCATTCCACCCCGCCCTGCGGCCTCTCTACCCTATCATTACTTAAGAACTGACTAACAAGGAAGGTCCATGCACCCACCAGCACCTCGGCAGCTAGGAACAATAAGACAAGACCAGACTGTTGTGCTAGATAGATAACACCCGAAGACAAGGGCCTAGCTTTCCACGTCGCTGTTCCCCAACCTACACTCTACTACTAACGTGCCACGGCTAAGGTCACTACATCGTGCAATGTCAAGGGCACAGTATTCCTAAGGGAATCTTCCCTAGTATAGGGGGAAATAATGATCATAGTATATGAATTATAATTGTAAATGTTTCGTTAGGGTTAGGGTTAGCTTATTAATTTATAACGTGTAAGAATGACCCAAATGAGTTTGGATGCATTAGAAAGACATTGGCTACACGCCATGCTGTTCTAAAAATACAACACGGAACTGACCTCCGTGAACTTTGACACTGCACGAGTGGTGTGAACAGTAAAAGCCTGCTCTCCTACTAGGCGTTTCCAGTCACGCACACACGTTTCACAGATAGGTCCACACATGCATCAATCTATCATATCACTGTCAAACTGTCTCGCAAGGTTGGTTAGTAAGTCAATATTTGGGAAAAGGGTGGTCTGAAAACAGACATTTGTACCAGGATTTTTCCTGCAGGGGTGGTGGAGTAACCTAGAGGTTTGGGCACGAACTACACATATATAGTTAAACCATATCAAGCGGGGAGGTCTGGCGTGCGAACAGGGTAAAACGCGCGATGAAAAGTATCGATGCTTCGATACTATTCTCATAAGGATCCATCCGTTTAGGAAAGTATCGCTACTTTTCTCAAAAGGATCGCACATTTTCTCAAATGGAACGCCAATTGCGAAAGAATCGATGCTTTCTGAAGAGTATTGCATCGATGCTTTTTAAAAAGTATCGATACTTTGCATCGATACTTTAGCTCGAGCAGTTTCATCGCGCAGTTCCGAAGTTTACCGAAGCGAAACACACTGTTTCTGCAAAACTGAAATCGGTCAAGCTAATGAAATAATATACATGTATTAAGTAACATTCCGCAGTTCCAATTGTCCTTTGCAGAGCAAATTAATTAATAAATATATTTTTTCCAAATAGCTAACGCAAAACGAAAGGAAAGCAAACAGATTGGCGCGATTGCCTGTTTTGTGTTCCGCTTTAGTTCCGATAAAACTTTTGGAAAATTTGCATACTGTGTATTCGGAAGAACTCGGAAATGCGCGATGTAAAGGATCGATCCTTTCGTAACGGAGCGATGCAAAGTAGCGATACTTTTCGATACTTTTCATCGCGCATTTGACCCTGTTCGTACGCCATAGGGAGGAATGACCATACTTGGATGCAATCACCGAAGGACTTAAAGAAATTTAAAACAAACGTGCGACACCCAGCTGTAAATGGGTACCTGCCTCTGTTTAAGACCGGGACATGTAAGGCAGCCACAGACAGAGAGAAGATGGGCCGCGGTCTCATTAACCTGGCCCACAGGAAAGGGAGCTTTCAAACTGTTCTTTTTTCTCAACAACCGAAAGGTTGAGGGACCACCTTTATCGGGTGAAGGGGGGGGGGAGAAGATTCCTTTTAAAGCTCCCGCTTTAACAGAGCGATAGGCATGGCAATAATATTTACGAAACCAATCCTTATTATCTATAATTATCTTTGTAGCTCTAATAGCTATCATTGCGTTAGTAGCAAGCTACTGCCAAGCCGTATAAACTGCTAATAAAACAGTGCCTCAGTAAGTAGCATATATAACTATCCTCGCTAACTAGATACGTTACATACCACTGGTAATGGAATGCATTATGATCGATCTTCTTCGCTGCTATTTTGTGTTTCCTTTCTTGCTTGTCGTTGAAGGTCATAAATTCCTGCAGTTGCCTCCATCACAAGTAAGCTATGTTACCAATGTTCATTTGGCCTCATGAGGCTAATGTTAATGTCCTATACGCTTGTGAAACATGGACCCTCACAGCAGATCTACAACGAAGAATACAAAGCATGGAGATGAGGTGCTACAGAAGACTTCTGGGCATTTCCTCTACCCAGCACATCACCAACAACGAAGTGCGACAGACACACAAGCCATTGGACAACACGATGACCTGCTCACCAGTGGTGAAGAAACGTAAACTTCCATGGTATGGCCACGTCACCAGAACATCAGGTCTAGCAAAGACCATCCTGCAAAGCACGGTGCAAGAGTCAGAAGAAGAGAGAGACAGAAAAAGAGGGGAGACATTCGACAATTGACTGGCTTAACACTGAGCGAAGCCATGAGGGTTGCTAAGGACAGAAAAAGAGTACGCTGGTTAAACGATCATCTGTGGTGCCCCAACGACCTTCGTGTCACGGGATTGGATAGGATAGTCACACGACACCGAAGCGTATAGGCGACCACTGGTCACATTTCTGAAACCAGCGAACCAGTTGATCGTAAGGGGAAAATAATATGGTTACATCTCGGCCAATCCGAGATTGCAAGCAGGGATCTTTGGGCTACTTACATTTGGGCTAATTTGGGCTACTTACATTTGGGTTACTTACATACATTGGCCTCCTTGTGTACACATGTATTTACTGCGGCTAACCTCGGTTAGAGAAAACGAGGGGAGAGAGAGAGAGAGAGAGAGAGAGAGAGAGAGAGAGAGAGAGAGAGAGAGAGAGAGAGAGAGAGAGAGAGAGAGAGAGAGAGAGAGAGAGAGAGAGAGAGAGAGAGAGAGAGAGAGAGAAATAAAGAGAGAGAGAGAGAGAGAGAGAAAGAGAAAGCGAGAGAGAGAGAGAGAGAGAGAGAGAGAGAGAGAATCGGCCAGCGACACAGTACAACCATGAAATACATCATGGTGTGAGGGGGATGTAAACACAGTACAACCATGAAATACATCATGGGGTGAGGGGGATGTAAACACAGTACAACATGGGATACATCATGGGGTGAGGGGGATGTAAACACAGTACAACATGGGATACATCATGGGGTGAGGGGGATGTAAACACAGTACAACATGGGATACATCATGGGGTGAGGGGGATGTAAACACAGTACAACATGGGATACATCATGGGGTGAGGGGGATGTAAACACAGTACAACCATGAAATACATCATGGGGTGAGGGGGATGTAAACACAGTACAACATGGGATACATCATGGGGTGAGGGGGATGTAAACACAGTACAACATGGGATACATCATGGGGTGAGGGGGATGTAAACACAGTACAACATGGGATACATCATGGGGTGAGGGGGATGTAAACACAGTACAACATGGGATACATCATGGGGTGAGGGGGATGTAAACACAGTACAACATGGGATACATCATGGGGTGAGGGGGATGTAAACACAGTACAACATGGGATACATCATGGGGTGAGGGGGATGTAAACACAGTACAACATGGGATACATCATGGGGTGAGGGGGATGTAAACACAGTACAACATGGGATACATCATGGGGTGAGGGGGATGTAAACACAGTACAACCATGAAATACATCATGGGGTGAGGGGGGGTGGGGGTGAGAGGGTTAGAAGTGGAGGGGTGTGGTGGTTTATAGAGGGCGCCTGGGGCGGTTTGAGTTAGATCCTGTAACGGCCAACGCCTTGAGTCGGTCTACAGCTGGAAAAGCGTGCTATACCAGAACCATTTTGACAAAATGTCCTATAGCACCAACATCCACTTTACCACAGCATGTTGACAGTAGGTACAGTGTCTATAGCACCAACATCCACTTTACCACAGCATGTTGACAGTAGGTACAGTGTCTATAGCACCAACATCCACTTTACCACAGCATGTTGACAGTAGGTATAGTGTATATAGCACCAATATCCACTTTACCACAGCACGTTGACAGTAGGTATAGTGTCTATAGCACCAATATCCACTTTACCACAGCATGTTGACAGTAGGGGCAGGTATAGTGTCTATAGCACCAACATCCACTTTACCACAGCATGTTGACATTAGGGGCAGGTATAGTGTCTATAGCACCATTATCCACTTTACCACAGCATGTTGACAGTAGGTATAGTGTATATAGCACCAATATCCACTTTACCACAGCACGTTGACAGTAGAGGCAGGTATAGTGTCTATAGCACCATTATCCACTTTACCACAGCATGTTGACAATAGGGGCAGCTATAGTGTATATAGCACCAATATCCAATTTACCACAGCATGTTGACAATAGGGGCAGCTATAGTGTATATAGCACCATTATCCACTTTACCACAGCATGTTGACAGTAGGGGCAGCTATAGTGTATATAGCATCGATATCCACTTTACCACAGCATGTTGACAATAGGGGCAGCTTTAGTGTATATAGCACCAATATCCACTTTACCACAGCATGTTGACAATAGGGGCAGCTTTAGTGTATATAGCACCAATATCCACTTTACCACAGCATGTTGACAGTAGGGGCAGGTATAGTGGATTTAGAGTGTAAGTAGGTGGTAAACTACCCCACAACCACCAGGTCAAGCTGCTACTCAATCCCTTTAGTATTTTGTTTCAAGAAAACAAATTGTGACAGAAATTCAAAATAATTATTTGACGTGCTGTTAAACTGTCTCTGAGCCAATTTTAAGAGTGAGTTGAAAGATCACGCAATCTGGGTTACAACGCGTGACCGCAGAGTCAAGCACAAGTGTATAGTTACAAATTTTGGAAACATTGTAAATAGAACTGTGACAGAAGTCAGTACAGTATGCTTTGAAACGCCTCGACGTATACACAAGCACTAACGAGAAAGCATTTTGACGTCTAATGAAAGGCGAGTCATAGTTCTTATGGTGACAAAGCTGCTACGGCATTGGTAAAAAAACAACAACAACATCAAATAGTAACAAAACAAAAGACGTCCAAGACGTCAAATTGCTGCATACACCCTGTCTCGCGCCACGGACAACTGAGACTCCTCGATCGACCTTTATGTATGTGTGTTTATTTCGACCTGTCTGCCACCTGTACTTCTGACAAATACCTGCTTCTTTAAACTACCGCTGAGAGTACACGGGGAAAGTGGACCATCATCAATACATAAACAGTATTACCTGTACTACGCACCCACAAATGCACCCTATATACCTTCCACCCGTACTAAAGCCCCCTACCAACGGTCTCAAGTCCAGGTTGGTTGCTGGTTGTTCTAAACCGTTAATAGCTGCTGTAGTGAGAAAGGGACCGACCTCTCTCTTACAGCAAACATGTAACACGAGGCTTGTGGTTAATGCACTCATTCAGGCCTATCCTGGCCTATCCTATCCCGTAACTCATAGATCGTTGGGGCAACACAGATGATCGTTTAACCAACGTACTCCATCTTTCCCTGTCCTCAGCAACCCTGATGGTTGAGAAGCCGGGTAGCTCAGTTGGTAAGAGCGTCTTGCTAGTAACCGAAAGGTCGCTGGTTCGAATCCCGGATTGGTCAACGTGTGATCATATTATTTTCCCCTTTACCAACAACTGGCCCGCTGGTGTCAGTATAAATCGGTCCAGTAGTCACCTATATGCGAAAGTGTCGTGTGACTATAATCTACAAACAACAACAACAACCTGATGGTTTCGCTCAGTGTCAGACCAGTCCATTCTCGAATGTTGTCCTCCCACGGCCACCTCTTTTTCGGTCTCCCTCTTCTTCTACCTCCTTGCCACTGTGCCTTTCAGGCAGCAAAACTTAAGCAACGACACGTCCATTAGTCAATAGTTTAATATCTTATGTGATATTAGACAGCAAGTTAACCACATCCAAACACTTACCCCTCCCCATCCCCCGTCCACACACACACACTTTAAAAATACAATTTGTCCATACCACTGCTATAAATGGCGCACAACAAGCATCTCAGAGTCTGTGTTACGTTGAAACGCGCACGATAGATCGTGTGTGACGCGCACGATAGATCTGATATCGTTTTGTTTCGCGAAGCATTCAGTAACAGAGTGTATTTACCTTTGATTTGATTTTGCATTGTTGTTAGGAGAAGCTTTGTATAACGTTGATAATTTTCGTTAGTCGATATTATTGGAGAATTCTCTAGATTTGCTTGTTTACTGTCGATCGAAGCTTCGCGATAGGTGTAGATATTTGAGAAAATTCTTGGACTGTGAAGAAAGATGTATGACGTAATACAGTGATGACGAAGTTTAGTTTGATTGGTTGTAACGCGTCACTCGGGAACATTCTGACGTTATCTCGAGTTTAGAGCAAAACTATATAATCGATGCACTGTGAAGAGTTGAGAGTTGAAAAAAAGTGAAAAGTGATTGATTGATTGTATGCAGTTGTTGATGTACGCTGAATAAAGTTGGGAAACTTCATACGACGACTCCCTACCTTGTTGATGATTGAACGGGTTGCGTGGATAAACGAATCTGAGTTACACTTATCAGGATTTTAGCATTGGGGCTGAATCAAATACTGATAGAAAAACACCAATCGAGTGTACAGTCAGTCTTTACAATTCTGGCCCTGACAAAAAGGATGCAGTGTGAATGTGCCTGACTGCGTGGCTCTGTAAGACATACGATGATTTAGGACAAGAGACGGCAAGTCAGAGAAGACGAGGCAATGGAAGTAGCCCTCACAAAGCTTGCCACGAGGAAAGTGGAGTCTCTAACGCCTCGATCCCCTCACAAATACACTTGAAACGGATTTATGACTAGGTTTTAAATTTTACAATAATACCCGCTCTACTAAACCATGCTAAGTGCGGTGTTCTAAACGGAGAGTGGGGCGAGTCTTGTTACTCTAAGCAGCCACATAAGCGAGGATTATACTTAAGGTTGCACAGACAGACAGTCTTAACGTGTTTGCTCAACACTCCACGCTGTAATATTGCCGCCTTCCAACTTGTGAAGCCCACAACAGGAACCAAAAGAGTTGGCTAGACAGGTCAACATTAAGCTGTTGTGTAACAGGACATAGAAAATGTCAAATTATAGGAAACAGGGTTACAAAAACATTCGTTCTGACTGTTACGAGAGAGAGTATTAAATTTATGGGATAATAAAATGTGTACACCCCCCCCCCCCTAATCCCCTCCTTCCATTTCAGCTACTTCCTAAACACTGTTTAGGTTCAACATTTGCTGTGCAACAGTCAACGTAACAATATGAAATAAAATAAGATATAAATTGTGGCATTTGGATAGATTCTCAACAAGAGCTGTGCAACATGAGAGCTATCATCAACATAACAGGGGAAAAACATGGGTTGCATGACCTTTAACAGTCGCTCCACATCACATGCACAAAATAACATTCCTAATCTTCTCAAACGTTGGTCACAAATAATTTAGATTGAGTGTGGAAATGACATGCACAATCAGATAAAACAAACAAGTCGTGATAACACTGGCATGGCCGCTGTAGAGTGACGTGTGCCTAGTGTAGTGTGACGTGTGCCTAGTGTAGTGTGACGTGTGCCTAGTGTAGTGTGACGTGTGCCTAGTGTAGTGTGACGTGTGCCTAGTGTAGTGTGACCTGTGACTACTGTAGTGAAACCGCTGTCTTTATACAATGAAGCCGATGCCACGCAGGCGACGCAAATCAGTTGTGTGCTAAGCACGTGTACGCTAACGCTGGCTCAGTTAGGCATTGATCTCATTCAGCTAACGTATGGCCAGAAACACCTGGTAGAGGCGCCACTTTTAGTGCTAGTTTTCGCGAGCTTTTGCAAAGCGGACAGCAAGGCTAGGCAGTCATTCTGTGCCTAACTCTCACACGAGACGGAGCAACGCTCTGAAAGATCTCTAGCAGAAGACTAAAGCAGGGACGGGTGAAATTCAATTCAACCTGGTATAGCCACAGCCTGACATTGTCAAAAAGACGAGCAGGCATCGTTGGCCCGAGGCAGGAGGAAGACCACTAAGAGTCCACCCTGACATTCGGCCCGCAGTGGAGCATCTAGCACTGAGCTACGATAGCCATATAGTCTACAACCAAGGAGGAGACACCATTACCACACTTCAAACTTCAGTTAAGTACTAACTAAATCGTGCACCCACACTGACATAGAAGGACTGTGCGGCAGTCCACTCTCCTGAAACCAACAATAGGCCAGACAGAACAAAGAGCCCAATGATGAGACATTAGCAAATATCAAGAACAGTAGCAGCATAGATCCATCAAGGAACGAACTATTTGAAGTGAATTTGGACATTTAAGTTAGAATAGAGTGTTTAGAGAATTATGTATAGAGTAGAAGAAATAAATGTGTGATATTTACTGTTAACAAGTGGCTGAACTACCTATGTTTCATAGCCATGCGAGACCTAGTGTGTCAGTGAATCTTTACACTTTTCTTCCTATCTCTGTAACCCTGTCCTAACGCAGACTGAGCTAAACTTATAAATGTATTAAGATTAGTCATAGGGTGCTTACACTAGCCGATCCCCGCAGACAAAGACGAGTGGGTAATAACATTCCATTGTGTAGAGCCCAGTCATAATAGACCCACCGTCACATCTAGCGAAGAAGAAGATGGTATAGTAGATTGATAGAACAGCACAGGAATGAAAAAGAACAAAGGAGAAAGACAGCGACAGTGGGAATTTAAACCACTAGCTTTCCAGAAAGTGAGGATACTATTTATACAGAAACCCCCGGCACCTCCACGGGAGGGGGGATCCCACTACACTAGTCACACGTCACCCTACACTAGTCACATGTCACACTACAGTAGTCACACGTCAGTAGTCACATGTCACACCACAGTAGTCACACGTCACACTACACTAGTTTGAAGTCACACTACAGTAGTCACACGTCATGCTACACTAGTTAGAAGTCGCACTACAGTGGTAACACGTCACACTACACTAGTTAGAAGCATACCTGTCAAGGGTTTTTGGGGTTAAGGTGTAGCAATTTATCAGAAAAACCATAGCAAATGGAGGTTTGGTGTAGCACTAATGTGAATCACGCGATTCGCAACAAAACTGGAAACTTCTGCATCCAATATAAACACACACATCCAATGTGTTTACAAATTTATTGTAAAATCTTGTTAATGAACAACACTTTAGCTATTACCATTATCATTATAAACATTTTTAAATTTCATGTACGTTTTTTCAAAATAAAAGTGAAAATGCAAAAAAAAAAAAAAAAAAAAAAAAAAAAAAAAAAAAGAAGAAGAAGAAGAAGAAGAGAAAAGAAATCGGTAGGAAAATCTATTTTGTCTCAAGACCAGGTTCAGCATCACATCATTTACATGGTTTCCATGTAGGTCTAAACTTTCCTAGCACTGGTAAGGAAAACAATTTTTTTAATGCATCAGTAGACTCAATAAAGTTTAGTAATAGCATATGAGTAACTCATATGCTATTACTAAACTTTATTGAGTCTACTTTCTTTGGACTTGTCCACTAGGCCTTCAAAATCCTTATCGGTTTCCCATTCAGGCAGGTGCCTTCCTGGTCGTTTGAGGTTTTTTTAGGTGGAGGCTTTGCCATTTTCTTTGTTCAACTCCATCTGTCTCTCCCTCACAAAGACTGATCGTAGACTGAAGTTCTGAACGAGCACGTGTTGCGGAAGTGCGTTGCTTTTACTAAGTGTCTTTAAACCGGACTCGACCGGAACAGACTACTTTCGCGCGAAAACCCCCTCGGTTAAAAAATATCGTCACTTTTGAAAAATTGCGTAGCATCTTTGTGATACGCCGTAGCAATGGGAAAATGTTTAAAATGCGTAGCGCTACGCAAAAATCCGTAGCACTTGACAGGTATGTAGAAGTCACAATACAGTGCTCAAACGTCACACTACACTAGTTAGAAGTCACACTACAGTGGTCACACTTCACACTACAGTAGTTACAAGTCACAGTACAGTGGTCACACGTCACATTACAGTAGTTACAAGTCACACTACAGTGGTCACACGTCACACTATAGTAGTTACAAGTCACATTACAGTGGTCACACGTCACACTACCATAGTTACAAGTCACACTGCAGTGGTCACACGTCACACTACAGTAGTTACAAGTCACACTACAATGGTCACCTGTGACTTAACAAGCGGCCTTAACTATGCAGCAACACCGCGTGCTTGCACACAATCATTACAACGAGCGGCGTTGTCTCCTTCTTTCCCTTATTCACCCATAGTCCTCCCTCTTTACATCTCCCTGATCACCCATAGTCTCCCTCTTTACATCTCCCTTATCACCCATAGTCTCCCTCTTTCCATCTCCCTTATCACCCATAGTCCTCCCTCTTTCCACAATCATCTCCCTTATCACCCATAGTCCTCCCTCTTTCCACAATCATCTCCCTTATCACCCATAGTCTCCCTCTTTCCATCTCTCTTATCACCCATAGTCCTCCCTCTTTACACAATCATCTCCCTTATCACCCATAGTCTCCCTCTTTACATCTCCCTTATCACCCATAGTCTCCCTCTTTCCATCTCCCTTATCACCCATAGTCTCCCTCTTTCCATCTCCCTTATCACCCATAGTCCTCCCTCTTTCCACAATCATCTCCCTTATCACCCATAGTCCTCCCTCTTTACACAATCATCTCCCTTATCACCCATAGTCCTCCCTCTTTACATCTCCCTTATCACCCATAGTCTCCCTCTTTCCATCTCCCTTATCACCCATAGTCTCCCTCTTTCCATCTCCCTTATCACCCATAGTCCTCCCTCTTTCCACAATCATCTCTCTTATCACCCATAGTCCTCCCTCTTTCCACAATCATCTCCCTTATCACCCATAGTCTCCCTCTTTCCATCTCTCTTATCACCCATAGTCCTCCCTCTTTACACAATCATCTCCCTTATCACCCATAGTCCTCCCTCTTTCCATAATCATCTCCCGCATATCTGGCAAACATTGTATGTACGCCTCAATATCTAGCAAGCATTGTACGCCTCAATATTTAGCCAAACATCTCATAAATTTGTGCCAAACATACCTCACATCATATTCGATTTAAACAGGCAACTTTAGAATTTGAAGTTGGCAGTATCGCCAAATAATTCATATATTATATCACAACATTGGCATCAATAGCAAACGTGTTTGGGTGAAGTTAACGTTAAGTACTTCACCCCGTTACAGGGAAAAAAAGTTTACGAAAGTAGCATTGACCCGAAACACAATCATGGCCTAATCCTTACACAGTTGAGGTTAGGGTTTTGCTTCAGATTAGTCCAAGCCTTAGTGGCAGGACGAGCTAAAGTGTTGGGTGAAGATGGAAGTGTTAATATCACACAAACTTACATCGCCATTCTTAACAATAGTCGCCTTGTCCTCGCTGCCACTTGTTTCGAGTTATTCAAGTACTTTGGTTATATAGTATAAATCCAGTACTGTTCGTCCACTTAAATTACTGTATGCAAGCACAATAACTTCGGCATATTGCTGTGTAACTGTACCGACAACTCACAGTAAAATACATGCAATTATACACACTTCATGACAGTCCATACTGTTGTAAGTTATATTTATGCTGTCTGTACACTAAAACCTTAGTACTTATTCCGGGTTTAGAGTGAAAATAATTATTTGATGAATGTAAGGTACTTAGTTATTGTGTATATAGCCGAGCGGAGTACGTGACTCTCGACTTTCAGCCACGACCATGAGAACACGGCCCACCCTGAACTGTTTTTGTCATTATCTCTCCTAAGACCAACCTGAACTGTTATTGTCATTATCTCTCCTAAGACCAACCTGAACTGTTATTGTCATTATCTCTCCTAAGACCAACCTGAACTTTTATTGTCATTATCTCTCCTAAGACCAACCTGAACTGTTGTTGTCATTATCCCTCCTAAGACCAACCTGAACTGTTGTTGTCATTATCCCTCCTAAGACCAACCTGAACTGTTGTTGTCATTATCCCTCCTAAGACCACCCTGAACTGTTGTTGTCATTATCCCTCCTAAGACCAACCTGAACTTTTGCTGTCATTATCCCTCCTAAGACCAACCTGAACTTTTATTGTCATTATCTCTCCTAAGACCACTCTGAACTGTTGTTGGCATTATCCCTCCTAAGACCAACCTGAACTGTTGTTGTCATTATCCCTCCTAAGACCAACCTGAACTGTTGTTGTCATTATCCCTCCTAAGACCAACCTGAACTGTTTTTGTCATTATCTCTCCTAAGACCAACCTGAACTGTTGTTGTCATTATCCCTCCTAAGACCAACCTGAACTGTTGTTGTCATTATCCCTCCTAAGACCAACCTGAACTTTTGTTGTCATTATCCCTCCTAAGACCAACCTGAACTGTTGTTGTCATTATCCCTCCTAAGACCAACCTGAACTGTTATTGTCATTATCTCTCCTAAGACCAACCTGAACTGTTTTTGTCATTATCTCTCCTAAGACCAACCTGAACTGTTGTTGTCATTATCCCTCCTAAGACCAACCTGAACTGTTGTTGTCATTATCCCTCCTAAGACCAACCTGAACTGTTTTTGTCATTATCTCTCCTAAGACCAACCTGAACTGTTATTGTCATTATCTCTCCTAAGACCAACCTGAACTGTTGTTGTCATTATCCCTCCTAAGACCAACCTGAACTGTTGTTGTCATTATCTCTCCTAAGAGGGCAGTAAAAAGTAGTAACCTTGCAAGACGGGAAAGCGTGTAGGTAGTAAACCGGATTGCCGGCTACTAGTGCCACGACACTCTCTGCGGGTCACTGCCCCCAACCTGCTTAGAATGCCCGCCGACAATGTAGTCCTGCTCACCACCAAAAGCAGAAGACGAATGGTCAGACGGGGCTAACGTATTTCCTGCATGATCCAGGTGCCACACCAAAGGATTCTGCACAGCAGCAGCAAACCCAAGGCCAGACTAACCAACACAGGGAAGGGAGACAATCTCTCCGAAGCCCGATCAGTCGCCTCCCTTTCCGCCACATGTATTATGCCACTGTGACACTGTCTGTGATAGTTACATTGTACAACAACACTGTACTATTTCATGCATGTTACTAACATTTTATTGTGCCATTGTTGCAGTATAATTATGTAGCTGAGCGGAGTATTTTTTTTAAAATTTATTTACCTTATTGTCCCTTTTTCATTGGGAAATTCTGGGCCGCCTCCCCTGGGGAAAGCGTAGTCGCAGCCTGTGGCGCGCCCAAACCCAACCTACCTAACATTAGTTGTGATTTTGAAATTTTGCTGGGGGAGCAAACCGGAGTACCCGGAGAAAACCCCCGAGACGTTGCCCGAGTCGAAAGTAAATAATATTCGGAGAAACATAACGCCCCGATGCTGGATCGAACCCACACCTGTCAGGCGTCATTGGTTTCTGGCCTGTGGACAAGGCAAGTTAGTCCCGCCTTAGCCCACTTGGCCACAACGCTCGCTGTGACTCCCGCCTCTCGGCCACCACCTTGAGAACACAGCCCGACCCCAACTGCTATGGTCATTTATCCCTCGTAAAAATATTTGCCCTGCCAGGCGGTGAAGCGTGTGGATAGTGAACCGGTTTGCCGGCTACTAGTGCCACGACACTCTAGAAGTCACTGCCACTGACTTGCATAAAATACCTGCCGGCAATGTAGTCCTGCTCACCACCAAAAATAGAAGACGAATGGTCAAGCGGTGAGAAAATATGTCCTGTCGCCTTGTCCTGCATAATCCAATGGCCACACCAAAGGATTCTGCACAGCAGGAGCCACCTAAGCTAGTCAAACCAACAAATGGACGGTAGACAACCTCTCTCCCAAGCGTCAACCAGTCGCCTCCCTTTCCGCCATATATCCGACAGCTCACATCGAACCATGTCCTCATGGTTTCCCAGTTCCAAACCGGTATGTCTGGAACCGTCACCGACAGTCAGTCTCCATTCACTGACTTAACAGTGAAAACTGCCTTCAACAGTTACTACGGTCCAGCATCATCCTGTTCCAGGTCGTTGTGCACCATCGCTGCTAAGCTGTTCTCTCTAAGAGCACTGCCTTTTGCTCTCTTGCTTGCTTGAATACGATGTTGTTGTTGTTTTTTTCGAATAAAGACAAACTTTCAACGTCATCAAAGGACTGGCGTTCGGGAGAGAGAGAGAGAAAGAGAGAGAGAGAGAGACAGAGAGAGAGAGAGAGAGAAAGAGAGAGAGAGAGAGAATGTGTGAATTGGAATTGACTGGGTAATAATGTAACATATCTGGAATTGACTAGGTAATAATATAACATATCTGGAATTGACTGGATAATAATATAACATATCTGGAATTGACTGGATAATAATATAACGTATCTGGAATTGACTGGATAATAATATGAAATATCTGGAATTGACTGGGTAGTTATATGACGTATCTGGAATTGACTGGGTAATAATATAACGTATTTGGAATTGATTGGGTAGTAATATAACGTATCTGGAATTGACTGGGTAATATGACGTATATGGAATTAACTGTGTAGTAATATGACGTATCTGGAATTGACTGGGTTGTAATATGACGTATATGGAATTGACTGGGTAATAATAAGACTTGCCTGGAATTGACTGTGTAGTAATATGACGTATCTGGAATTGACTGGGTAATAATATAACTGGGTAATAATATAACTGGGTAATAATATAACAGGGTAATAATATAACTGTAATAATATAACTGGATAATAATATAACTGTAATAATATAACTGTAATAATATAACTGGGTAATAATATAATTTGGTAACTTCACATCGCCCGCTTTGAGTTCCATTGTGTGTGATAACGTCCTGTATCATCAATATTATGATTATTATTATGATTATTATCATCATTACATTACATGGTTATTGCTTTAGGTCCAGCGGACTCTTCCGAGCCAAATCAGGACCGGACCGCATAAAAGATCTGCTGAAACAACCCTAGTGGTAAAACTGGAAGCTCTCCACCAGCCAGTCACTTTAAAATAAAGACCTCCCACACAGGGGACGCTGTGGCTGTACTCTAATTTATCGAACCCCCCGTTTACAAAAACAAAATAGAATACAAACATCATTATAAATTATCAACAAAACACATACATATAAAATGCCTACATTGCTAAATAATAACATCATAGGAAGCCCTAGTGACCACCTGGCAGAAAGTGTCCAATATTCCCAAGCTGATCCAACAGACCTCATACACAAATAAGGAGTCTTGTCCCGGAAGAGTTTTCAAAAAAAAGGTAGGTTACTGGTCTAGCGAAGAAGAAGATAGTATAGCAGATTGATAGAACAGAGCAGGAATGAGAAAGAGCAAATAAGAAAGACAGCAACAGTGGGAATTTAAAGCACTAAATTTCCAGAAAGTGGGGATACTATTTATACTGAAACCCCCGGCACCCCAACGGGGGTATATTATCATCATCGTCATCATCATCATCATCATCATCATCATCATCATCATCATCATCATCATCATCATCATCATCATCATCATCATTATGACATGACTCTGTTACAGTAGGTACACAGTTCTCTATTACAAAATAATAATAATAATAATACAAAACGTTAGTGTTCATGTTGGGTGCTGAAGGCGCGACAGTCGTATAGATAGATACTGATTATGAAGAGAAAGACGAGTGCTGAAAGTCAGTACTGTATTTACAGTAGAATGCACAATACAACCCACTTCATTGTCTTTACCTTCAGCCTTGACTTTGGAGTAGAACATCGTTTCAGGGAAATAAATAAAGCGTTTGTTCCGGACATCCTAGTCTAGGATGTATTATGTTTGGTGAGCTTCAACAAGCCACAGCATTAATAATTACTTTGTAAACACCTGTACACAACGCTCTATAACCGTCATTAATTAAATGAAGACACACATGCACGCTTGTCGGGCTTACAGGTATGCGAAGTCGTGTGGGCAAATAAACCACTTCAGGCACGAGGGAGAAGGAAAACTAACAAGATCTTATGCAATACATAACAGCCACAACGACCTATAACGACAAGGTGGTAACATGTTCAAAAACCAACTATTAAAACCCAATATATCCTTTCAAGGACCTCACAGTGACGATTAAATCCCAGATTTGGGTTTTAGGATGATTTGTGGTAGGGATAAGCTGGAAAAGAGAATTAAGGGTGTGGGGAAATGTTGACGTGTCATAACAACTCAAATCAGTCAATGCGCTTTCTCGTTTAAAGCGAAAGCTTCGCAGCATCATTGCAGCGACGACTTAACACTTACGACACGGACGGGGGGAGGGGTGGGTGGGAGGGGTGCGGGGAGGGGGGCAGGGAGCGACCCACCCGCCTTTCCAATCCATCTACGGCTTTGTCAACAACAAATCACGCTCGTGTAGATAATCTAAGTTACCATCGATAAGAACATCAACGTTTATAACAACACTTGTAGGCCAACAATAGCGAAAAGTCCTTTTTAGCAGGAGATGAATTTAACGACGTGTATGACCTATTTACGGCTGCTAGGAGCGGTGAAACTTAAGCCAACAATGTCTACCAGCAAGCAAAGGCGCGTACGTGTAGTCTTCCAACATCAACTAAATACGCCTCACAGCGGGTGATGTTTTGTTGTTAAATGCCTTCCCATCAACAGTGAATAACAGCATTGAGCACGGAAAACACCCCTATTCAAAACTGCAGCCTGCACGCTTAAAGTGTACACTGTAAAATCAACACCCGATTTAAAATATTAAGGGTGGTCCTTAAAAGTAATGTATGTGTATGTATGTATGTGTGTATGTGTGTGTGTGAATGTGTGTATGTGTGTATGTGTATGAGTATGTGTATGCTATATGTATGTATGTGTGTGTACGAATATTTATTGTCATAAAATTAAAACAAGGTTTGCAAGACGCATGCAATTCTTGTCATTGTGTCAAGAGATAAGTCTTGACATTTATAGTGCAGAAAGTCTTATTTTGAAGCAGCGAAAAATATAGGATGAAAGATAGTTTGAACATATTCCCGTTTGAAAAATCATGCTCGGTTTCAATAGTGCAAGGTTGTTTATGAATAATTCCCTATCATTAGAGTTGAGAACTTCACCAATACACTTTTGTCTTTCATTATTATACAATACACACTTGTGTATGTGTGTAGGTGTATATGTGTATGTGTAGCAGGGGGAGAGAGGAGAGGGTAGCTCAGTGGGTAGAGAGCTGCTTTCCCTTGCTGAAGGTGGCGGGTTCTTATCCCACACGGGACCAATGTACAAGACGTAAGTACCAGACTTTTAGATTACCCAGAGTTTTCTCCGGATACTCCGGTTTCCTCCCTTCCTTCAGTAATGATAATGGATGTAGTCCGTCTACAATTTTACAAATAAAATTGGATTGATTGATTGATTGTTGCTTTAGGTCCAGCGGACTCTTCCGAGCCAAATCAGGACCGGACAACCCCCGATCCGCATAAAAGATCTGCTGAAACAACCCTAGTGGGAAAACTGAATGCCCTCCACCGGCCAGTCACTTTACAATAAAGACAGCCCACGCAGGGGACGGCTGAGGCTTTACCCCAACTACTCGAACCCCCGGTTACAAAAACAAAATAGAATACAAACATCATTATAAATTATCAACAAAACACATACATATAAAATGCCTATAGTGCTAAATAATAACATCATAGGAAGCCCTAGTGACCACCCGGCAGAAAGCGTCCAACACTCCCAAGCTGATCCAACAGACCTCATACACAAACAAGGAGTCTTGTCCAGGAAGAGTTTTCAAGAAAAAAGGTAGGTCATTGATCTAGCGAAGAAGAAGATAGTATAGCAGAGTGATAGGACAGAGCAGGAATGAGAAAGAGCAAATGAGGAAGACAGCGACAGTGGGAATTTAAAGCACTAAATTTCCAGAAAGTGGGGATACTATTTATACTGAAACCCCCGGCACTCCAACGGGGGTACTGTTGCCGCAGTGAATTGGTCATGCCTACAAAGGCAAGACAGGTTTTCAACTGGGGCTTTCACTTTTCCCTTTATAGGTTAGAACAATCTACAGTGGCAAGATTGCTCATGACCCCAAGGGGTGATAAATTTGGATTTCCTTTCCGTCTTCTAATAGCGACTTGCCTTTACACCACATGTTTTGGTTGACGAGTATGTGTTTGTAGATGTCTGTAATATGTGAGCGTGTATGTTTTGTTACAGATCGCCGCGCTTTGAGTCTTCTTTAGGAATAAAGCGAGTGTAGCATCCAGTATTTTGTAGTGCTAGCAGCAGTAGTAGTATCATCATCATTATTATTATTAAACAGAAAACTATAAGAAAAGGGTTGATGTCCATTTAAATAGGACCATTGTGACCGCGCATTGTGACATGCACAGTAAGTGTTGCCTCACTACACTCGGATAGCGCAGTGGTTGGAGCACTCGCTACTGTGTCGCAAGTTAAGCACCGTCCAGTGCGGTTAGCACTTGGATGGGTGACCGCAAAACGTGAAGCGACAAATAACAACGCCCCCAGTTGACTCAACTGTGACTGAGTACCTACTCTCTTAAGGGTGGGGAAGGTAAAGCAGCGAGGGAGAGAGATGGGCATCACCCTCATTACGCTGGCCCAAGATAAGTGTGATCTCCAACATCACGTGATCTCCAACATCACGCTCCCCTACCAAGGCTATGGGACCACCTTTACCTTCACCTTTATCACTACACAATAAAATGAATAAAATATATTTTTTTAAACTGTTTGTAAAGTACGCTGTATAGTCCTATTTTAAAGCAAAATCCATTCAGTAGTTGGTGTGCCTGTTAATAGCACAGGCTAACTACCGCTCTAGCGCTAAAAATAGCATTTAGTAGAGCGTATTGCTGTACCAATAAACAGGCGAAGTCACTCCCTGTCACAACGCAAATGGAACATTCAAATGTTAGCAGTTGGTTTGAGCACCGATAGTCCACTGTATCATTGTCTTAGGTCATTGTCTTAGGTCATTCAAAAATGCCAATTTTATGGTAAAGCCGTTTTCGTCACACACCCTTACCCACACACACACACCGACACACACACACACACACACACACACACACACACACACACACACACACAACTTACTCAATCTCCGACTTGCGGGACTTTAATTAGGTTTCCATGGCGGTAGGAGATTTTGGGGAGAGGAAGGGCTGGGTGGTGTGTTAGCGGGTCTCCAATGCCCACTGTCCACTGCCACACCCACGGACGTGGATTTCATCCAAGCAGGGGTGGTGGCGAGGACGCCGTTAGGGTTGAGGGGGGGGGGGGATAAGTGGGATAGAAGTTGACTAAAATAAATGAGCTTGGGTATGCGGCTTATTTGATCATCTACATGTATTGCTTGGGAGGACAATGTAACCCAAAGTATATAGTCTGTGAATATATAACCCGAGGTATAGTCTGTGGATATATTACCCGAGGTATAGTCTGAACATTATAACCCGAGGTATAGTCTGAATATATAACCCGAGGTATAGTCTGTGATATAACCCGAAGTATAGTCTTTGAATATATAACCCGAGATATAGTTTTTGAATATATAATAATAATAATAATAATAATAATAATAATAACGGATTTTTATATAGCGGGTACTCCAGCCTATGACCAGACTCACCACGCTTTACATAGTCATAACATATAAATATATACACTCGATGAAACATCACCTTTGCTACAATACACCAAAAGACGGGACAGTAAAGATACGGACTATTTACAATTATGTACATAAATTACAAAAAGACAAAAATATACTATTTACAACTATGTACACAAATGACAAAAAAAAAAGACAGAAAGTAGAATAGCAAAAACCTATTCACAGCTATTTATATGCCCGGTTAGGCCCAGGAAGGAAAACAGTATAAATATTTACAGCCGTATACACTTACGGATCAGACATAGACAAGAGATGAGAGAATGGCAGCAGGACACATATATATACCCGAGGTATAGTCTGTGCACATAGAATCCAAGATATAGTCTGTGTACATATAACCCGAGGAGTCTGTGCACTTATAACCTGAAGTCTAGTCTGTGCACATATAACCCAAAATACAGCCTGTGCACTTATAACCCGAGGTCTAGTCTGTGCACATATAACCCAAGATACAGTCTGTGCACATATAACCCAAGATACAGTCTGTGCACTTATAACCCGAGGTATAGTCTGTGCACTTATAACCTGAGGTCTAGTCTGTGCACAAGCACTTCGTCGCCCGGACTTTACGTGTAAGATCCCGAATCTTGCTTCCTAACAATGGATTGCCAGTCATAGCAATAAACTGTAGCAAGCACTAACAATGGATTGCCAGTCATAGCAATAAACTGTAGCGAGCACTAACAATGGATTGCCAGTCATAGCAATAAACTGTAGCGAGCACTAACAATGGATTGCCAGTCATAGCAATAAACTGTAGCAAGCACTAACAATGGATTGCCAGTCATAGCAATAAACTGTAGCAAGCACTAACAATTGATTGCCAGTCATAGCAATAAACTGTAGCAAGCACTAACAATGGATTGCCAGTCATAGCAATAAACTGTAGCAAGCACTAACAATGGATTGCCAGTCATAGCAATAAACTGTAGCGAGCACTAACAATGGATTGCCAGTCATAGCAATAAACTGTAGCAAGCACTAATGGATTGCCAGTCATAGCAATAAACTGTAGCAAGCACTAACAATGGGTTGCCAGTCATAGCAATAAACTGTAGCACGCACTAATGGATTGTTAGTCATAGCAATAAACTGTAGCAAGCACTAATGGATTGCCAGTCATAGCAATAAACTGTAGCACGCACTAACAATGGATTGCCAGTCATAGCAATAAACTGTAGCAAGCACTAACAATGGATTGCCAGTCATAGCAATAAACTGTAGCGAGCACTAACAATGGGTTGCCAGTCATAGCAATAAACTGTAGCAAGCACTAACAATGGATTGCCAGTCATAGCAATAAACTGTAGCACGCACTAACAATGGATTGCCAGTCATAGCAATAAACTGTAGCAAGCACTAACAATGGATTGCCAGTCATAGCAATAAACTGTAGCGAGCACTAACAATGGATTGCCAGTCATAGCAATAAACTGTAGCAAGCACTAATGGATTGCCAGTCATAGCAATAAACTGTAGCGAGCACTAACAATGGATTGCCAGTCATAGCAATAAACTGTAGCGAGCACTAACAATGGATTGCCAGTCATAGCAATAAACTGTAGCGAGCACTAACAATGGATTGCCAGTCATAGCAATAAACTGTAGCAAGCACTAACAATGGATTGCCAGTCATAGCAATAAACTGTAGCGAGCACTAACAATGGATTGCCAGTCATAGCAATAAACTGTAGCACGCACTAATGGATTGCCAGTCATAGCAATAAACTGTAGCGAGCACTAACAATGGATTGCCAGTCATAGCAATAAACTGTAGCAAGCACTAACAATGGATTGCCAGTCATAGCAATAAACTGTAGCAAGCACTAACAATGGATTGCCAGTCATAGCAATAAACTGTAGCGAGCACTAACAATGGATTGCCAGTCATAGCAATAAACTGTAGCGAGCACTAACAATGGATTGCCAGTCATAGCAATAAACTGTAGCGAGCACTAACAATGGATTGCCAGTCATAGCAATAAACTGTAGCGAGCACTAACAATGGATTGCCAGTCATAGCAATAAACTGTAGCAAGCACTAACAATGGATTGCCAGTCATAGCAATAAACTGTAGCAAGCACTAACAATGGATTGCCAGTCATAGCAATAAACTGTAGCAAGCACTAACAATGGATTGCCAGTCATAGCAATAAACTGTAGCAAGCACTAATGGATTGCCAGTCATAGCAATAAACTGTAGCGAGCACTAACAATGGATTGCCAGTCATAGCAATAAACTGTAGCAAGCACTAACAATGGATTGCCAGTCATAGCAATAAACTGTAGCAAGCACTAACAATGGATTGCCAGTCATAGCAATTAACTGTAGCAAGTACTAACAATGGATTGCCAGTCATAGCAATAAACTGTAGCAAGCACTAACAATGGATTGCCAGTCATAGCAATAAACCAGTCATAGCAATAAACTGTAGCAAGTACTAACAATGGATTGCCAGTCATAGCAATAAACTGTAGCGAGCACTAACAATGGGTTGCCAGTCATAGCAATAAACTGTAGCAAGCACTAACAATGGATTGCCAGTCATAGCAATAAACTGTAGCGAGCACTAACAATGGATTGCCAGTCATAGCAATAAACTGTAGCGAGCACTAACAATGGATTGCCAGTCATAGCAATAAACTGTAGCGAGCACTAACAATGGATTGCCAGTCATAGCAATAAACTGTAGCAAGCACTAACAATGGATTGCCAGTCATAGCAATAAACTGTAGCAAGCACTAACAATGGATTGCCAGTCATAGCAATAAACTGTAGCAAGCACTAACAATGGATTGCCAGTCATAGCAATAAACTGTAGCAAGCACTAACAATGGATTGCCAGTCATAGCAATAAACTGTAGCAAGCACTAACAATGGATTGCCAGTCATAGCAATAAACTGTAGCAAGCACTAACAATGGATTGCCAGTCATAGCAATAAACTGTAGCGCGCACTAGGTTCCTTACCCTAACCCTGTTTGTCCCAAACTGAGCGCAAATGTCTGCAGAGCTAGACGGTGCGCGCGGGCGCCTAAGGCAGCAAGTTGGCGCCTCAAATCCTGTATCAACCAGTTCTTTCAGCAGCCGAAGTGAGCCGAAGAAGCGCGTTAGGAGAACAGTAAATACATAACTGTTGTAAGAAGGCGTAATGAGGAAGACGCGTGGTGGAGATGATATCAGGCCACTAGTACAGATCCTACCACGGCTGAGCGATAGGCTCGTAAGTTAACCACTATGTCACCATATCATATCCGGATGCTACATTTAATCTACAGGAAAAGGGGAGTTCATATTAAAGCCAGTAGGAAACGAGTGATGACGTTGATGTAGGTCGTTTATAAAGCAATGTGCTAAGTCATAAGGAACATATGTTTTGGCTGTAAGTGTGTGTCTTAAAAATGTTGTAGGCCTAATTATGCCGGTCCACGCACCTTCACGATTACATTTAAGGTGTGACGCTTCGGGCTGTGGTATTTTTTAGCACAAATGGCGGACTCTGCCACTTTGGCCCAATAAGGAATGCTAATGAAACCAGATTGATTTGAACTGAATGTCAAAGTTTCCGTGACAGGAATTAGGACTCACAAAAAATGTCTATAGCCTGTGGCGACTGTGATATTTAAAAAAAAAAAACATTAATTATGTTGCACAAAAATGTCAATCTGTTAATTGTAGCTGGGTTGCCGTCATCAAAAGTGTAGTGTATGTATATGTATATACAGCATAGGATCTACTGATGATGATGATGACGATGATGATTACGATGACGATGTTGATGATGATGACGACGGCGACGTAGTCTTGTACAAAGCAGGTATATACGGATAAAGTTGGCGCTTGAACGGAAAAGAGCAGCAACCCACGATGTGACCACTTGTCAAGCCTGTTAATATGAAAATCTGCCTTTGAACAAAACCCTCGTGCCCCAAAACCCATTAATTATGATCTTGTTTTAGGCTAACTTGGCGTTATAACACATGAAAGACAACACACACACAACACGCTTACCGCCCTTGTCATAAAATAAAATCCAATGACACAATTATGAAGATTACAGAGACAGAGACAGACAGAGACCAAGACCAAGTTTAACAATGTTGACCAAATACAGTGAACTTCGGATATAGTAAAGTGCCCTGGGACCAAATAAATCTTTAGTATAACCGAATATTTACTACAACCGAAAATCCGTTTAAAGTAAAGTTTTTAAAGTTTACTTTACTATAACCGAAACTTCGTTTATAATACAGTTTTAGAGGTTTACTTGACTATAACCGACTTCGTTTATAATAACGATTTTAGAGGGGTAATTTAGTATAACCGAAACTTTGTTTTGGTTTTAATTTAACGTTTACTAATCCGACACTCTCATTATAAAGAGATAGAAAACGCTGGTCTACAGTGTATGTGGGTGTACAGGGCCGGATCAATCCATTTTTGAGGGAGGGGATGAGTTGCTAGTCTAGTTCTTTTAAAAGTGTATGGTACAGAGTGGTGAAACACCACAAGTAAAACTACCGTAACTAACTGCCTTACATTACGGGATGAGTTGCTAGTCTAGTTCTTTTAAAAGTGTATGGTACAGAGTGGTGAAACACCACAAGTAAAACTACCGTAACTAACTGCCTTACATTACGTATTTCCAGTTGAACAAAAACTTCCATCTTCTACTTTCTTTATTTTATTTATTTTATTTATTTATTTATTTTTGTTGTTGTTGCCAAGGGGTGGGGGATGCTGCAGCACTCCTTGCACCCCCCACCTACCCCCTGGATCCGGCCCTGGTGCAAATAAAGAAGAAGACAAGCAAAACAAATCAGTGAACAAAATAATGACTTCTCGAATTTCCATCTTTTACCAGGATTTCTGCAGACTGTAATCGTCTGTGTGTCTATTTGTCTGTGTGTTCACGTAACTCAACATCGTTCTAAATTGAGCTGACATTTGGCGCATTATATACATGTACATTGGAATTGGGTCCCATTAATTGATTAGATTCACATAGTTGAACAGTTAAAATAAGACAGTGCAAATCGAACGAATCGCTTTCGTTATTACATATTTTAATTTAGATTAATAATTCTGTGTTGGTTTGCTGTCCCTTGCTGAATTCCACACAAAAACTATGTTTTCCCATTTTAACTTACACCCCCACCCTCCCCAGCTCCAGCCCCCCCCCTCCCCTCCCGGACAGCCGTCCATAAGTCGTCGTGGAGATGTTTGTCTTACCAGAGTTGCCAAGAACAAAATTCAAAGTATTTATTTGAGTGGTTGGACAAGCTCTCTCTCTCTCTCTCTCTCTCTCTCTCTCTCTCTGTTTGTCGAACATGGCCTTTTCAAAATTTAGATTTTCTTCTTCTTTGTGTTTCCCTAAACCCACTCCCCCCCTCAACCCCCCAATGGGTATTACCTATTGCTATCGTACTTACAGGTAAATAGCAATTACGTTATTTGAGTGAACATTATGAATATGCACTCATCGTCAAGATCTATTGTTTCTGGACACAGCCACATGATAACAAGTGATATTTCACGACAGTGAAAAGGTCCTTTTAGCCTTTCATGTGAAGCCACCAGAAATCCACGGGAAATAGCTGAAAAAGATACTTTTTTAAAATGAACACTTGCAGTAGGTCCATTGTCCCTTACGCTCACATATGTTGATTGATTATTTTTGTTTATTAACTCGGGTATTATAAACTCTTCAAGAATACCTCTCTTATAACCCAGTTTGTGTATATTGATTGAAATGTTACAGTATTATTTGTTGATGTCCGTGTGTGTAAGTTCACATGTGTGTGAGTGTGTGAGAGAGATAGAGAGAGAGAGGGTAAGAGAAAGAGAGAGAGGGTAAGAGAAAGAGAGAGAGACAGAGAGAGAGAGAGAGAGTCCGTTACGGATAAGAGATAACATGTGAGCCTTCGTGTCCTAATTATTTCAAACCATCCCTTTAATCGCAAGGATAAATCATAAAAGTAGATCATGAATTGTACATGTTGTACTATCGTCATTGTGGAAAACCAAAAAGCTCACAAAATTAAAGCAAACAAAGACATGAACAAAACCTAAACAATATGGTGGATTTAAAAAAAAAGATGGGTTGTCTTGCAAAGCCATGCAACAGCTTAGGAATAAATCTCTTCTTTACTTCTCATTTGAAAGTGCAGTCCAGTCAAAACGTTGGTTTCCCAGTTCTCCATTGATTCGGATTCATCTCAGTACAAATGGTATAATTATAATGTGTTCAACTTATAACACCCTTATTTAGTCATAAATGCATTTTATCATGTATAGCGAAAGTGGAGTCTAATTTGCTTTGTAAGTTTCTAAGCTAGGGACTCTTTTTCTGCCAAACAGTTAAATCTCTCCTTCAGTTTTTCACTCTCCTTCATAATCACCATTACTGTTGATGCGGAAATTCCAAATTGTTCAGCAATTTCTTTTTTTTTTTCCATCTTTTCATCTTCAAGTGCGTGAATTAGATCTATTTTAGGCTTCAGGGTAAGCGTGACGCGCCGATGTTGCATCATTATGAACGTCAGTAACTCTCCTGAAACTTTAATACAGTAATCTCCCTTGAAACTTTATTATAAGCGGCAGCAAAACTCGCCAGGGGCCTTAGAAAACACTTTATTATAAGCGGACTTTACTATATTTTTTTATTATATCCGATTTTTAAAAACAGAGACAAAGAAGAGTTTTGGTCGAGACCAAGACTGGACTTTACTAAAACCGAATATTTACTTTATCCGGCCTTTAGTATATCCGGAGTTCACTGTAAAGGGACAAACGTAATCCACACCTGCATTTGGCTACATGCTTCGTCAACGCTAAGTATCCAATTCAACACTAGTTTGTAACATTTTTAAAAATGTATTTCTTCTTCTGCTTCTTCTTCTTCTTCTTCTTCTTCTTCTTCTTCTTCTTCTTCTTCTTCTTCTTCTTCTTCTTCTTCTTCTTCTTCTTCTTCTCCTTCTCTCTCTCCCCCCTTCTTTCCCCCACCTCTGCCCTCAGCCCAATTTTACCAGCAGGTCAGCTCTCAGGAACACTGGGACGATTACAGAACAATTACCATGTCAAAATATAGTAATATTCTTTTTAGTTGCTACTGATACTATCTATGTCAAACTGCAACTTCGGTACAGATACACCGTAACATTTTCAAGTGCAACAACACACCCAAGGCAACGCAATGACTGTGCACTACTATACATAAATATCCCAGCAGTACCTTCGAAGACCGCATAAAATGTCACAGATAAACCAAAGTAAATGGTATCGTGGTATCTGATGATATGGCACACCACACTAGTAGTTGTCTGTTTCCTGGTCGGGCGGGACAAGCCAATTTCGGGGGGGGGGGGGGGGGTGAGAGAGAGAGAGAGAGAGAGAGAGAGAGAGAGAGAGAGAGAGAGAGAAGAGAAGAAGAAGAAGAAGAAGAAGAAGAAGAAGAAGAAGAAGAAGAAGAAGAAGAAGAAGAAGAAGAAGAGAAATGGATTTTTTAAAATGAAGCAAAGAAGAAAGGAAGTGTGACGTCTACACCCACCATTGGCGATATGGCAGACGGGTATAATCATCCCAGGGAAGAGAAGTTAGTGACATTAACACTGAACCACCACGACAGTACTACCGCTAAAATGGCAGTTGAAACAAAAAGAAGTTTAGTTAGTTTGTGTTGTTAATGAAGTTATAACCCAAGCATCAAAGTTAGATAGCACAATACACAGATCGAACTATTCACGTGACATCACTTACAACAGGCAGGCCAGTAATACCTATACCAACATCATTGCAACACCAAACCTTTTAAAATGCAGCCCAATACGAAATGCTAGACCCCTTGAAATGACTGCCACAACTGATCACACGGACGGCCGTACAAACACAATTAATACAAATCATGCAAATAATATCCTGTCAATCTATAGGGTTAAAGCATAGGCCAACGCTTTATCGTCTTGTAACATTTATATCTGGCACCACGTGTGAATTTCTCTTTGATTTAGATAATAAAGGGATCGAATTCGTATTCGTAACGCTTAGGTCAAACCTCTTGGAATTAAAGATGACGGTATACTTAAGACATTCAAATATACCAAAACACTGAAACATCGAGCATTGCGTAGTCAAAAATGACTCTCTCAATTCCTGTTACACCTTGGCTTACTATCCTATCCTATTCTCTCCGGTAACTCGAAAGTCGTTGGGTCACTACAGATGATCGTTCAAATCAACCAGCATACTCCATCCTTCTCTGTACTCTGCAACCCTCATGGATTCCCTCAGTGTCAAACCAGTTCATTCTCGAATGTTGTCCTCTCACCTTTTCTCTGTCTCCCTCGTCTTTTTGCCTTTCTTGCAGATGGTCTTTGCAAGGCCTGATGCTCTGTGACATGGCCATACTATCGGAGTTTCCGTTTCTTTACAACCGTCAGCATGTCATCGTGTTGTCCAATGGCTTGTGTTATGGTCTGTCGGACTTCGTCGCTGGTGATGTGCTGGGTATAGGAAATGCCCAGAAGTCTTCTGTAACACCTCATGCTTTGTATTCTTCGTTGTAGATCTGATGTGAGGATCCATGTTTCGCAAGCGTATAGGAAGATGGAGATAACAAGGAAGCGCAGCAACCTTACCTTGAGGTGCTGTCTTTCCAAATGGGCTACAACCTTGCCAGGGCAGCAGTTGTTTGTGCGATCCTGGAGAGGACTTCCTTCGGGACCCATTGCCTGTTAAAATGTCTCCTAAATATGTGAATCTATGCACTGTGTTGAGGGATTAGCCTTAGACTTTGATGTCCATGTTGACGCCATTAGTGTTGTTTGTCATCATTTGATGTTCTGTGCACTTATTTTCATTCCAAAGGCTCTGTACCAGCTGTTTAAGTTCTTGCTCCTCTCCAGCCAATCCATCAATGTCATCCGCAAAACGGACGTTGAAGATTGCTCTACCCCTTATGCTGACTGCCTTTGTGATCTGCAAGGGCATCTGACATGATGCGTTCTAGGAAGATGCTATATAGCGTTGGAGGGAGTAGGCATCCTTGACGCACGCCGATTGTTGTTCTGAACCAGTTCCCGATGGCGCTTGTCATACAGGCGTTTTGTGAATTTAATAATTTTAGGGCTAATGTTGTACATTCTCATGGTTGCCTACAGAGCTGCATGCCAGACTCTGTCAAACGCTTTCTTGAAGTCTACAAAAACATGATATAGATGAGTTTGGTGCTGTAGGTATTTCTCGCAGATTATTCTGAGGTGGAAAAGCTGTTCAGTGGTACTTCGCCCAGTCCTGAATTCTGCTTGATCTTCAGCTATGATTTGTCCTGCTTGGGGTTTCAACGTTTCCTGAAGGTCACCCTTGTTGGGAAGAGTGATGACAAGCGACTGGGTCCATGGTGTAGGCCACTTCCCACTCTGCCAGATCTTGTTACATATAATGGTGAGGGCGCCAATCATCGCTTCTGCTCCTGCTTGAAGCAATTCTGCGGGTATGTTGTCCACTCCCGCTGACTTCCCCTTCTTCAGCGATTGCACTGCTGCCTCAACCTTTTCTCCGATAATTGGGAGGATTTCTTCTTCTCTGTTCTGGGGACATGATAGAATTGATGGGACTTCCGTTTGGTGTGTGGTTGTAAAGCTCAGATCAGGGCAGTACTCTGTCCATCTAGCCAAGACTTCTTGTTCTTCTGTAAGGCATATGTCAGACTTTCTTTGCAACGTGGAGACCTTGGGCTGTTGCCAGCAGCTTCACAGGCCTTTTTGATGTTGTTTTTGTTCAGACTGTTCTCAATTTCCTAGCATTGATCTTCTATACAGTTCTCTGATCCTTTGCTGTGTGCATGCCTTTTCGGACGTCATTGTTGATTTTTCGGTAGGCATCAACTCCCTGTGAGGGGTTCTTTTTCCTTTTCATCTCTCTTCGTCTGTCACATAGGTCCAAATGTTCAGGTGTGATCAACGATTTATTCTTTGGGCGATGCTTGCCAAGGCTCTCAGTGGTGGCATCTGTCACAGCTGAGTTGAAGGTAGTGGTCATGGTGTTGACATTTTACTTCACCAGCTCCCAAAATGAGCAGTGGTGCAAATTTTCCTCCAGTTGTGGCTTGGAATATTTCTGCCACCTTCGAGTCTTGCAATGTGTCCAGGTCGAACTTTAGTCTAGTGCACTTTGCTGTGTTTACTCTCTTCAAGTGAAGCCGGAAAGGCATCACGAGATCGTGGTCACTTCCGATGTCTGCTCATGAAAACGTGCGTGTCCTGCCAATGTTGGCGCTTGATCTGAAGCGTTTCTTGATCATGATGTAGTCAATGTGGTTGTGATGCTCCCCGCTGGTACTGTTCCATGTCCATCGCCTGGATTTTTTGTGGAGACCAAGCGTGTTTGCCAGCATCAAATTGTTGTATCTGGCAAACTCCAAGAGTCTCAAACCTCTGTCATTTGTCTCGTTGTTGCAGTGGGGTCCACATGTGCTCCCCAGTAGTGGTACGCATCTTGGCCAACCTTGGAATTCCAGTCGCTTTGCACTCTGACTATGTCCTTCCTGGGCACTTAATCATGGACAGCCTGCAAATGTTAATAGAAATCTTCGACTTCGCTGTCGTCATAATCTGATGTTGGTGCATAAGCCTGGATGATGGTGATGTTGAGAGGAGCTGCTCTCAGACGGATGGTAATGAGTCTACTGGAGACTGGGCGGCAACCCATGACAGTGGTTATAATGTCCTTGTGGACCAAAAATCCAACTCCGTGTTCGTACTTGTCTTCTCTCCCTCTGAAATAAAGCGTGTGACTTTTGTCGGTCGTTGTTTCACCTAGGCCTTTCCAGCGCAGTTCGCCGATACCTAAAATGTTCCATCGATAGTGGTCCAGCTCGTGGGCCAGTTTTTCTAATTTTCCCTCCGCAGTTAGGGTCCTGACAATACCAGTTCCTATGACGATGTTGTATCTCGTGCGGATCTTGGTAAGTTGTCCATCAGTAACACACTTATCACCTCCGTCCTAGTGTCCTTGCACTTGAATGAATACCTGTAACCTTCTAGTTGCATGAAGACCTGTAGAACTTGTAAACACACTTATACAACTCCTAATGCTCACGGATGTGATCGCACCGTGGCAAATAGATTCCGTAGCCTGGTATGTGAAAAAACGTCAACCTAAACTGCATTGGAGATAACACCAGCCATTTCACCTCACAATCACAATTCATTTGAATCACCTGTAGCACCATTGCATACTTATGTTATTATTGATAGTGGTAGTATTAATGGATTTTATTAATATAGATATAACACAACTGAATACCTGTAGCATACAATCAGTCAGAAGGTATTAACATGATGGCAGTAAACATATTAATTGGACTTTGTTACATAGTGTTTTACCATCTCAAACACTATTACTGACATAGTTTATGACCTATCACCCACATAGAAATCACTACCACTGACATAGGAATCACTACCACTGACAGAAATAACTACCACTGACATAGAAATCACTACCACTGAAAAGAAATCACTACCACTGACATAGATATCTCTACCACTGACACAGATATCACTATCACTGATATAGATATAATATCACTACCACTGACAAAGAAATTACTACCACTTACATAGATATGACTTTCACTGACTAAGAAATCACTACCACTCACATAGACATCACCACCACTGACAAAGATATCACTATCACTGACAAATAAATCACTACCACTGACATAGATATCACTACCATTGCAATACTTATCAATATCACTGCAATCGTTGCCAGTCTCCGCACTTAGTAAGATTGTACGATACATCAGTAGCAAAACTATCACACAGCAGAAGAAGAAGAAGAAGAAGAAGAAGAAGAAGAAGAAGAAGAAGAAGAAGAAGAAGAAGAAGAAGAAGAACAAGAACAAGAAGAACAAGAACAAGAAGAACAAGAAAAAGAACAAGAACAACAAAAACAACAACGCAGAAAAAAACGGCACAAATGGAATGCTTTCATCATCATCATCATCGTTATTATCATCTTCATCGTTGTTTGAAGAACAAATAATGTAAAGTATACTAACCTCGGAATGAGAAATGCAAAAGTCCAAACGCACACACACACACATACAGCTGAAACAAATCTTTTGACGATTTGTAGAAATTGTCCCGAGTTCTCACATGCACATTGCTGATAAACGGATACGACTGAATCAAGTAGCAACTGTAGTTCTTTAGTAATCAGGCACTGCTCTTCTTGTTCTATCACACAGGTACAATTACCACTGATTTTATATTCGTCTTGTGCAGAAACAGTTCTGATCAACACTGGTTCTGTTGCAGCAAAACTACTCAGGCAAGCGACACAGATATAAAAATGTAAATGTTGGGAATTAGATAAAGAAATGCACAAGCAATAACGCATGAACGTCGGCCTTTCAAGTCATTTCCCCTCCTTTTTCTTCTTCGCTGTGCTGTAAATTCTCCCTTAGTAAAAATAGCGGACTGATAGCCTACTCCTTTTAAAAACACTACCAATTCTGTCAAAATGCTAGCAACAAACTGATAGTTTTAATCATTGTGTGCACCATTTAGGAAGTAAATCCGCTTCCTGCGCGCTTTTACTGAGCCTTCCAACGTTGACAGAGAGAGAGAGCGAAAGAGAGCGAGAGAGAGAGTGAGCGAGAGAGAGAGAGAGTACACTTCTGTACTAAAGCGGAGAAGTAACTGCGTGAACCTTACAAGCTTGACTTGAATGAAGCGAAACACTTGCCTGTTGTATCACTATGTGAACGTCGAAGTTGTGAGAAGCGAGAGGCTTTTACAACACCCACTGTGGTACGTCAGTGAATGCTTGACTGGACCTTCTCTAAATCATTGTGTATGTGTTGTTCGTGACTGGAAGATTAGCTTTGAAAGATTGGTTTGATTAAACATGTTTGACTCCCTTTGCACAGAGACATTTTGCAAAACTACAGATCAGATCAGATTTTTAAAAAATTTAAAGTCTTAATAATAATAATAATAATAATAATAATAATAATAATAATAATAATAATATTTATATAGCGCCTTTTCCCAATGAACAATATCAGTTCAAAGCGCAGTACTCACGCATTCATTCTAAACATCCGGCTTCATACAAAATATAATCAGACACTTGCTAACGAATAAGAGACGAGAGAGGGGACTATCCTATCCCGACTTCAAATTTAAAGTCTTTTTAATGATAAAATTATACTGAACTATCACAAACATAATTATACAGGTATAAACATGTACACATTTTATGTACTTATTCCAAAAATTATGCCTGTAAGATAATGTAAGCGATTTTTTAAATACAAAAATGTATGATTGTATAAAACATTTTTGATACTATCGCGTTCATTTATCAAAACATTATTTTCTTTGGGCAGGGATAGCTCAGTTGTCAGAGCGCATGACTCGTGTGAGTGCGTCTTGAGCGACGTGAGTTCGAATCATGACTTCAGCAAACTATTGTGTTATTGCTGGATATTACGGGCCAGCTTTGTAAGTGCGCTATATAAGAGAAATCTCTTTCTTTTATATTCAAAAATAAGCTTAAATTTTGTACACTTGTTTGCTGGCATATACAATGAATATGATTTACGTATTTTGTGCTCCGTGAAATCAAACGCGTTGTGGAAATGTTTACGTCATTTTGTGCATAGATTGTTGGTACCTCAATGGTCTGTTATTTCCGACAACGTGACTGCTCTATTCTATCCTATCCTTCCTATCCCGTAACTCGAAAGTCGTTGGGGCACCACAGATGATCGTTTAACCAGCGTATTCCATCTTTCGCTATCCTCAGCAACCCTCATGGCTTCGCTCAGTGTCAAACCACTTCATTCTCGAATGTTGTCCTCCCACCTCTTTTTCTTTCTTCCTCTTCTTTTGCCTCCTTGCACCGTGCCTTGCAGGGTGGTCATTGCAAGGCCTGATGCACTAGTGACGTGGCCATACAATCAAAGTTTCCGTTTCTTCACCACTGTGAGCATGTCATCGTGTTGTCCAATGGCTTGTATGATGGTCTGTCGGACTTCGTTGTTGGTGATGTGCTGGGTATATAAGCACCTAATCTCCTTTCTTTGTATTCTTCGTGGTATGTCTGCTGTGAACGTCCATGTTTCGCCAGCGTATTGCAAGATGGAGATGACAAAGGAGCGCAACAATCTTACCTTGGAGTGCAGACTGATGGTCCTGTCTTTCCAAATGGGCTTCAACCTTGTCAAGTCAGCCGTTGTTTGTGCGATCCTGGAGAGGACTTCTTGTCGGGACCCATTGTCTGATACAATGGCTCCTAAAAAATTAAAACTGTGCACTATGTTGAGGGATTGGCCTTGGACTCTGATGTTCGTGTTGATGCCATTGTTGGTGTTGTTGATGACTGCTCTGCATGTGTTTTTAGAAGTCATCATACACTGTTGACTTCAAGAAAGCGTTTGAGCGAGTCTGGAATGCAGCTTTGTGGGCAGCCACGACAGTGTACAACATCAGCACTAAAATTATTGAAGTCATCAAAAGCCTGTATGACAAGGTTACCAGTGCAGTCCTCCATAACAGCGCCATCGGGAACTGGTTCAAAACAACAACAGGTGTGCGTCAAGGATGCCTACTCTCTCCAACACTCTTCAACAACTTCCTTTAGCGCATCATGTCAGATATCCTTGCAGAACACCAAGGCACACAGTCATCATAAGGGGTAGAGCAATCTCCAACCTACGTTTTGCGGATGACATTGATGGATTGGCTGGAGAGGAACAAGAACTTGAACAGCTGGTACAGAGGCTTGACACCACCTCCAGAGCCTATGAAATGGAAATAAGTGCAGAGAATAGCAAAATGATGACCAATAAAGCCAATGGAATCAACATGGACATCAAAGTCCAAGCAAATCCCTCAACACAGTGCATAGCTTAACATATTTAGGAGCCAATGTATCAGACAATGGGTCCAGACAGGAAGTCCTCTCCTGATTTGCACAAGCAACTGCGGCCCTAACAAGGTTGAAACCCATTTGGAAAGACAGGACCATCAGTCTACAGTCCAAGGTAAGGCTGCTGCGCTCCCTTGTCATCTCCATCTTCCTATACGCTTGCGAAACATGGACCCCCAAAGCAGATCTACAACGAAGAATACAAAGCATGGAGATGAGGTGCTACAGACATTTTCTGGGCATTTCCTATACCCAGCACATCACCAACAACGAAGCCCGACAGACTATCACACAAGCCATTGGACAACACGATGACATGCTCACAGTGGTGAAGAAACGGAAACTCCGATGGTATGGACACGTCACCAGAGTATCAGGCCTTGCAAAGACATTCCTGCAGGCATAGTGCAAAGGGGCAGAAGAAGAGGGGGACAGAAACAGTTGGGAGGACAACATTGGCGAATGGACTGGCTTGACACTGAGCGACGCCATGAGGGTTGCTGAGGATAGAGAAAGATGGAGTACGCTGGTTAAACGATCATCTGTGGTGTCCCAACGACTTCCGAGTTACGGGATGGGATATGAAAAGCGTGTGTAGCAGACCAAAATCGTTGCGTGCAATCAAGCGTGTAGGAGGAGTTTAGTTTTACCTCTAAACTCCTGACGTCACACTCTCGCTTCTGATTGGTCCTCCTCGTAAGTCAGTCTTGTGTATTTTTGCAGAAGAAATCAAACAAGCGCTATCCTTGTGAAATTGTACGTTAGCCAGTACGCAAGGAAATACATAAGGAATTCATAAGCATGACACAAGTGTGGCGGTGTACGTAACACAAGTGTGGCCGTGTCTTAAGTGATGAGCAAAGCGTGTGTAACGTAGGACGGCCTCCTAGCGCCAAAACCGAGAGTTACCATTATCACGAGATACTTGAAACACTTGATACACGTGTTCTGTATAATTTACAGAGATACTGGTAATCCACAGTGTTTATTAATAATGATCAGTATTTGCCATGCTCACAGTGGTGAAAAAACGGAAACTCCGATGGTATGGCCACGTCACCAGATCATCAGGTCTTGCAAAGACCATCCTGCAAGGCACAGTGCAAGGAGGTAGAAGAAAGAGGGAGACCGATAAAGAGGTGGGAGGACAACATTCGAGAATGGACTGGTTTGACACTGAGCGAAACAATCAGGGTTGCTGAGGACAGGGAAAGATGGAGTACGCTGGTTAAACGATCATTTGTGGTGCCCCTACGTATGGGGCGCCATGTGTCCATTTATTCTATGTGACTATTCTATACATAGAATAAATTCTATGCACATAGAAAGCATTCTATGCACACAAAAAGCATTCATTAGTTGAAATTCCATTTATAAAAAAGAAACCAATATTGTAAGTCATAGAATAAAATTCTTTGTATAGAATAACATTCTATAATATAGTGTAAAATTCTATGTCCATAATACAATTCTATGTATAGAATAACATTTTATAATAGAGAATAAGATTCTATGTATGTGTTACGTTGAGACGCTCATGATGGTGCGTATGAAATGCGCACGATATTATGTGTGAAGCGCATTCAATGGTAGGCTTGTGTGTGACGCGCGCGATAGATCTTTTCGTTTTATTTTTGCAACGCATGCAGTAATAGAGTGTATTTATCTTTGATTTGATTTTGCGTTGTTATTAGTAGAGGCTTTGTGTAACGTTAGTGTTTTTAGTTGGTCGATATTGTTTGAGAATTTTCGGGAATCAGTTGTTTATTATCGATCGAAGCGTGTGGATTATTCTGTTGGTTACCATGGAAGCTTCCATTCCAAATGAGGTTGCATGACGTGAGTCACGTGATGATGAAATTAATTTTGATTGGTTGTGGTGTTTTATGTAGGATTATTCTCGTTTGTTCCCGTGTATGTAGAGACTATATAAGCGCCGCACTGTTAAAAAAGTTGAGATTGTTGTTGATAGTGAAGTTGGAAAGTAAATTTGAGAGTGGAAAGGCGATTGAGCGATTGTATGCAGTTGTTGATGTGTGCTGAATAAAAGTGGAAAACTTCATACGTCGACTTTGTGACTTGTATGCTGCTTGAGCGGGTTGCGTGAATAAACGAATCTGAGTTACACCCTATCAGGAATTCAGCATTGGGGCTGAATCAGATACTGATAGAAAACACCAACATCAAACCGAGTGTAACATTTTGGGGGCCAAGCCGCGATTCACGCCATAGCCAAGGGTTCAACTGCTACAACAAGCAAGTCAACGTTACGAGAGGCAGTCATCGAGGGTAGCCGCCAACGAGTTGCGTCGAGAGGGGCCAACATACTGGGACTACATCCGATAGGTTCGGGTTGACTGCAAGGGCGTGTAGTCGCCGAAGAGTTGCTTCGTGAGCGAACAACAGAGCGGGACTACGTGGCTGCCGCAAGACTACGTCGAGGGACAGTCTCGGAGCTACATCGCCAGTATTAGAGAGAGCGACGTGCGGACGTCGAGTCTACTTCAGCACAGGAGCGTATACATCAACACCAGCGTGGTGCAGCGTCGCATACGACGAGGACAGCGGGGCCTGCGTCAGCGAAGGCGACTAGTGACAAGCATCAGCGCTACTGCAGAAAGCGTGCTGTTCTAGAACAGTCTAGAAGGGTGCAGCACAGAAAAGAACTTTCCAGAAAAGAACTTTCTAGAAAAGAACTTTCCAGAAGCATCAAGATGGCTGACTTCTGGCAGAAAGGGATTAAACTGAATCTAAAAGGGAAACAGTTGACGGAGTACGTCAAGTCCCAGGAGAGAATACAAGTACGAGAATTAGAAGAACAAAAGCTGCAGACGCTTAAAGATGTGACTGAGGCTGCTGAAAGATATCTCATCGCTCATGGGAAGACCCTGGGGCCACCCAGCGCGACGAAACATTTTCAGAAGACTGGAAACCATGGGAACCAGATCCAGGGAAGTCAGACGAGCCAGAGACAGACGGACTCCACGCCTCCTCCCAGGGAAGGGCATTCAAGAGGCTGTTTCACCTGCAACGCTACAGACCACAGAGCGGCTAACTGTCCTCAAAACAAAAGTAGCGGACAGCGGGGCAGTACGGACAATGCAGCGGTGGGCAACCGACAGAGACGTTTCTCCAATCAACGGCAAAACAGTAGATCTGACCATCAAGTGTGCGGCGGGAGCGTCATTCTTCCGAGTGAGACCGAGCGCGCAGCTACTCCCGCGGACGTGCAAGAGTGCATAACCGATGGCCAACTTCTCCTTGCCAACGGAAAATCCATCCCCGTCGTCGCCAGCGCAGCTGTGACCGTCCAGAACATGCCTGTTTCGAAGGGACGCGTCGGAAATCATGAAGTGACTGTCTTAAGAGACTCTGGCTGTAGTGGGGTCATCGTCAGGGAAGACCTAATCGCTAAAGAACAGTTCACTGGCGATTCAAAATGGACACTTATGGCCGACAGCAAATGTGTGAAAGCGCCAGTTGCAAAAATTCAAGTCAGCACACCTTTCTACGTAGGCGAAGTCGAAGCGGTTTGCCTGAAGAAGCCGCTGTATGATTTGATGATCGGGAACATCGACGGCGCGAGACGACCCGACGACCCCGATCCAGAATGGAGTCCTGCCTCAACCCAACACGTCGAAGTTGTGGAGGAGGATCCATTGCCGTTTCCCGATGGAGTCCTTACAGAGCTGCTACGGGACAATGTGGTTACTCCGGCTCAGCCCTGCCGACCAGAGATCGTCGGTGCTGTTACTACCAGGGCCCAGGCCAAGAGAAACAAGACGTCTACGCCACTGAAGGTCGCCGACAACTCCAAAGCTGCCATAGTTTACAGAGATAAGCTGATCCAGCTCCAGGAAGCTGATAGTACTTTAAACAAGTACAGGAACCGCCAAGACCACGTGACCAAAGGCAGTGGTACGGTCTATTTTGAGGTGAAGGCCAAGATCCTGTATCGAATCTTCCAGCACCCGAGGGTCAACGGAGGGAAACCACTACGTCAAGTCTTGGTACCGTTACCCCTAAGGCGCCAGGTGATGGAAGTAGCGCATGACTCAATCATGGGAGGTCACCTAGGCATCAAGAAGACGTCAGACAGAATCCAGGCGGTGTTCTACTGGCCAGGACTTCATGCGGACGTCAGCCGTTTCTGCCGATCATGTGACATTTGCCAGAAGACCATACCTCGAGGAAGGGTCCCTAAAGTGCCAATGCAGAGAATGCCTTTGATCGACCGACCTTTCAAGAGGGTGGCCTTAGACTTAATTGGCGAAATAAGACCTCCGAGTGAAGAAGGTCATCGATGGGTACTGACTTTAGTAGACTATGCGACTCGGTACCCAGAAGCAGTGCCACTGAAGAAGATTGACACTGAAACTGTAGCAGAGGCACTGGTGGACATGTTCAGTAGACTTGGAGTGCCTGAAGAAATTCTGACAGACCTCGGGACGCAGTTCGTCTCTGACTGCATGAAGGAGGTGAACAGACTGCTGAGTATCCGGCATTTGACTACGACACCCTACCATCCAATGTGCAACGGGCTTGTCGAAAAGTTCAATGCTACGCTGAAGTCCACCCTGAAGAAACTGTGCAGCGAGCAGCCCAGACAATGGCATCGCTACATCAACGCCTTACTTTTCGCCTACAGAGAAGTACCGCAGGAGTCCACCGGCTTTTCTCCGTTCGAGCTGCTATACGGAAGAACCATCAGAGGGCCGATGCACATCGTGAAAGAACTGTGGACGAAGGAAGTGGACACCCCAGAGGTGAAGAACAGTTACCAGTACGTGTTTGAGCTACGGGAGAAGCTGGAGCAGACTCTCGAGATAGCCAGAGAAAACCTGAAGAAGTCCCAGGACTGTGGAAAGCACTACTACGATCGCAGGGCTGTGAACAGGAAGTTCAAACCTGGCAACAAAGTGCTGGTGCTGCTCCCTACTGATCATAATAAGTTGCTGATGCAGTGGAAAGGCCCGTACGAAGTGGAGACCGTGGTGGGGATCAACGACTACAAGGTGAAGGTCGGTCAGCATTCCAAGATATACCACGCCAACCTCCTTAAGCTGTACGTGGAAAGGCCATCAGAGACTGTGCACGCAGCCACAGCAGCTGCGACCGACAACAGCTTTGACAGCGAAGAACTGTTGGAACTAGGAGACTTCCACAGCAAAGAAGGCATCAATGATGTTAAGCTAGGACCGAGCTTGACGGAAGGTCAAAAGTTGGAGCTCAAGGACCTTATGGGCGAGTTTCCCCATAGCTTCAATGATGTCCCAGGCTCTACGACTTTGGTCGAACATGAAGTCCACACCCAGACCTGGAAGGAGCATCTGCAGATCTTGAGGGAGCTGTTCCACCGTCCCGCAGAAGCCAACCTGACCGCGAGACCCAGCAAATGCATTCTGGGAGCTGACAACGTCGACTTCATCGGATGTTCGATGGAAGAGGGAGACAACGGAGGATGCACTGACTCCAGGAAAGCCCACGAGATCACCGTCTTTGACCCTGGGCCGATGACAACTGCAACGGACGAGGGCGTCGTTTCCTTGCGGTTGGAAGAATATTGACTGTGTGGATGAACTAAGAATATTGGTAATGACAGACTTGAAAATGAGAAACATTGACTCTGTATATATAAATTGAGAACATTGACAGTATCCAGACAGTCTGCAATAAGTTTTAATTTCTGATTTTGTTTGGGCATTACGTTTCAACGTTGTTGAAAGAAATTAGGTAAATTTCTTCTTGAGTGGGGGGTTATGTTACGTTGAGACGCTCATGATGGTGCGTATGAAATGCGCACGATATTATGTGTGAAGCGCATGCAATGGTAGGCTTGTGTGTGACGCGCGCGATAGATCTTTTCGTTTTATTTTTGCAACGCATGCAGTAATAGAGTGTATTTATCTTTGATTTGATTTTGCGTTGTTATTAGTAGAGGCTTTGTGTAACGTTAGTGTTTTTAGTTGGTCGATATTGTTTGAGAATTTTCGGGAATCAGTTGTTTATTATCGATCGAAGCGTGTGGATTATTCTGTTGGTTACCATGGAAGCTTCCATTCCAAATGAGGTTGCATGACGTGAGTCACGTGATGATGAAATTAATTTTGATTGGTTGTGGTGTTTTATGTAGGATTATTCTCGTTTGTTCCCGTGTATGTAGAGACTATATAAGCGCCGCACTGTTAAAAAAGTTGAGATTGTTGTTGATAGTGAAGTTGGAAAGTAAATTTGAGAGTGGAAAGGCGATTGAGCGATTGTATGCAGTTGTTGCTGTGTGCTGAATAAAAGTGGAAAACTTCATACGTCGACTTTGTGACTTGTATGCTGCTTGAGCGGGTTGCGTGAATAAACGAATCTGAGTTACACCCTATCAGGAATTCAGCATTGGGGCTGAATCAGATACTGATAGAAAACACCAACATCAAACCGAGTGTAACAGTATGTAATACAATTCTATATTATAGAATGCACTTGTATGCATAGAATTGTATTCTATAATATAGAATGAATTCTATTACAAAGAATGAATTCTATAACATAGAATTTATTCTATGTGCATACAATTCATTCTATAACATAGAATGAATTCTTTAACATAAAATAAATTATATGACATAAAATGAATTCTATGTGCATAGAATAAATTGTATAACATAGAATGAATTCTATAATAAAGAATGAATTCTATATGCATAGAATGAATTTTATAGCATAGAATGAATTATATGACATAGAATTCATTCTATGACATAGAATGAATTCTATAGGCATAGAATGAATAGTATAACATAGAATGAATAAGATGACATAGAATGAATTCTATGACATAGAATGAATTCTATAACATAGAATGAATTCTATAGCATAGAATGAATTCTATGACATAGAATTTATTCTATAGCATAGAATGAATTCTATGTTACAGAATGAATCCTATGTCATAGAATTCATTCTATGCTATAGAATTCATTCTATGCTATAGAATAAATTCTATGTAATAGAATTCATTCTTTGCTATAGAATTCATTCTATGTTATAGAATTCATTCTATGTCATAGAATTCATTCTATGTCATCTTATTCATTCTATGTTATACTATTCATTCTATGCTATAGAATTCATTCTATGTCATAGAATTCATTCTATGTCATAGAATTCATTCCATGTCATAGAATTCATTCTATGTCATAGACTTCATTCTATATTATAGAATGAAATCAATATATACACTTTTTTTTAAAATAGTAAAAACTGGGGCACTGTCAAGGTATAGAGAACATTTTTTATGGCATGGGACTGTATTGCAGAGAGATATACACATTGCCACATCCCATCACCACACCACATCACTCTACATCACACTGCACCACAAATGTGATGGGTAGGTGTGGTGGAGTGATTAGGTTATATGACGATGTGGTCTGATTTACTGCTTTTAAGGCATAATAGAACTGTATTGCAGATACATACATACACATTACCACATCACATCACCACACTACATCACTCTAAATCACACCACACTGCACCACAAATGTGATGGGTGGGAGGGGTGGGGTGATTAGATTATGTGGTGTGATTCACTGATGCCATGATATGTGCTGTCTGCTGCAATGTGAAGATGTGCTGCTGCTGTGATGTCGGCTGATGTGATGTGATGATTTGTTGATATGATGTGATTTTATGTGGTGGTGCGTTTTCACGATGATGGTGATGAAGCAATGTGATGCAGTGATGTGATGTGATGATGTGATCGATGTGGTGATGATGCGATGTGGTGATGTGTCATACAATATCTTTTTTTAAATTCTAAATTTTGTTACAATTTATATGTTGTGTTTTTTATTTTTATGTGAATGAAATGAATTATATGTATATAGAATTAATTGTATAACACAGCAAGAATTGTATGACATAATATTCATTTTTTTAACATAAAATAGATTTTATTCGCAACACTGAATACATTCTATTTTCATAGAATTGTTTTTTAACATTTGGTGCACATAGAATGCATTCTATGTTACAGAATGTTCATTCTATAACATAGAATGTTCATTCTATAACATAGGATCCATTCTATAACATAGAATGTTCATTCTATAACATAGAATGGTCATTCTATAACATAGAATTCATTCTATAACATAGGATGTTCATTCTATAACATAGAATCCATTGTATAACTTAGAATGTTCATTCTATAACATAGAATCCATTCTATAACATAGAATGTTCATTCTATAACATAGAATGCTCATTCTATGCGCAACTAGGTCATTCTATGTGAAGCGAGGCTGTGACGTATAAAGGGACACGTGGAGCCTTGCACGCGCGCGAGAACTGAAGAAATGGCTGACGTACCAAGCGCTCTGCGGCTTTATCAGACATCATAATTTCGTGAACAAGCATTTAGGTTTCTTGATGCGGACGACTTCAACGGTATAATTAGTGTGAATAGATCGCTTAGCAATAAAAATAATTGACGTCACACCCTCCCCCCCCCTCCGCCCCTGCGTGCTTGCTTTTTTCATTACAATGTGCTGAGGTTCTGTAAGGGTTTATAGTGACAAAATCTAATTAAATAATCAGTTCTTTTCGCTCAATACCGAAGAAATAACCGTACTGTACACTCATAAAAAGCAATAATTAATATATTTAAAGGTCGAATATTGCTATACAACTCTGAGACATAATAAATGAAAGGTTCATAAAGCTGAATATTGCAAAAAATCTATTTCACCCCAAGCAGCCCCCCAGGGCGCTATGCACAAAGGCGTGGCGGCCACGTGCTGCGGGAATAACACAGCGTGATCGAGTTTGAAAATGGTGAAGTACTGTGCTGCGTTTGGATGCTCTAACTCCGACGTAAAACCTTTTTTCAAAGAAAAGAACATTTCCTTTCATCGATTTCCACTTCGAGCGCAAATGATGAAGCACTGCATGTCGTCAACTCTAAACTGAATGTCAGTGACAAATCGCTCTGTAATCATTATTGCACGAGTGTGCTATGTTCAAAACATCACAATATCCCAAAATGTTCTCTATACCTTGACAGTGCCCCAGTTTTTACTATTTTAAAAAAAGTTTTTATATTGATTTCATTCTATAACATAGAATGAATTCTATGACATAGAATGAATAGTATAACATAGAATGAATAAGATGACATAGAATGATTTCTATGACATAGAATGAATTCTATAATATAGAATGAATTCTATGACATAGAATGAATAATATGAGATAGAATTTATTCTATAGCAAAGAATGAGTTCTATAACATAGAATGAATTATATAGCATAGAATGAATTCTATGACATAGAATACATTCTGTAACATAGAATTCATTCTATGCTATAGAATAAATTCTATGTCATAGAATTCATTCTATGCTATAGAATTCATTCTATGTTATAGAATTCATTCTATGTCATAGAATTTATTCTATGTCATAGAATTCATTCTATGTCATCTTATTCATTCTATGTTATACTATTCATTCTATGCCTATATAATTCATACTTTATTATAGAATTCATTCTATGTTATACAATTTATTCTATGCACATAGAATTCATTTTATGTCATATAATTTATTTTATGTTAAAGAATTCATTCTATGTTATAGAATGAATTCTATGCGTATAGAAATAATTCTATGTCATGCAATTTATTTTATTTTAAAGAATTCATTCTATGTTATAGAATTCATTCTTTGTAATAGAATTCATTCTATGTTATAGAATATAATTCTATGCATACAAGTGCATTCTATAATATAGAATTGTATTACATACATAGAATATTATTCTCTATTATAAAATGTTATTCTATACATAGAATTGTATTATGGACATAGAATTTTACACTATATTATAGAAGGTTATTCTATACAAAGAATTTTATTCTATGACTTACAATATTGGTTTCTTTTTTATAAATGGAATTTCAACTAATGAATGCTTTTTGTGTGTATAGAATGCTTTCTATGTGCATAGAATTTATTCTATGTATAGAATGGTCACATAAAATAAATGGACACATGGCGCCCCATACTACGACCTCCGAGTTACGGGATAGGATAGGATAGGATAGGCCACGCCTCCCTAGCGCCAAGACCTATAATTACAAATATCATGAGATAATTAAAAATATCATAGGCAAATTACAATTATCAAGGGATAATTACAATTATAGAAAAATTACAAAAATCTTCGCGTGATCATGTTTAATTTTTCAGATTTGGCTCTAGCAATCCGTCTGCAAATGGGCCCAAACCGAAAATTTTAATGTTCACCTGATAATTACAAATTGTACGTGTTAATTGTAAATATGTCGTTGATATTTGTAATTATCACATATTTGTAATTATCAGGTTTTGGCGCTAGTAGGTCATCATCATGTGAAATAAACCAAACACGCGTTAATTACTATTATCACTGATACCGGTAAAACGTTTTGGCGCTAGCAAGCGGCCTGAGTCAGAATTAAGCATGATCACGTTAAAATTGTAATTATGAAGTGAAAATTGTAATTATTATGTGATCTTTATAATTTTTGGTTTGGGCGCATTTCCAGGCGGATTGATAGAGCCAAAGCTGAAAATTAAACATGATCACGCGAAGATATTTATAAGTTTTCAATGATAATTGTAATTGGCCCTTGACAATTGTAATTATCACACTATATTTCTAATTATCTCTTGATATTTGTAATTATCAGGTTTTGGCGTTAATAGGCTGTCATAGTAAACGTGTTTATGATAAGGCTCTTCCTACATTGTTTAGTCTTTTGTTTCCCCCCTCCACCCACCCCACCCCTTTTCTACACTTCCTCCTTCCCTCTCCCTAATTCTCAGCTTCTAACACGAACAGGAAGCTTTGCACGCTGGTTAAACAACTACTGAAATATAGAGCTTGGGTTTTTGCGAGTAATATCCTCGTCATTAAAACAAAAAGTTTTGTTTGAAAAGTTGGCCTATGAAAGCATACTATCATATCATCAGGCTAGCTACATGCCAAGGCAGGGCTTAGGCTTTGACTATGGTTATGTTGAAAGTGTGTTGCAGGAAGTGTGTCACAGGGCAGCCTGTGTTGAAACCGAGTAGTAAGTGCGGGAGGGGAGTTAATGAGTTGGGGTAGTAAATGCGCGAAGTCGATGTATGGTTATGCGTGGAAAGCGTGATTTTTGAACAGCATAGTTTGGCCAGCCAGTTTTGGGGAATGTGTTCACTGTTAGTCAGAACAGGTTTTGGCAGAGACACGGATAGACGTGCGGTCTTGTTGCTCTGGGTGTTTTGGTTGTTCTGGAAAAGTAGGGGGGACAGTTATTAACGAATAATAGTAACTGGTTCCAAAAAGAGTATACTAGTTGGAAAAGGTGCTGTGTTTTGTAGTTTAACTCTCAGATTGGAGTGCAGCTATAATATAGCAAAGTTTGTACAGTGTGGTAATTTAGTGTGAGGCATTGTCCACTAATGGAAACTACGCACTGGATTTACCCTACTTGGAGTACTGTGTAGGCAAGCAGTGGGAAGTTGGCTAGCTACAGGTGCTATTACAATCGAGCCGTTGGGTAAGTGTGATGGTGTCTTTCCCTTACTGTGCTATTGACCGACGGCCGGCTGTTTGGGGTGTTGAACGATAGCTGTGCGTGAGGCTGGGGGAAGTATGGTTGCACTGAGGAGAGGAAGGGTGCGACTGAAGGAGGGAGAATGAGGGAGGAGAATGGGGGTGAAGTGTGATGAAGGTAGGATGGAAGTGGTTGCTGTTGTTGAGGTTGCGGTTGCTCAAGATGGATAATGTGTTGATGATTTCATGTATTCATTTGCAGCATTGTTCATTTCATGCTTTCATAATGTCATTTAGTTTTCGAATTATGTGTTTGACTACAAGAGACAGTAAAAGTTAGTCAAGGGAAGTGAAATGAACAGCAGTGGCGCTTCCTCAAGATACAGGAATTAGTTAGTTAGTAAGGGGGGAGAGTGTGAGGAGGGAGGGGGACAGAATCGGGTGGACTTGACATTAACAATACGGCAAGCATGTTGCAGGTTCGAAAGTCTTTGTTCGTCGCTCGGAAGTTCGTCGAATTCCTCAGCGCGACGACGACGACGACATCCGGTCGTTGGACCCACATCATCATCACCACCCATTCGTCCACGTCCACGTTTGTGACATCTACATTGTTCCACCACCCCATCTTTCCCGCGTGATCGTGACGTCTGTTGCGGGACCTAGCCTCGACGTTGCAAGGTAGCCGACAGGAGGAGTCAGGCTGAGAGGCGTCGACGGCGGCAGGGCTGCCGCAACTACAGCGTCATCATCATCATCATCGTCGGCGGCGGAGGGAGTGGCGACACCACCACGCCGGATTTACAGCGACAGTCCCGCGACAACAACAACGAGGAGGCAGCTACCTTTCGGAGGCATCAACGGGGACACCCTACTATCAGGTCGGCTCGTTCTTTATTTGTCCCCCTCTTGACACTTGCCCCCTCTGTGCCCGGACATTGGCGTTGCACAGTCGTTAGTTAGTAGACGTGGTTGATCAGCAACCCCCGTTCATCTGACGTTTCCATTTCATTGTTCATCGACCCATTGATTGTTCCATCACCATTTTTCTCGTTTCATGTGTAAATGTTGTATGTGTATGAGTGTGTGGTATGAATGGATAAATAGCTTGAAAGTTGTACATATAATTGTTGTGTTATCATCGCTTCACGTCTGCGGGAAACTGTCATTCTGTCTGGGTTGTCTGCGTGTGTAAGGTGTTTGTTTGTGGTGTCTACTCAGGGGGAGTCGTGGCAGTGACAAAGTGCTCTGTGGGGTCGGGGACGGAATAGAATAGACTCGACGTTTCCCGGCGTGTGGTAAGAGGTGGAAAAACCTCACTACACTCTAGGTTCAACGACCACGTGCTCGGGGCCAACGCCACTCTCTAATCGTGGATTTCGTATGTGGCCAACAGTCTGGAGAGGACTGGGCCCTGCCAAGTCTTTCTGGCCCAAGACACACCATGATATGAATAGAACCGCTTACCGTTTACTCCATACCTGATCGGTCGTCGCCCGTGTCACCAAGGACCGCGATAAGTGGGTAATGGCCTTCAATTGGCCAGCAGAATGGTGCCGATAAGTGGGTAATGGCCTTCAGTTGGCCAGCAGAATGGTGCCGATAAGTGGGTAATGGCCTTCAGTTGGCCAGCAGAATGGTGCCGATAAGTGGGTAATGGCCTTCAGTTGGCCAGCAGAATGGTGCCGATAAGTGGGTAATGGCCTTCAGTTGGCCAGCAGAATGGTGCCGATAAGTGGGTAATGGCCTTCAGTTGGCCAGCAGGATAATGCCGATAAGTGAGTAATGGCCTTCAGTTGGCCAGCAGAATGGTGCCGATAAGTGGGTAATGGCCTTCAGTTGGCCAGCAGAATGGTGCCGATAAGTGAGTAATGGCCTTCAGTTGGCTAGCAGAATGGTGCCGATAAGTGGGTAATGTCCTTCAGTTGGCCAGCAGAATGGTGCCGATAAGTGGGTAATGGCCTTCAGTTGGCCAGCAGAATGGTGCCGATAAGTGGGTAATGGCCTTCAGTTGGCCAGCAGAATGGTGCCGATAAGTGGGTAATGGCCTTCAGTTGGCCAGCAGGATAATGCCGATAAGTGGGTAATGGCCTTCAGTTGGCCAGCAGAATGGTGCCGATAAGTGGGTAATGGCCTTCAGTTGGCCAGCAGAATGGTGCCGATAAGTGGGTAATGGCCTTCAGTTGGCCAGCAGAATGGTGCCGATAAGTGGGTAATGGCCTTCAGTTGGCCAGCAGAATGGTGCCGATAAGTGGGTAAGGGCCTTCAGTTGGCCAGCAGAATGGTGCCGATAAGTGGGTGATGGCCTTCAGTTGGCCAGCAGAATGGTGCCGATAAGTGGGTAAGGGCTGTCTTCATTGGAAGGTTCGTGGAGGTTCAAACACTTGTTTTCGAGTTTCTCAGAACCCAAACCTAGGTTGATGAACCTTTGGGACAAAAAATGTTTAGGAACATCTAGGTTTGGGATCCGAGATCCTCGAAAAAAAGTGTTTGAATCTCCACGAATCTTCCCCGAAGCTTTGAATTATGACAGGCCATTACTGATCGACACAGCAACCTTTAATTAAGACAGGCCATTACTGATCGACACAGCAAAATTCACATGAGAGACAACATCATCATATCAACCTGGAATGTTAGGACCCTAACTGCGGAGTGAAAATTAACGGAACTGGCCCACGAGCTATCAATGAACATTTTAGGTGTCAACAAACTGTTCTTTCCCATGTTCTTTTCACTCTTGATACTAATGACTGTCAAGTGAAGAAACGAAAACTCCGATGGTATGGAGATCACCAGAGTATCAGGCCTTGCAAAGACCATCCTGTAAGTTACGGTGCAAGGAGGCAGAAGAAGAAGAAGGCAGAAGAAGAGGAAGGTAGAAAAGAAGTGGGAAGACAACATTCCAGAATGGACTGGCTTGACATTGAGTGAAGCCATGAGGGTTGCTGAGGACAGAGAAAGATGGAGTACATTGGTTAAACGATGATCTGTGATGCCACAACGACCTTTGAGTTACGGGATAGGATTCTACAGAGAGAGGTATATGGACGCAGGCAGAGAGAGTTGGGTAGTCGGTTATTCATTCTTATAGGATCCAGCGGACTGCAAAGAACCGAATCAGAACCACAACTTGATTGCAAGAAGACTCACGATCTGTATAAAAGATCTGGTAAAACAGCCCTAGTGGTAACACTGAAGGCACTCCACCAGCCGGTCACTTTACAATAAAGGCTTCCTATGCAGTGGACGCTGAGGCTGTACTCTAATTTATGGAAACGCCGTTTAAAAAAAAAATAGAATTTTAACATAAGAAAATATTAACAAAACCCATACATATAAAATGCTTAATTGCTAAATAATAATGCTATAGAAAGCCTAGTGACCATTTGGCAGAAAGCATCCAATATCCCCAAGCTGACTTAACAGATCCCATATACACACATGAGAAGTTTTGGGAGAGTTTTCAAGAAAAAAAGGTAGGTGACTGGTCTAGCAAGAAAGATAGTAGATTAATAGAACAGAGTAGGAATGAGAAAGAACAAATGAAAATGACATGGAGAATTTAAAGCAATACATTTCCAGAAAGTGGGGAAACAATTTATACAGAAACCCCCAACTCCTCCACGGGAGGGGGAGGGAGAGAGATAGAGAGAATGGGGAAAAGAAGATGAGAGAGAGACATAGAGAGGGGGAGAGAAAGATAGGGAGAGAGAAGTAGAGAGAAATAGAGGGAGTTAGAAACAGAGAGAGGCAGAGAGAGAAACTTTTGAAACTTTTTTATTAGGGATACAGATTTTAGACTAATGATACAGTAAAAAAAAAAAGAGAGAGAGAGAGAGAGAGAGAGAGAGAGAGAGAGAGAGAGAGAGAGAGAGAGAGAGAGTTGAATGACGCATGCTCTGCCCTCCTCTCAACTCCTGCACCTCGCCTTCTTTCACCCCAAAATCTCCAATTCCTATTTCATTGGAAAACCCTTATATATCATATTGTGGTTGAAATGCTGGATCAAGTTTACTTCACACTTTGCACGTCTTTGGTTCACTGACACAGTCACGCAGCAATACTTTGGACTGGAGTGTTCCTCCCTACTTTTGATTCATTCAATCAACAGTCCACTCCTTCCTTCATTCATTTCCTCTTCCGTCATTGCCCCTCAGACACCTCTTGCCTTCCCCCCCCCTCTCTTCCTGGCCCTGCACGCCATGTACCACGCTCCACGTCCTACACCCCTGCTGTAACCTCCTAAACTGACAAGACCCCTCCCTCTGAGTAACTATCTTTCCGTGTGTGAACCTAACACTGTGCTGACTCACCTCACTACTCCATGGAATTTCATTCACTCCTCTCTTTCACAAACCGCCTTCAGTTATTCCTTTCCAGTAGTTTGTTGTTACACTCGCTAAAGGACCATAATGATGTACTTTTATTTCCATTGATCACTCCTCAATCAATTTCACAAGGTGCGTCTAGGGTCCAGTTCAAACTTGCAACCACTTACACAATGTTCCATTGACGCTTTAAAACAACAACAAACAAACAAAAACGGACGATAACTAATATAATCATACATTTTGCCTACCTAACATTAGCTGATATTATAAAACGGAAAGTAAACCTCGTGTCCGACCATTGGAAAGATCGTCCGCAATAGGGGCTGGGTGATTAGCTCCCTTAAAACGGCTGCACAGTGGACGCCCCCGGGCCGCTTGAGTTAGATCCTGTATCGGCCAGCGCCTTGAGCAGCTCTTAAGCTGGAAAAGCGCTATATAAGAACGATTATAAAAACTATATTTGAGGATGTTATCAATCCATCGTAATTAAAAGTGATTGAAACCAGTGTGATGGTAAAGTGGTCTCCACAAGTGGTAATAGAACCCACAGGAATTGGCCTGAACATCCATTGCCATGGTGAACTGACATATTGAAACACAAAAGATCGAAGCGTCTGTAAATCAAAACGATATATGATCGAAATGTTTTAAAAATCGAACCGGTATAAGATCAAAACGTCTAAAAATCGAACAGATATATGATCGAAACGTCTTAAAATCGAATCGTCAATACATCGAACCGAATATTGATCGAAGCACCAATGCATCGAATGATGCAAATATTGAATGGCTAACATATCGATTGAACAAAACGTCCAAACATCATTTAATCGATAGTTATCGATATTTTGTCGTTTCGATATTTTTGTATATTTTTCAATCAATGGAAGAATATAAGAAGTGGATGAAACAAGATATTATGATCAACTATTGATGAAATAGCACTCACTTGGATGCTATGAGGACTACTCATAGATTTGACAAAGTCTATTAGCTCTTGTTTGAAGATCATTGATGGTATTGCAAGGTGGAAATGGTAATAGATTGGACACACAAAGGCAAGCCTCTTCTGTATTTGAACGGGCCGACATACAATGTGGATCGCATGGGTGTATATTACACATAAGCACAGACACACATTAAGGTACCCGCAAACGCACCCACAAATTAATTCCATGAGGCCTTTTTTTTTCTTTCAATGTTTTGTCCATTTGATATTATTCCATATTCAATATTAGTTTTTGATAATATGACGTTCTACCTACTGTATTTGTGATCATGTAGCATTCGATCAAGTGTCATATCGATCTTCTGTCGTTCGATATCCTGTCTTTCAACATGCGAACCGGCATCGACACTTCTTCCTTCACTGCAACTGTGTGTTTAGCCGTAGGTTTCCAGTTCTATCTATGCTTGTGGCAGTTTCCTTTTTTTTCTTTTTTTTTAGTATGGGGGGGGGGGGAAGAGGGATAGGGAGGGGCTCGTTAATTTGTGCCATGGAAGCTGTTGTTTCGTTATCATCGAAGAGCGCATGCGTCATAGAGTGTGATTCCCAGGAATGTCAAATTTATCTCGGAGGTAGGGCCCATGCGCCATGTAGGCCTTTTTGAATGCTGAGCTACGGTTACCGGCAGTTTTCTCCAACCTAAAGCTAAGAGAAAATGACCGCAAGGCCTATATTTTGACATAAACAACCTATGGAAGGATTGCAATCGGGTTTTTCTGATTACGGGCACATACGTGTTGGTAGCATTATGTTAAGACGTGTTTGGTGCTGTGATGTTCAGACCTGTTGGTAGCATGATGTTCAGACGTGTTGGTAGCATGAGGTTCAGACGTGTTAGTAGCATGATGTTCAGACGTGTTGGTAGCATGATGTTCAGACGTGTTGGTAACATGATGTTCAGACGTGTTGGTAGCATGATGTTCAGACGCGTTGGTAGCATGATGTTCAGACGTGTTGGTAGCATGATGTTCAGACGTGTTGGTAACATGATGTTCAGACGTGTTGGTGGCACGATGTTCAGACGTGTTGGTAGCATGATATTCAGACGTGTTGATAGCATGATGTTTAGACGTTTTGGTAGCATATGTTCAGACGTGTTGATAGCATGATGTTTAGACGTTTTGGTAGCATATGTTCAGACGTGTTGGTGGCATATGCTCAGACGAGATGGTAGCATGATGTTCATGCGAGTTGGTAGCATGATGTTCAGACGTGTTGGTAGCATGATGTTCAGACATGTTGGTAGCATGATTGTCAGACGTGTTGATAGCATGATGTTTAGACATGTTGGTAGCATGATGTTCAGACGTGTTGATGGCATGATGTTTAGACGTGTTGGTAGCAGATGTTCAGACGTGTTGTGGCATATGCTTAGACGAGTTGGTAGCATGATGTTCAGACGTGTTGGTAGCATGATGTTCAGACGAGTTGGTAGCATCATGTTCAGACGTGTTGGTAGCATGATGTTCAGACGTGTTGGTAGCATGATGTTCAGGTGTTGCAGCCCGCCACAGCTTGGATGGAGGTTTAAGAGAGGGGGGTTGGGAGGGGTAGGATACAACTACCACGCAGCAAATGCAGTTTTGGATATACAGCCGACGTCTTCGGACCAGATCTGTGCACCCATGAATTTCATGGGACGGATTTTAAAGATCCTGACGCTCATGTCCTAGACGGGCGAGTGGCAGCTCCACAAATACATCAACAGCAAACCATCCAACAGCCCAACTGTCACATTCACCCTTTCCCCTTCTTCCTCTCTCACCCTCACCCACCTCTTTGCAGTGTATTTGCCCTCCCCTATATTTCAAAGTAACTGTCACCTAACAACTGTCACCATACTGTCACCTAACAACTGTCACCATACTGTCACCTAACAACTGTCACCATACTGTCACATAAAACCTGTCACCATACTGTCACCTAAAAACTGTCACCATACTGTCACCTAACAACTGTCACCATACTGTCACCTAAAACCTGTCACCATACTGTCACCTAAAAAACTGTCACCATACTGTCACCTTAAAACTGTCACCATATTGTCACCTAGCAACTGTCACCATAATGTCACCTAAAAATTGTCACCATACTGTCACCTAAAAACTGTCACCATACTGTCACCTAACAACTGTCACCATACTGTCACCTAACAACTGTCACCAAACAACTGCCACCATAAAACTGCCACCATACTGTTACCTAAAAACTGTCACCATACTGTCACCTAAAAACTGTCACCATACTGTCACCTAACAACTGTCACCATACTGTCACCTAACAACTGTCACCAAACAACTGTCACCATAAAACTGTCACCATACTGTTACCTAACAACTGTCACCATAGTATCACCTAAAAACTGTCACTGTCACCATAAAACTGTCACCATACTGTCACCTAACAACTGTCACCATACTGTCACCTAACAACTGTCACCATACTGTCACCTAACAACTGTCACCATACTGTCACCTAACAACTGTCACAATACTCAATGCTATCTGATGGTCTTCTCACGCAATTAATGAATGAAGCGAAACGAAAAGAAATTGAGGACCTACGGACAGGTCATTTGCATCCAGCTAGCCAGTGGCCTCAGGACTCTTCGATATCTCACTGTGATTTTGAGACAGAAAGCAGGGTTGAGCTTTAACGTTCGCCAACTCGCCAATGGCCCTTAAAAATAGTGTGTGGCGAGCTCGATTTCGGGTACCATTCGCCCGGCTGGCGACTTGAAAATACCGCCAGTGGTAGAGATTCTGTACCTGTACACGGACTTTTGACTTGCAATGTAAAACAAAACACGCGCCAACCGCTTCTGCAGTCAGCACCGGAGACCCGTTCCGATGCATGCTAGGAAGTTAGGTAACGCTAGCAAAGCGAGGGATTTGCGAAGTAAAAATAGCCTTTTCTCGCGAGACTTTCTTCTTTCCCTCGCCGCGAAACGCTACTGCCCTGCGAGATCATAGCCTTCATTCTCAGTCTTTTGTCAATCTCGAACGATGTGGCGCTTTTTAAGCGGTGTCTCGGAGCCTCCAGCAAAAAAAAAAAAAAGTCCGAAGAAGAAAAAAAACAGCTGAAGAAGAACCCAAGCTCCTTCAAGTTTTGGAACATTGAGGAGGAGGATGTCGATGATGAATAAATTATACAGTGCTTGTTTTAAAAAATGAAACAGTGATGTTGTTGAAATTTATCTTGTTTATTAGCTGCAATAGTTATACAGTTTTTAAAAAAATGACCGTGCTTTTAATCAAGGGGTCTGGCAACCTGGGAAATATTTTGGCAACTTCAACTTCCCAGGTTAGGAGCCCGGCTGGCTCCTTAGCCTGGCTTGCTAAATCTCAGCCCTGAGAAAGGAGATACAATCTCATCCACACTGAGGTTTCATCGACCTCAACGAAGGAAAGAACGAAGCAGCTTCTCACGCATTCCTGTTGTTGGTGGTACTCAGTGAATCTCACTGGTAGTGCGGCCGTCTTTTTGAGTATCAGACCTCTCTCATCAAACGGCAACCTCCCCGCCATCTAATCACAGGAAATAGCAAAGTATGCGGATGCTGTGGCTGGATCAGTGAGCTGTATTTATTTATTTACTAGTTGAGGTAAGTAGGCTACGGGCAAATATTTCCCTGTGTGTATTCAAAACTTGCCGTCACCTCTCATAAAAACTCGTGGGTATCGCCATTATAAATCAAAACGAGGTTAGAGTAAAACCAAGTTCCGGTCTGGCTTGTTTTGCTTTTCTCAAAGCTTGTTGCATGACTTTTAAATATGTCAAATTGCCGAAAACGACGATTGTTAGAGCCAGAAAACGAGTGGGATAAGTATAAAAACGGTGGAGGAAGTACATGCTCAGCGAAAGGATGCAAAAACAATCGTAGAGGCCTGTATTTGTGGCGACTTCGGAGGTGCGTTGATCACTACCCAATGGTTCATGGAGAGTGCGTGTGTCAGAAGCCCTTCAAACTGCACACCCCTTCAAATAGTGACCAGATAAGAGAGTGGCTGTCAAAACTACAATTTTTGTCTGTTCCTTTCATTTTACTGACCGAGAGCCCACCATTCAAAATCCATCTCCCCAGCTGTTTCTTGTTTACGACAGCAAAGTGAAGATCGGCAGAAAGCCACCACGAAAACACCAGTCGTCAGATGGAAGAGCTAGCGATACAACGATTAAAGAACGATCATCGACAGAAAGTGAAACAGGACCTGATGACTCTTGTAGTTTTCCATAGCCGTCGCAACCTTCACAAAACACGAAGTAGTTGACTATGTGAGGGTACGATACCGGTGGCCAGTGACACATGTTGTCTTCCCACTGTAAACTTGTCACAACTGGGACTTCAAATCCATCAGGCATTCTCTGCAACACTTTCTCTTTTATGCTCCCACCAACGCTTTCTCATGTGATTCGACATATTCTTGAATATTTGGAAATAACTCACTCAAAACACTCGGATAAACAATACGCCGAGAAAGAAACCGGAAGTATGTTTCACGGTAACGGAAAGAGTTACCCCTCTTACATGGGGGATTCCCGTTGGTGCATAGGATAGCAGAAAAGTGTGAATACTGCCGCCAACACAAGGCATTTTAATAGCGAGGCGTTAACTCTCCCTACCTGTACGGTTGACCTCCCATCCCGTGGAAAAAGCAAAGCAAAGGTACACCGGATCAAATAAATCTATTAATAGGCATTTCCAATTTAGCTGCAGACCCATTGCAGGCACTCCAGATATATTTCAAATCCCATTGTATACCACATTCTTAAGGAACCCACGCACGTGTCAGCGATCGGGTTTTGCAGGCCCCTCAGCGACGAGGCACCTCGATGATTCGCCTCTTCAAATAGACGAAATAGTCTTGTAAGTTTAATGACTGGCGTGAACTCTTGGATGACATCTAGCGGCTACATTGGGTCATTACTAATGGTGTGGAAATGCGGTGCCTAAATACAGTTCCTATTTGCGGACACCGGAGCACGACTCTTGGTGGTGGAAAATGACCCATTTCAATAGCGATACGATGGTATATACGTTACGTCACAATGACGATACGATGGTATATACGTTACGTCACAATGACGATACGATGGTATATACGTTACGTCACAATGACGATACGATGGTACATACGTTACGTCACAATGAAGAAGCGCGTTACATCAAAATACACTACTGTCGTTTATACTACAAACCTCTGGCCTTTTTGCCTTGCACCATCTGTAATAATGATACATGACACGGCTCTGTGTGTGGGTGTGTGTTTGTGTGTGTGTGTCCATATGTGTGTTTGTGTGTCTGAGTGTGTGTGCGTGTGTTTGTGTGTGTATTTGTGTGTCTGGGTGTGTCTGTGTGTGTGTTTGTGTATGTGTGTGTATGTGTGTGTGCACAGAGGGTGTGCACGTCTTGAGCCTTTTCCTGTTTCCCTATCTGCTAAATCGGACCAAAGAGAACTGTACAAAATGTAGAGCAGTCCTACTATGGAGAACTGTACCCAGTGTACAGCAGTCCTACTATGGAGAACTGTACAAAATGTAGAGCCGTCCTACTATGGAGAACTGTACAAAATGTAGAGCAGTCCTACTATGGAGAACTGTACCCAGTGTACAGCAGTCCTACTATGGAGAACTGTACCCAGTGTACAGCAGTCCTACTATGGAGAGCTGTTCCCAGTGTACAGCAGTCCTACTATGGAGAACTGTACAAAATGTAGAGCCGTCCTACTATGGAGAACTGTACAAAATGTAGAGCAGTCCTACTATGGAGAACTGTACCCAGTGTACAGCAGTCCTACTATGGAGAACTGTACCCAGTGTGCAGCAGTCCTACTATGGAGAACTGTACCCAATGTGCAGCAGTCCTACTATGGAGAACTGTACCCAGTGTACAGCAGTCCTACTATGGAGAGCTGTTCCCAGTGTACAGCAGTCCTACTATGGAGAACTGTACCCAGTGTACAGCAGTCCTACTATGGAGAACTGTACCCAGTGTGCAGCAGTCCTACTATGGAGAGCTGTTCCCAGTGTACAGCAGTCCTACTATGGAGAACTGTACCCAGTGTACAGCAGTCCTACTATGGAGAACTGTACCCAGTGTGCAGCAGTCCTACTATGGAGAGCTGTTCCCAGTGTACAGCAGTCCTACTATGGAGAACTGTACCCAGTGTACAGCAGTCCTACTATGGAGAACTGTACCCAGTCCTACTATAGAGAACTGTACCCAGTGTACAGCAGTCCTACTATGGAGAACTGTACCCAGTGTACAGCAGTCCTACTATGGAGAACTGTACCCAGTCCTACTATAGAGAACTGTACCCAGTGTACAGCAGTCTTACTATGGAGAACTGTACCCAATGTACAGCAGTCCTACTATGGAGAACTGTACCCAGTGTACAGCAGTCCTACTATGGAGAACTGTACCCAATGTACAGCAGTCCTACTATGGAGAACTGTACCCAGTGTACAGCAGTCCTACTATGGAGAACTGTACCCAGTGTACAGCAGTCCTACTATGGAGAACTGTACCCAGTGTGCAGCAGTCTTACTATGGAGAACTGTACCCAATGTACAGCAGTCCTACTATGGAGAACTGTACCCAGTGTACAGCAGTCTTACTATGGAGAACTGTACCCAATGTACAGCAGTCCTACTATGGAGAACTGTACCCAGTGTACAGCAGTCCTACTATGGAGAACTGTACCCAGTGTACAGCAGTCTTACTATGGAGAACTGTACCCAATGTACAGCAGTCCTACTATGGAGAACTGTACCCAGTGTGCAGCAGTCCTACTATGGAGAACTGTACCCAATGTACAGCAGTCCTACTATGGAGAACTGTACCCAGTGTACAGCAGTCCTACTATGGAGAACTGTACCCAGTGTACAGCAGTCCTACTATGGAGAACTGTACCCAGTCCTACTATAGAGAACTGTACCCAGTGTGCAGCAGTCCTACTATGGAGAACTGTACCCAATGTACAGCAGTCCTACTATGGAGAACTGTACCCAGTGTACAGCAGTCCTACTATGGAGAACTGTACCCAGTCCTACTATAGAGAACTGTACCCAGTGTACAGCAGTCCTACTATGGAGAACTGTACCCAGTGTACAGCAGTCCTACTATGGAGAACTGTACCCAGTCCTACTATAGAGAACTGTACCCAGTGTACAGCAGTCCTACTATGGAGAACTGTACCCAGTGTACAGCAGTCCTACTATGGAGAACTGTACCCAGTCCTACTATAGAGAACTGTACCCAGTGTACAGCAGTCTTACTATGGAGAACTGTACCCAATGTACAGCAGTCATAGAATGGAGAACTGTACCCGATGTAGGCCTACAGCAGTCCTACTATGGAGTCATGGGACGTTTATCCAACATGTGCCCGCCTGACTTATGACGTCAGTGCTGTGGCGCGACGACTGACCTCAGGCGGGGGCTTTTTTTTTTTTAAATGCCGGGATTTCCCCGCAGGAAAAGTTGAAGGTCATGATCAAAGAGGGATAGATAGACGAAAAAAGAGAGAGAGAGAGAAAGAGAGAGAGAGGGAGAGAGGGAAGAGAGAGAGAGAGGGGAGAGAGAGAGGGAAGAGAGAGAGGGAGGAGAGAGAGAGGGAAGAGAGAGAGGGAGGAAAGAGAAGGGGGAGCGAGAGAGAGAGAGAGAAAGAGAGAGAGGGAAGAGAAGGGGGGAGAGAGAGAGAGGGGGAGGGGAAGAGAGAGAGAGGAAAGAGAGAGCGGGAAGAGAGAGAGAGAGACGGGGGAGCGAGAGAGAGAGAGAGGTGTGATCAAACAACATGCATAGCCTTAGTAGGGAATATCCAACAGTAATAGCCTAAGTAAACGAGCAGCAATAACAGCAACAGCAACAACAACAACAACGTTAGGTAAAGATGGAGCAGAGATCGAAGAGAATTAAGCTAGGACCACAAATTATCTTAAAATAGAAAATCAAAGCACTACGAGACAACACAATTGTAATCAAAAGACGTCAATAAATTGTCCACCAGCCTTACACATGTATAACACAAGTCAGGGATAACATTACAATGATGACCAAAACAGCAAACATATGGCGGATACATATTTGGAGGCCTGCTCAACTGGCCAATAACTGTCCAATAACCATAGGTGTCACTAGCTGTTGAGGAATTTGACCTAAATAAAGGCAAACTTCCCCTCCAATATTTTCGCCATTTGAAATTCTACTTGAATATTTGCGGAGGAGTTTATATTGAGTGTAATGTCACTAGTCTTATCACGTTCATCCGCCTTGTAGGTATGACTAACGGCAGGCCCCCCGCAGACCTTCTCCAACCCTTCCTTCCCCCCTCCCCCCTTGCAGTTTGTGATAACAACAACATCGTCCTTTTTCTTTAATTGTCATCCTGCTCCGTTTTTAAGAAAATGAAACAGCTATGACAAACTGACCATAACACCAAATGTGATGTGACCATAACTCCAGCTGTGATGACCATAACTCTAGCTGTGAGATGACCATAACTCCAGCTGTGAGATGACCATAAATCCAGCTGTGAGATGACCATAAATCCAGCTGTGAGATGACCATAACTCCAGCTGTGAGATGACCATAACTCCAGCTGTGAGATGACCATAAATCCAGCTGTGAGATGACCATAAATCCAGCTGTGAGATGACCATAAATCCAGCTGTGAGATGACCATAATTCCAGCTGTGAGATGACCATAAATCCAGCTGTGAGATGACCATACTTCAGCTGTGATACGACCATAGATCTAATTCCAGCTGTGAGATGACCATACTTTCAGCTGTGAGATTGTAATAGAGTGACTGTTTATGCTAAATTTTGTTGTACAAATCTTGTCAAACATATTGAAGATTAACGAATACGTAACTTTTTATATTACAAATCTGTATCCCTATTTTATCAGACATGTGTTTATAATTACTTTTTGTGTATAATTATATTAGTTATTAGTTTTCATTATGTGATCAAAAACGGAAAATGCGTGAATTAAAATATTATTCTTAGTTTTGATTGCCTGAACTACATTACATTACATTATTATTGCTTTAGGTCCAGCGGACTCTTCCGAGCCAAATCAGGACCGGACAACCCCCAATCCGCATAAAAGATCTGCTGAAACAACCCTAGTGGTAAAACCGAAAGCTCTCCACCAGCCAGTCACTTTACAATAAAGACATGATTTGAAGAAAACGATTTTTTTCATAGGACATCATTCTAAAATTTAATGTATTAATTCTTTTGTATAAGATTTATTATGTTTGATATTATAGATAACGTGTTATTGATAGATGATGATGATGATGATGATGATGATGATGAAGATGATGATGATGATGAGATGATGATGATGATGAGGAGGAGGAGGAGGAGGAGGAGGAGGAGGAGGAGGAGGAGGAGGAGGAGGATGTAATTTCATCATGATGTATAACATCGAGTTTATTCATCAAGTCATTTTTTATTATAACTTTTACCAGTTTATCCCATTTAATTATTTTCTTTTTTGTCGTTGTAATATTTATACGTAATTTATAATTGTGAACTCTAATGTTGAGTCACCGGAAGTGAGGGACCCCGGAAGTGACTTACCGGATGTTTTTATTATTACATTATATAAATATCATGTATGTTTATAGTTCTCATATATTGTTTACAACCGATAATGTATTTTAATATTTTGATGATTATTTTTATAAACATTTCAAGATTAGAGACCTATATTTATGAGACCCATTATTTGTTTTCAGGGTGGACTTGTCCTATTTAATCTCTTATTCCCTCAATAAGAAGCAATAAAGTCCTTGCCTGAACTTTACACCATCCGCCTGGGCTTCGTGGACATATGCAATCCACTTGTGTGTGTCAATGTGTGGGCGCGGAGGCGTGCAAGTGCTGCTGCTGCTACTACTGCTACTGCTACTACTACTACTACTACTACTACTACTACTACGACTACGACTACTACTACTACTACTACTACTACTACTGTGTAGGCTTACTACTGCGTTCATGTTGCTGTAGTATCTGTGTAAGATTTTGCTTTTAAAAATAATTTTGGATCAAATGTTTTGTGATGATGATATTTGCCTGTGGTGGGGAGATGTGTGTGTGTGTGTATTTGTGTGTGTGTGTGTGATTGCTTTCCGTTACAAATATTTTGTTGTCCTTTGGTTGAATATTATTGTGTTTTATTAATTGTCCATCTTCCTGAATGACGGCTGAATAAGCTACATAATAAGTATGGCGTGCGCCTGTGGTACAGTTCTGTGCCAGCCTACACAAGGGAAGGCAATGCCACATAGCTTGTGTAATAAATAAGGCTTCATTAAATTGACAAATATGTCAACACACTGCCGCATTCCTGCCGATGCCTCCTCAGTTACTTAGCAACCGTTTTCAGAGTCTATCACAAGACGTGTCGCTTTATTTAAAAGGAAAAAAAAAAGCAAACGTCTATTGCAAAATCGTTATTTAGTATTGAGAAACTATCATCAGATAAGAGAGAGAGAGAGAGAGAGAGGGAGAGAGGGAGAGAAGGAGAGGGAGAGAGAGAGAGAGAGAGAGAGAGAGGGGGGGGAATAGTATTACTACTATACGTAGGCCTGTTTTAAAAGGCCTGGAGATGTACATAGTCCCAATACAGTGTGGTCGGGACTAGCATGGGCAGATGAAAGAAAAAGAAATGGTAAAAGTAAAAGGAGAAGATCTGGTTAAAAGGTGATTCCCTTGATCACCAAATATAGGCCAACTGGGGTTAAACTAAGGCGGCACTCCTACATTCTAACCTCCCACCTTGGCCTATACCCACCCCTCATTCCGGCTCTCTCCTGCACTGAGAACAGAGAGAGACAGGCAGAGAGAGAGAGAGAGAGAGAGAGAGAGAGTTGGATGAGAGAGAGATGAGTGGCATTGAGAGAGAGGAGAGAGTCGAGGAGAGAGAGAGAGAGTGAGAGAGAGAGAGGAGAGAGAGGGGGGGGGGGGAGAGGCAGAGAGAGAGAGAATCCTACACTTTTGATTCTCTCTCTCTCTCTCTCTCTCTCTCTCTCTCTCTCTCTCTCTCTCTCTCTCTCTCTCTCTCTCTCTCTCTCTCTCTCTCTCTCTCTCTCTTCCATCTCTTATTCTCTCATTCTCTCTCCCTCAAGACCTCCCCCTCTCTCTCCATCCTCTCCATTCCCAATTCCCCTCCCCCGACTCCGTTTCCCTCTCCCCAAGTAAAAGACAAATCACCTTTCGCCAACAGCTAAGGTCATCAGCGACACTTCAATTTGCACCTCTTATTTTGGCCTCAACTGACAAGGTGTAGTTTTCCAAACAAGATGGTTGGTGCCACTCAAACAAGATCCACTTTCACGGGAGTGGTCCTGGCTGTTAAGCTTGCATTGGAGTGTTTTGTTTTGTTTGTTTGAACTGAAACTTTACATACAGCTCTTTCGAACTTTCTATTTGCGGGTGTGGGTTGGGGGCAATTTTGGGAAAAGAGATGAAAAATGTGAAATAATTTTTGTCACAAATTACCTGTCTTGGCGTTGGGTTTCACTCAATGTTATATGTTTTCATTATAAATCAATATTCAAAACATTTGCCCTCCAATGCAAGTGAAGAAGAAGGAGAAGGAGAAAAAGAAACAGGAGCAGAAGAAGAAGAATTTTTATAAGAAAAAAGAAAAAATCGTGTTGGGGAGGAGGGCGGTGACCATGTCTACAAGATTTGTCCACCCTTTGGCACATTCGCTTTCTATTGCCATTGTTTTGCATTATTAATGTCTACAGAAAAGAATCTGTTTTTAAAAAAAAAGAAAAAAGGACAGATTAAAAAAAAATTAGCGAATGCCCAACCAAGACGTACCAACAACACAATGAACTGATCTCTATAATAAATATGTTCTTTCTTTGGAACATGACACTTGAAACATCAGCTTTAAAATATTCCAAGGGGGAGAAATGGCGCCGACATTTGCTTACAGCAAACAGTCGTCTCCCTTGACTGGTTAATCCTGTCCCACCACTGAAGACGCCAGCCCTCAACTTCTCCAACCAGCACAACCCCAATACAAGCATGGAGGGAAGGAAGGTGTGAAGCACCCAAACGTTGATCCAAGGGGATGGAGAACCCACTGAACAATAAATGATCCAATGAAGAATGCAACATTGAGCTAAGCTTTAACGTCTACACCCACCATTGGCGATAAGGCAGACGGGGAAAAATCAACATTGAGCCACCACAGCAGTCACACAGCTAAGTTGGACATCGAAAAAGACAACTTTTATTTTCCCCACTACGGGATTCGAACCTGGGTTATGGATGTGCCAGGCAAACGGTCTACCCATAGAGCTAGGACGGTGGGATAGAATCGGGTGAAAGTGAATGAGTGGCTGGAGGAAGGAGTCATTTGAACAGAAATACAATGTTGTCTACCGCTGGCTTGGCCATACAAACACAGACAACAACGAAACAGGGCACCTATTTAGGTTTAGACCTCCTTGAGAATTGCAATAGGGGCCGGGTAGCTCAGTTGGTAGAGCGTCTTACTAGTAACCGAAAGGTACCTGGTTCGAATCCCGGATTGGCCAATGTGTGACCATATTATTTTCCCCTTACCATCAACTGGTTCGCTGGTGTCAGAATAGTGTGACCAGTAGTCGCCTATACGCTTCGGTGTCGTGTGACTATAATCTACAGTTACACATTTGAGAATTGCAATTCTCTACCTCTTATGTGCCCTGATAGCTGGTGTCAGAATAATGTGACCAGTAGTCGCCTATACGCTTCGGTGTCGTGTGACTATAATCTACAGTTACACATTTGAGAATTGCAATTCTCTACCTCTTATGTGCCCTGATAGCAGTGTGCTGACATCGTGGGGACGTGCGCTATACAAGTTCATAGGAATGGTTCTTACAGTCGTTTCCTTTCTCAGATCTTCCTTTGAATTTGTCTGCTTCAAAAGGTGTCCATAATGAAACGGTGTAAAAGTCGAAACTCTGCTTTTTCTCTAAAGTTTGTATACAAGC
>CM072518.1:1353901-1631401 GCA_036898135.1 Oncomelania hupensis
CAACGTCTCGGGGGTTTTCTCCAGGTACTCCGGTTTGCTCCCCCAGCAAATGTTTCAAAAATTCACAAATAATGTTAGGTAGGTTGGGGTTGGGCGCGCCACTGGCTGCGACTACGCCTTCCTCGGGGGAGGCGGCCCAGAAATTCCCGATAGAAAGGGATAATAAACTGCAGGGAAAAAAAGCCTATGTTAAATTTTTGATATAAACTTGCTTTTGAATTATCTTGTGTGGTTTACAAGTTTCTGCTGAAGATGTACGAACTGAACTTGTACAAATATGATTATTTAGACTGTGTATACTTATTATACACTAATGCTCTGTGGGTTCGGGCAAATAGAATAGACCCAACGTTTCCCGGCGTGTCGTAAGAGGCGACTAACAGGGGTGATGTTAGCACGGCATCACTGGGCGAAATTCTTCTACACAGAAGTCACCGGCCAGGGCGGAGGAACCTCACGTTACTACAGGTTCAACGACCACGTGCTCAGGGCCAAGGCGAGCCACACTGTATTCGTGGATTTCGGCTGTGGCCAACAGCCTGGAGAGGATTGGGCCCTGCCAGGTCTTTTTTGCCCAAGACACAACACATGATGAGGCTATCCACTAATTCCATGCCGGATCGGTCGTCGCCCGGCTACACAAGGACCGCGCCTTCCGTTGGCCACCAGGACGGAGGTGTTAAGTATGCTACTGATGGACAAATTAGCAAGATCCGCACGAGAAACAACATCGTCATAGGAACCTGGAATGTCCGGACCCTAACTGCGGAAGGAAAATTAGAAGAACTGGCCCACGAGCTGGACCACTATCGATGGAACGTTCTAGGTATCAGCGAACTGCGCTGGAAAGGCCTAGGTCAAACAACGACTGACAAAGGCCACAAGCTCTATTTCAGCGGTAGAGATGACAGGCACGAACACGGCGTTGGATTCTTGGTCCACAAGAACATTCTAGCCACTGTCATGGGTTGCCGCCCAGTCTCCAGTAGACTCATTACCATCCGTCTGAGAGCAACCCCTTTCAACATTACCATCATCCAGGCCTATGCCCCAACATCAGACTATGAAGACAGCGAAGTGGAGGATTTTTATGAAAATATACAGGCGGTCCTTGACCAAGTGCCGAAGAAGGACATAGTCATAGTGCAAGGCGACTGGAATGCCAAGGTTGGCCAAGATGCGCACCACAACTGGGGAGACACATGTGGACCCCACTGCAACAACGAGACAAATGACAGGGGTCTGAGGCTATTGGAGTTTGCCAGATACAACAATCTGGTACTGGCAAACACGCTTGGTCTCCACAAAAAATCCAGACGATGGACATGGCACAGTCCCGGCGGGGAACATCACAACCAGATCGACTACATCATGGTCAAGAAACGCTTCAGATCAAGCATCAACATTGGCAGGACACGCACTTTTCCAGGAGCAGACATTGGAAGTGACCACGATCTCGTGATGATGTCTTTCCGGCTCCATTTGAAGAGAGTAAATACAGCAAAGTGCACTAGGCTGAAGTTCGACCTGGACAAACTGCAAGACCCGGAGGTGGCAAAAATATTTCAGGCCACAATTGGAGGGAAATTTGCACCACTGCTTATTTTGGGGGCAGGCGAAGTAGATGTCAACACTATGACCAATACCTTCAACTCAGCTGTAACAGATGCCGCCACTGAGATCCTTGGCAAGCACCGACCAAAGAAGAAGCCGTGGATCACACCTGAACTTTTGGATCTGTGTGATAAACGAAGAGAGTTAAAAAAGAAAAAGAACAACTCACAGGGAGCTGATGTCTACCGAAAAATCAACAATGACATCCGAAAAGGCATGCGCACAGCAAAGGAGAACTGGATAGAAGATCAATGCCAGGAAATAGAGAACAATCTGAACAAGAACAACAGCAAGAAGGCCTACCAGACTGTGAAGCGGCTGACAAGTGTTAAACAGCCCAAAGTCTCCACTATCCAAAGCAAGTCTGGCATATGCCTTACAGAAGAACAAGAAGTCTTGGACAGATGGACAGAGTACTGCTCTGACCTTTACAACCATACACCAAATGGAGACCCATCAGTTCTAGCATGTCCCGAGAGCAAAGAAGAAGAAGAAATCCTCCCAATTCTCCGGGAAGAAGTTGAGGCAGCAGTGCAATCGCTGAAGAAAGGGAAGTCAGCGGGAGTGGACAACATACCAGCGGAACTGCTACAAGCAGGAGGAGAAGCGATGACTGATGCTCTCACCATTATCTGTAACAAGATCTGGCAGAGTGGGGAATGGCCTACACCATGGACCCAGTCGCTTGTCATCACTCTTCCCAAAAAAGGTAACCTTCAGGAGTGTGAAAATTACCGCACCATCAGCCTCATCAGCCATCCCAGCAAGGTCCTCCTGAAAATAATACTCAACAGGTTGAAACCACAAGCTGAACAAATCATAGCTGAAGAACAAGCAGGATTCATGGCAGGGCGAAGTACCACTGAACAGATTTTCAACCTCAGAATAATCTGTGAGAAATACCTACAGCACCAACAACATCTATATCATGTGTTCATAGACTTCAAGAAGGCATTTGACCGAGTCTGGCATGCAGCTCTATGGGCAACCATGAAAGTGTACAACATCAGCCCTAAAATTATAGAAGTCATCAAAAGCCTGTATGACAAGGCTACCAGTGCAGTCCTCCATAACAGCGTCATCGGGAACTGGTTCAGAACAACAATCGGTGTGCGTCAAGGATGCCTACTCTCTCCAACACTCTTCAACATCTTCCTAGAGCGCATCATGTCAGATGCTCTTGCAGATCACGAAGGCACAGTCAGCATAGGGGGCAGAGCAATCTCCAATCTTCGTTTTGCGGATGATATTGATGGATTGGCTGGAGAGGAACAAGAACTTGAACAGCTTGTACAGAGGCTTGACACCACCTCCAGAGCTTATGGAATGGAAATAAGTGCAGAGAAGACCAAAATGATGACCAACAACACCAATGGCATCAACACGGACATCAAAGTACAAGGCCAATCCCTCAACACAGTGCACAGCTTCAAATATTTAGGAGCCATTGTGTCAGACAATGGGTCTCGACAGGAAGTCCTCTCCAGGATCGCACAAACAACTGCTGCCCTGACAAGGTTGAAGCCCATTTGGAAAGACAGAACCATCAGTCTACATTCCAAAGTAAGACTGCTGCGCTCTCTGGTCATCTCCATCTTCCTATATGCTTGCGAAGCATGGACCCTCACAGCAGATCTCCAACGAAGAATACAAAGCATGGAGATGAGGTGCTACAGAAGACTTCTGTGCATTTCCTATACCCAACACATCACCAACGACGAAGTCCGACAGACCATCACACAAGCCATTGGACAACACGATGACCTGCTCACAGTGGTGAAGAAACGGAAACTCCGATGGTATGGCCACGTCACCAGATCATCAGGCCTTGCAAAGACCATTCTGCAAGGCACAGTGCAAGGAGGTAGAAGAAGGGGGAGACCGAAAAAGAGGTGGGAGGACAACATTCGAGAATGGACTGGTTTGACACTGAGCGAAGCCATGAGGGCTGCTGAGGACAGAGAAAGATGGAGGATGCTGGTTAAACGATCATCTGTGGTGCCCCTACGACCTTCGGGTTATGGGACAGGATAGGATAGGATAGGATAGGATACTTATTAAAACTAGAGTGAGGAAATGTTTGGTATGATCAGTCTTAAGGCTCGAATCTTTCCGCCGAAGGGTTTAAAGAAGAGATAAAGAAAAGGCTGCAGGATCAACGTGTGCAAAACTGGCACTCAGAAATTCACACAAATGATTGATATTATGATTATAGAATGTTTAAGGAAAATTTAGAATTAGAAGAATATCTGACAGTTTTGCCCGCCAACCTAGCTGCTGTCGTCATAAAATTTAGAACCTTAAATCATAAGCTCCCATTCTTTATCACCCAATCTTGCGAGAGAGTGCGTGCGATTTGTGATCAGATTGTGTGGACCTAATTTTTATGTAGTATGCTTATGTTGTTGGATAATAATGAATGTGCATTTTGCAAATGTTTTGATGTGTCTTCTTGAACGCGAGTGTGAAAGATTAGCTTTAATTTTTGTAATATATGTACATATGTATTTTATGATGTATTTCATTATTTCTATATTATTCTATTTTGATTTTTGTTCTTTTTGTTGTATCCACGTGCCTCATGGGGTTTTATGGAATAAAGCGCTTTTGACTTGGGAAAAAAAACCGGGAAGTTGTGCAATGCAGATGGAGGAAGTGATCGAAGGGGTGGGGGAGAGGGAGGGTTATACCTCAATGGAAGATCTCTTAACCTTCCAAACAATGGCACCGACGAAGAAGAAGAAGAAGAAGAAGAAGAAGAAGAAGAAGAAGAAGAAGAAGAAGAAGAAGAAGAAGAAGAAGAAGAAGAAGAAGAAAGGGAGATAGGGAGAGAGAGAGAGACAGATGGAGTGACGGGGAGGGACAAAGAAAGAAGTTGTCTAACCATGTTTCACTACCCCTACACTGTTCAGTAGACTGCCCAATCATGTGTAACCATGTTTCACTACCCTACACTGTTCAGTAGACTGCCCAATCATGTGTAACCATGTTTCACTACCCTACACTGTACAATACTGCCCAATCATGTGTAACCATGTTTCACTACCCTACACTGTTCAGTAGACTGCCCAATCATGTGTAACCATGTTTCACTACCCCTACACTGTTCAGTAGACTGCCCAATCATGTGTAACCATGTTTCACTACCCTACACTGTACAATACTGCCCAATCATGTGTAACCATGTTTCACTACCCTACACTGTTCAGTAGACTGCCCAATCATGTGTAACCATGTTTCACTACCCTACACTGTTCAGTAGACTGCCCAATCATGTGTAACCATGTTTCACTACCCTACACTGCACAGTACTGCCCAATCATGTCTAACCATGTTTCACTACCCCTACACTGTTCAGTAGACTGCCCAATCATGTGTAACCATGTTTCACTACCCTACACTGTACAGTAGACTGCCCAATCATGTGTAACCATGTTTCACTACCCTACACTGCACAGTAGACTGCCCAATCATGTGTAACCATGTTTCACTACCCTACACTGCACAGTACTGCCCAATCATGTGTAACCATGTTTCACTACCCTACACTGCACAGTAGACAGCCCAATCACGTCTAATCATGTTTCACTACCCTACACTGCACAGTACACTGCACAGTACTGCCCAATCACGTCTAACCATGTTTCACTACCCTACACTGCACAGTACACTGCACAGTACACTGCCCAATCATGTCTAACCATGTTTCACTACCCCTACACTGCAAAGTACTGCCCAATCATGTGTAACCATGTTTCACTACCCTACACTGCACAGTAGACAGCCCAATCACGTCTAACCATGTTTCACTACCCTACACTGCACAGTACACTGCACAGTACTGCCCAATCACGTCTAACCATGTTTCACTACCCTACACTGCACAGTACACTGCACAGTACACTGCCCAATCATGTCTAACCATGTTTCACTACCCTATACTGCACAGTAGACTGCCTAATCAAACTTCAAGAAATTGTCAAGCCAAAGATACCAAGTTGCTGCGCGTTTGCGCACAGTGCTATGCCATAGACCATTAAGGCTCTCTGGACCTTTCTGAACATATGATGGTAGCAAAATGAGGTAGATACACTTTAGAGCCAACGGTCTATCTTTGAGGTGTTGGATGCTGTGTAGGTTCCATTACGATATCCTGGTCCAAGAAGGTATACTGAGGAGGGATTTGGTTCGTCAAATACAGAGGGAGAGAGAGGGGAAATAAAAGATCATGAGAGGCAAGGGAGAGGGGAAGGGAGGGAGGTAGGGAGGAAAGGAGGGATGGAGAGAGAGAGACACAGAAACAGAGAGAGAGAAAAACAGAAACACAGCGAGAGAGAGAGAGAGAGAGAGAGAGAGAGAGAGAGAAATAGAGAGAGAGAGAGAGGGAGGGAGAGACAGACAGACAGACAGACAGACAAAAACACAAAGAGAGAGACAGAGAGACAGAAACACAGAGAGAGAGAGAGAGAGAGAGAGAGAGAGAGAGAGAGAGAGAGAGAGAGAGAGAGAGAGAGAGGAGGACGGGGGGGGGGGGGGGGGGGGAGGAAGAAGGGGGGCGGGGTAGGAGTGGGCGGAATCACTAGAGGCACATCCACCTGTTGCCAAACAGGCGTACACGTAATCAGAAATGATTACAGAAGGCAGTTGGGATCACTGACAGTAACATACACAGCGGATAGGGTCGGGTGGGATTTTCTTCACTACCATCTCTGGCACCTCAGGAAGAGAAAATGAAGGAATAAGGTATATAGGGCAAGGTGTTTAGCATCAGGCGTTTACCCCAAATGACGATTTGCTCTTGTTTAGCGCATTACCAGCACCAATTGCTCAAGGCGCCGATCCAAAACAGAGTGTAACCCACCTAAACAAGGCGCAAACATGATGCTTACGGCACACCTTCACATGCTGAAAGGCGCATGTTGTGTTCATAATAGCAGAATTAGTATGACTAGCAGTATCGGTGAGGTCACGTCTATACCGTATTGGTCATCATTTATTTACTTGGTTTAAATTCACTCAATCATTGACTTGCGCAATTGCCTGTCTTTCAACAACGCTTGGCTTATATTATATCTGGATAATTATAATGATAATGTCATTGAAAAAACAGGCTTCATGCAGGCATAATATAACATTATAATCAGATGACTTCATGTAGGCATCATTATCAGCAGCAGCAGCAGCAATATCTTAAGTTATCAGCAACAACAACAGTCGTCGTCGTCATAATCATCATCACCAACACAAGCAGTTCTACCCTAATCGCCCCTCTCAACAACAACCCTAATACCATCAACACCAATAACAATAACCACCTCAAAGACAACGACAAGAACAGCAGCAACAACAATAACAAAACAACAGCAACAACATGTAGAAAAACATCTTTACTCACCTATTCTAAGTTTGGACATTATTTATTTCCCAGTGGACAGGAGAAACTGGATGAAGTTTTCAGGTTCAGCAACTGGAACACCGAGATGCCAAAATGAGGGTGGAAGTCTGCAGTAAGATGGTCAGGTCTGGAAAATCAGACGTTGTACACAAGTTAGCTGCCTGGAATTAACGTTAATGATTAAACTGGAATTTGCGACACAGGAAAGCTACTTAGACTGAGTTGAGAATTGCAGGTTTCAGAAACTGTCGTAACTCCACGTCGCGCACGACTTTTATAGGCTTACCACCTGTAATTTGAGGGCGCGCATGTATGATTGGAGATAAGAAGCTCCGCTCAAAATCCTCAAGCAACAAATCAGAATGATAAATGAGGGAATGACCTATAGAGTGATTGAATCAATAAGATGGACAGTGCGTAGTGCATGTTTAACATTTTGTGGCATCAGGGATCGAACTAGCAACATCTAAAATATGTGTTCAACGCTCTACAATCACTGGTATGGTCTTGTCTTCATTGGAACGGTCGTGGCGATTCAAAAACGTTTGTTCGAGATTCTCAGATCCCGAATCTAGGTTCCTCAACCTTTTTGGTCTTTTTTTGAACATCTACGAATCTTCCATGAACCCTCCGATTAAGACAGGCCATTAGAGTTTAACATCTGCTTGTATTTTTAATATAATATTTATTTCCGCCGTCCTGTTTGTTTGCAACGCTGCAATGTGAACGCTTTTTGAACTAAAGCAATAATGTTATTATCTAAATTTAAAAAGAATGCCAGTTTAGATGAGAACCTCGTTTAAACTATGATATTTTTTTCAAACTTGGGCAATCTCCTCAATAATACTAACTCTGTTTCTCTCAAGTGTACAGCTTCTTTATTTATTTATTTATTTATTTATTTATTTATTTATTTATTTATTCACTGTGTTCTATAGCGCTGTTCCACCTCATGAGCTGCTCAAGGCGCTGGTCGATACAGAATCTGACTCAAGCTGCACGGGTCGCCCACTTACAGCCTTTGGGCGCATTGTCTGACCCCAAAGCAACTGGGTACAATCCTTGACCACCGGGAATGGGGACAAAGGACCTAGTGCGTGCTGGGTGTATTTATGTAGCCAGCACTCCCCTGTCCAGGACAACAGCCTCAAGATTTGTAAAGTTGGTGCAATGGAATGTGTGCGTGCACAGACCTCTCATCGGAAAGAGTAGGGGAGCAGGGTGTCAGGGTCTTTTTTTTTTCGGCACGGCAGGCTGTCAACGGGTTAGGAGCCAATGCAATGGTAGCCATTGAAATTGAATGTTTCCATTATCTCCCTGTTTTGAGTACAGCATTGCAGGCTGTCAACGGGTTAGGAGCCAATGCCTGTACAATATGCAATGGTAGCCATTGACATTGAATGTTTCCATTATCTCCCAGTTTTGAGTACAGCATTGCGGGCTGTCAACGGGTTAGGAGCCAATGCCTGTACAATATGCAATGGTAGCCATTGACATTGAATGTTTCCATTATCTCCCAGTTTTGAGTACAGCATTGCGGGCTGTCAACGGGTTAGGAGCCAAAGCCTGTACAATATGCAATGGTAGCGATTGACCTTGAATGCTTCCATTGTCTCCCTGTTTTGAGTACAGCACTGAGGCTGCTATGTCTCACAGTCGTGTTATTTTGCTTTTGGAAGTCAACGGGCTTGGAACCACTGCCTTTACGGGCTGCAATGGTATCGCTTGATATTCAATACAACCATTGTTTTGACTTTGCGTACACCACTGAGCCAAGTGCGCTCCTTCCTCTTATTTCAGTTCAGCAAGTTTCGGTTATATTTGTTGCAAATGTAGTTCCTACTTGGCCATTGCTTCATCATCAGTACTTCCAAATGATAACTAATCACAGTTACAAAACCCACCACTCTCCGAAGACTCCTCATTTGTGTATGGGGTCTGTTGGGTCAACTACCCCTTGGGGTCATGAGCAATCTTGCCACTGTAGATTGTTCTAACCTATAAAGGGAAAAGTGAAAGCCCCAGTTGAAAACCTGTCTTGCCTTTATAGGCATGACCGATTCACTGCGGCAACAATACCCCCGTTGGAGTGCCGGGGGTTTCAGTATAAATAGTATCCCCACTTTCTGGAAATTTAGTGCTTTAAATTCCCACTGTCGCTGTCTTCCTCATTTACTCTTTCCCATTCCTGCTCTGTCCTATCACTCTGCTATACTATCTTCTTCTTCACTAGATCAATGACCTACCTTTTTTCTTGAAAACTCTTCCTGGACAAGACTCCTTGTTTGTGTATGAGGTCTGTTGGATCAGCTTGGGAGTGTTGGACGCTTTCTGCCGGGTGGTCACTAGGGCTTCCTATGATGTTATTATTTAGCAATATAGGCATTTTATATGTATATGTTTTGTTGATAATTTATAATGATGTTTGTATTCTATTTTGTTTTTGTAACCGGGGGTTCGAGTAGTTGGGGTAAAGCCTCAGCCGTCCCCTGCGTGGGATGTCTTTATTGTAAAGTGACTGGCCGGTGGAGGGCATTCAATTTTCCCACTAGGGTTGTTTCAGCAGATCTTTTATGCGGATCGGGGGTTGTCCGGTCCTGATTTGGCTCGGAAGAGTCCGCTGGACCTAAAGCAACAATCAATCAATCAATCAATCATGTTGGGTCAACTTGGGGATATTGGACGCTTTCTGCCAAATGGTCTTAGGGCTTTCTGTGATATTATTATTTAGCGAAGTTAAAATTTTCTATGTATGTGTTTTGTGAATATTTTATAATGCTGTTTGTATTCTATTTTGTTTTTGAAACGGTGTTTCGATAAATTACAGTACAGCCTCGGCGTCCCATTCATGGGATGCCTTTAATATAAAACAACTGGCTGATGGGAGTGCCTTCAATGTTACCATTAGGGTTGTTTCAGCAGATCTTTTATACAGATCAAGGGTGAGCTCTCTTTCAACCAAGTTGAGCTCCTGATTTGTCTCTTTGCAGTCCGCTGGACCCTATAAACAATGACTAACTAACTAACAGTTACAAAAAATGAGGCATGGAACAGTGATAGAGAAGATCAAGTTTAATCAAGTTTCTGATCTCCTCATCTAGGTTTCAACAAATAAGGCCACATTGATTCCTAAGTTTACACTTCACGTGTATGTGTGTGTGATGTGTGTGTGATGTGCGTGTGATGTGTTATGTGTGTGTGTGATGTGTGTGTGATGTGTGTGTGTGATGTGTGTGTGATGTGTGTGTGGGTGTGTGCGTGTGTGCCAGGGTGTTTGGGTAAGGGTTAGGATTAGGGTTAGGTGAAAAGAAAAAGATACATTAAAAACAAATGTGAAAACAACTTATGTTTCGTTTTATGAAAGTCATAACAACATAACAACGGTGTGTTTATATGCTTGTGTGTGCGTGTGCTTGTGTGTGTGTATGTGTGTGTGTGTGTTTAAAACATACATCATCATCTTGTCTGCCTGCAACCCATCTTTCGATGTAGTTCTTGATGATTAGATTAGACTCTCTCTCTCTCTCTCTCTCTCTCTCTCTCTCTCTCGCTCTCCCTCCCTCTTTTGTAGCTTCAAATTTTGGGGTATTTTTTTCTCCGTGTCTGTTGTGTTACCCCTATGCGTAAAGGCTGGGGGCCTCGGAATAACGTTTCCTGAGTTCCTGAGAGTTCTCTCGGTGTTTCAATGCAATAATATTTCCGCAAAATAAACTAAAACATCTAGAAAAACTTTGAAACAGTCGACAATCACAACGAGCCAAATGTCGGTCGGTCTGTCCGTCTCTCGGTCGGACGGTCCGTTGTTCGCCTCATCTCAAGAACCCCTGAACGGATTTCGCTCGAAGTTCGCAGAAACACTACCTAGATTAGTAGCCAGGCCAGTTAGTCTTTTTGCTTTATGCCAATAATGATTAAATCGATTTTTATTATTTTCACTGTGCAGATATCTTTAAACACCATTGAGCCTTTCGTGACCTTGAACTTTGCTCTTTTTCAAAGGTCAAGTTCGCTAAGGCCAATAATATAGTATAGAACAGTTTTGCGTTTTACCTCAAAATTGGCTGAAACAAATGTTGATAGTTGTTTGTTTGCAGAAAGTTGAGACAGTGGCCCACCATCCCATGCTTTCATATGGCTTCGAGTCCCAAATTCGCCACGAAAATTTTCATTTTTGGAAATACTGATTTTCCGCGAGCCCAAATACCTTTGTATGACTAGTTTTCCCTCTTTCCACTTCTCCCTTTTGTTCTTATCACCTACCTCCCTCCCCACCGCGGAAGGTACCTACCTTGTCAACATCGTACATAGAGATAATCAAAGACGTGGTGGTATTCACTCCAGCTCATGCGAGACGGACATCGACATTGACCTTTTTGAACTACGACAAGGACATGTTTTGTGCTTGTTGGTGCCCAGTCCAATAAAAAAAAAATCATAAGATCATAAAAAGCACGGTGGTAACTTTGACTTTTCGCTTGACATAAAAGTCAAAATCATATATTCGATAGAATACATTTGAAAGGCTTCCCATGCTGTTTTCATTGCAATTACTGTAGAGCGCTGTTTCCTATTGAAATGCTTGTTAGTCATGCGGAAATTCCCCCCTACCCCCCCTCCATAGCTACAAAATGAGTCACCTTAACAAAACCATTTACAGTTTGTTTTACACCACAAAATCCAACGTCACATACCCTTTTTCAAATTCACAGTGAGTGCCGTCCCATCCCCCAAAAAACTTATTTCACAAAAACACGGGTTTGATTGTGAATCGATACATTTATTTTATTTACGAGCTTATATTATGTGCCTCGCAGCGAAAGCATGAAAACAGTTGTTGGTTTACATACCAAGGAAGAGATGCCTAATATTTAAAGCTCAGCGGTCGGTTTGAGCACCGTGGGTTTTATTTTATTTATTGTCTTTTCTTCTGATTACCCATGACATCATAGTTTTTCTGATTACCCATGACATCAGGGTTTTTCTGATTACCCATTACATCAGGGGTTTTCGTATTACCCATTACATCAGGGTTTTTCTGATTACCCATGACATCATGGTTTTTCACAGGGTTTTTCGTATTACCCATGACAACATGATTTTTCTTATTCCCATGACATGGTTTTCCTGATTACCCATTACATCATGGTTTTTCGTATTACCCATGACAACATTAGTTTTCTTATTCCCATGACATGGTTTTTCTGATTACCCATTATATCATGGTTTTTCTTATTACTCATTACATCATGATTTCAAGTGCAATTTTCCAAGTCAGCTCATTGTCACAAAATAGAAACCAACATCATTTATACTGTGGTCCTGTAATGTGATGACTGACATTGATAAAACATCCCAATGCCTGTAATGTTATGACTGACGTTGATCAAACATCCCAATGCCTGTAATGTTATGACTGACGTTGATCAAACATCCCAATGCCTGTAATGTTATGACTGACGTTGATCAAACATCCCAATGCCTGTAAATCAGTTTTGAATGACAAATCCTACCAGTTGACTCAATGCTCTTAAACATCTTCCTAGAGCGCATTGTTAGAAAGATATTGCAGATCACGAAGGCACAGTCAGAGCAATCTCCAACCACCGTTTTGCGGATGACATTGATGGATTGGCTGGAGAGGAACAACAACTTGAACAGCTGGTACAGAGGCTTGACACCACCTCCAGAACTTATGGAATGGAAATAAGTGCAGAGAAGACCAAAATGATAACCAACAACACCAATGGCATCAACATGGACATCAAAATCCAAGGCCAATCCCTCAACACAGTGCATAGCTTCAAATATTTAAGAGCCATTGTATCAGACAATGAGTCCCGACAGGAAGTCCTCTCCAGGATCGCAAAAACAACTGCTGTCTTAACAAGGTTGAAGCCCATTTGGAAAGACAGGACCATCAGTCTACATTCTAAGGTAAGGCTGCTGCGCTCCCTTGTCATTTCCATCTTCTTATACGCTTGATAAGCATGGACTCTTACAGCAGATCTCCAACAAATAATACTAAGCATGGAGATGAGGTGCTACAGAAGACTTCTGGGCATTCCTTATACCCAGCACATCACCAACGACGAAGCCCGACAGACTATCAGAAAAAGATTGAGTACGCTGGTTAACCGATCATCTGTGGTGCCCGAACGACCTTCGAGTTACGGGAATTGGACAACACGATGACATGCTCACAGTAGTGAAGAAACGGAAACTCCGATGGTGTGGTCACGTCAACAGAGTATCAGACCTTGCAAAGACATTCCTGCAGGCAAGGTGCAAAAAAGGCAGAAGAAGAGGGAGACAGAAAAAGAAGTGGGAGGACAACATTTGAGAATGGACTGGCTTGACACTGAGCAAAGCCATGAGGGTTGCTGCGGACAGAAAAAGATGGAGTACGCTGGTTAACCGATCATCTGTGGTGCCCGAACGACCTTCGTGTTACGGGATAGGATAGGGTAGGACAGGATAGGACTCAGTGCTGTACCCAGCGGCCAAAACAGTTTTGGCATTAAATGTGAAGTGATTGCATCGCAGTCAGTGGTTCAAAACTGGTTGACGACAAAAATCAAAGTAAAATAAAAACTGGGACACTACGCCACTATTCCTTCGGATGAGAGTATAAACCGAGGTCTAGCCTTTGTGTGTTTGGACGCCATCGCATGGACTTCAAACATCCTGAGGCTGATGTCCTAGACTTGTGAGTGCCGAATATTCCAATACACCCAGCTAGAATTGTGAGTGCCGATGTGACGACACGAGTTTTCGACGCACGCCAATAGTAGTTGTGCCAGAGTTGTATATTATTATTATTATTATTATTATTATTATTATTATTATTATTATTATTATTATTATTATTATTAGTAGTAGTAGTAGTAGTAGCATTATTATTAGTATTACTATTAGTATTATTATTTATAAGGCGCTTTCCCTTGCAGAGATCAAAGCGCACACATACACCCACACACACCATGTGTACCGCACAGACACACACACAAATAGTGCAGAGTTTCACATCTCCAGTGCTGCAGTGTATAAAGTTTGAATCAGCAGTCTTTATTGTGTATGTTATGTTAGGTATGTATGGTTTTCACGTGGTTAACGCATAGCTCGAAGAATTGGGGGCTGAACGAAACTGATGCCTTGTACTGTGAACTGGAGGAAGGTTTGGCTTGTCAGAGTCAAGTTGGGAGCGCTTGCTAGCAGACGGTTTTTGGATGGAATGTGACTTGCGACTGTGTTATCTCAGGATAAGAGTAGAGTCTGTTTCACAAGGGTAGTGTGTCGTATGTTCGTACCACCCAAGGTCTTGCTCCTACGTCAGGACAAGCATGTCCAAAGTACTGTAACGCTGCTGTGGTAAAGGAATTCTGTAGCAGTGGTGGAAGGTCTATGACTGCCATTGTTTCGTTAGGAGATAAGTGTAGAGTTTAGACTTAAGGGTGTGTACCCTTTGTTTAGGGACCTCCCAAGGCTCAGTGGCCTTGTCGGTACTGAGATGATCCATGGGCTTAACATAGTGTAGCGTACTAACGAACCATCTACTCTCAGGGATAGCAAACAGTGCATTGTGTGTATTGTGTTGTGGTGTCATGTGCTATCTGTTACTTCACAGGCCGAGGACTTAAAGGTGAGTGGGTGCCCAGTATTTCAATTCCTTAGTGGCTATGCACTCCGAGCTTGCGTACGTGAATGAATGATATTGAATGAGGGGGAAAGGGATATATTTTACTAAATAGTATTTTATATGATTTTCTTGTTTAAATATGTAAAATGAATAATGTTGTTGATGTTGTTGCCAAAATGAGGTCAAGGGTGATGATGAAGCATATATGTTAAAATGAGAGAGAAAGAGGGGTGATGAATATGAGGGAAGGGTGATGTTGTATTATAGTATGCTAGAGAGGGATAATTGTGAATGAGGGGAGACAATGTACTTTAACATGGAGAGGGGTGATGAAGGTGAGAATGAAGATGAATCAGGATTGTTTGACTGAAAGTGTAAATATACTTATAATGTATATATGTATAAACAACCATGTTTATGGAAAGAAATATAAATTATTAGAATTGAGAATTGGATTGTTGAAATGCATATACAAAGGTCAAGACGGCGGACAGCGGAAAGAGTTATTTTTATGTAGGGTTTACCTTTGTATGAGGAAAGATTAGTAAGACAATTTATTTGTTGACCAGATTGGCCCTATGTTAATTCCTATGCTACCTCCTACAGTACTTCTACGTATACTATACTACTACATTACTACGTCTTCCTCTAAGACTTCTGCTATTGCCACTACTATTGGTACTTCGACCACTTCTGCCTTTGCTGCTGTGGGGTGCCGACTGTGTCGGACGTCGCTGCCACCACTGTTGTTGGGTAGATTAGTGTCCCCAGACACCTGAGCATATAGGGGACGTACTGCCACCACCGCCGCGTCCTCCCTGTTGACGTTGGAGCGCCGCTCTGGGGTGTTACTCACCATCACCGCCGGGACTCGTCACTTGGCATCGCCACAGTCATACACACACACTTGCATTTCACTGACATAAAACATATTTTAGCTTCAGAATGTAGTGCAGTATACTTTATTATCTGTGTGTTGACTGCTACGTTTTTTTGAGATTAGCTAAACACAAGAGAGCTACAAACAGTGAACATTGATTAATAAATCCAGTTAATTTAATATAATATTTTTTTCCAAGTTTTTGCTGGCTTAACTCCTCAGCTTGTGATTGTATTATTTGCAGTTTTATTTGCTTATCGTTGCTTATTGTTATTGTTACATATTGTTGTATGAGCATTTTATGTACAGGTTCTAGGGGGTTCAGATTACACAAGGGAGGTAATTGTTCATTAATTGTTGGGTTGTGGGTCCGGATAGGGGTTGAGGGTGGTTTAGATTTCCCAGTATCCTGTGTGTTTGTTGTTTAATAAAAGAGTGTGACTGTTCATCTGGCATTTGTGTTAATTCTTTTGTTTGAGTTTTATCCATCCACTCCCTGTTTTGAGCTGAACGTTCACTGAACCCGTTCGGGTGACGTGACAGCCGAATATTCCAATACACCCAGCTAGACTTGTGAGTGCCGAATATTCCAATACACCCAGCTAGACTGGTGAGTGCCGAATATTCCAATACTGAGTGCCGAATATTCCAATACTGAGTGCCGAATATTCCAATACTGAGTGCCGAATATTCTAATACTGAGTGCCGAATATTCCAATACCCCCAGCTAGCACTAAGTCCATTCTCGCCCCATACCTGGTGGCACAAAACTGTTATTAGGTGTCTGGGCCTCAGACTATGCGCACAAAGGCTGCAAGTGGGCCTCTCGGGTGGTTTATTGGCCAGCGCCTTGAGCAACTTTTGAGCTGCAAAGCGCTATATAAGGACGGTTGAATAAGTAAATAAATAAATAAATGTTACTTTTATTACGTCCGCTATTGACATCAAAACATCACATTGGATCCTGCTGTGCTGACAGTGTTTGTATTGACATCAAAACATTACATTGGATCCTGCTGCGCTGACAGTGTTTGTATTGACATCAAAACATCACATTGGATCCTGCTGCGCTGACAGTGTTTGTATTGACATCAAAACATTACATTGGATCCTGCTGTGCTGACAGTATTTCTAATAAAATCAAAACAATACATTGGATCCCGCGGTGCTGGGAATATTCAACCAGGTTCCCTTCACACACTGACAAAAACCCCGTCAGCAAGCAGTTTACACAACAGGGCAGGCTGACCGTTTTATACTGTTTTATACTTGATTGAAAAGTGTGAATTGTATGCAACTACTTTTACTACTTCCAGTTTTAGAACTTAGTTAGTTAGTTAGTTAAAATAGATTAACGTCCCCGGACACATAAGCGTATAGGGGACGGGTGAAACACCACTAATCTCTTTAGAACTACATATTAAATACCTACTTATCTAACTACTACTACCCTATCTATCTACTACTACTACCCCATCTATCTACTACTACTACTACTACTCTATCTATCTACTACTACTACCCTTTCTATCTACTACCACCCTATCTATCTACTACTACTACCCTATCTATCCACTACTACTACCCTATCTATCTACTACTACTACCGTATCTATCTACTATTACTACTACCCTATCTATCTACTACTACTACTACCCTATCTATCTACTACTACTACTACCCTATCTACTACTACTACTACTACTACCCTATCTATATATCTACTACTACTACCCTATCTATCTACTACTACTACCATATCTATCTACTACTACTACTACCCTATCTATCTACTACTACTACTACCCTATCTATCTACTACTACTACCCTATCTATTACTACTACTACTACCTATCTATCTATCAACTACTACTACTACCCTATCTATCTATCTACTACTACCATATCTATCTACTACTACTACTACCAATCTATCTACTACTACTACCCAATCTATCTACTACTACTACTACTATCTATCTACTACTACTACTACTACTACTACCCTATCTATCTACTACAACTACCCTATCTATCTACTACTACCCTATCTATCTACTACTACTACCCTATCTATCCACTACTACTACCCTATCTATCTAACTACTACCCTATCTATCTACTACTACTACTACCCTATCTATCTACTACTACCCTATCTATCTACTACTACCCTATCTATCTACTACTACTACTACCCTATCTATGTACTACTACTACCCTATCTATCTACTACTACTACCCTATCTATCTACTACTACTACTACCCTATCTATCTACTACTACTACTTCCCTATCTATCTATCTACTACTACTACCCTATCTATCTACTACTACTACTACCCTATCTATCTACTACTACTACTTCCCTATCTATCTACTACTACTACTACTACCCTATCTATCTACTACTACTACTTCCCTATCTATCTATCTACTACTACTACCCTATCTATCTACTACTACTACTACCCTATCTATCTACTACTGCTACTTCCATCTATCTATCTATCTACTACTACCCTATCTATTTACTACTACTACCCTATCTATCTATCTACTACTACCCTATCTATCTACTACTACTACCCTATCTATCTACTACTACTACCCTATCTATCTACTACTACCCTATCTATCTACTACTACTACCCTATCTATCTACTACTACCATATCTATCTATTACTACTACCCTATCTATCTACTACTACTACCCTATCTATTTACTACTACTACCCTATCTATCTATCTACTACTACCCTATCTATCTACTAATACTACTACCCTATCTATCTACTACTACCCTATCTATCTACTACTGCTACTTCCCTATCTATCTATCTACTACTACCCTATCTATTTACTACTACTACCCTATCTATCTATCTACTACTACCCTATCTATCTACTACTACTACCCTATCTATCTACTACTACTACCCTATCTATCTACTACTACCATATCTATCTACTACTACTACCCTATCTATCTACTACTACTACCCTATCTATCTACTACTACTACCCTATCTATCTATTACTACTACCCTATCTATCTACTACTACTACCCTATCTATCTACTACTACTACCCTATCTATCTACTACTACCCTATCTATCTACTACTGCTACTTCCCTATCTATCTATCTACTACTACCCTATCTATTTACTACTACTACCCTATCTATCTACTACTACTACCCTATCTATCTACTACTACCCTATCTATCTACTACTACTACCCTATCTATCTACTACTACTACACTATCTATCTACTACTACTACCCTATCTATCTACTACTACTACCCTATCTATCTACTACTACCATATCTATCTACTACTTCTACCTTATCTATCTACTTCTACTACCCTATCTATCCACTACTACTACCCTATCTATCCACTACTACTACCCTATCTATCCACTACTACTACCTTATCTATCTACTACTACTACCTTATTTATCCACTACTACTACCCTATCTATCCACTACTACTACCCTATCTATCCACTACTACTACCCTATCTATCTACTACTGCTACCTTATCTATCTACTACTACTACCATATCTATCTACTACTACTACCTTATCTATCCACTACTACTACCTTATCTATCTACTACTACTACCTTATCTATCTACTACTACTACCTTATCTATCTACTACTACTACCTTATCTATCTACTACTACTACCCTATCTATCTACTACTACTACCTTATCTATCCACTACTACTACCTTATCTATCTACTACTACTACCTTATCTATCTACTACTACTACCCTATCTATCTACTACTACTACCCTATCTATCTACTACTACTACCCTATCTATCCACTACTACTACCCTATCTATCTACTACTACTACCTTATCTATCTACTACTACTACCCTATCTATCTACTACTACTACTACCTATCTATCTATCAACTACTACTACTACCCTATCTATCTACTACTACTACTACCTTATCTATCTACTACTACAACTACTACCCTATCTATCCACTACTACTACCTTATCTATCTACTACTACTACCCTATCTATCTACTACTACTACCCTATCTATCCACTACTACTACCTTATCTATCTACTACTACTACCCTATCTATCTACTACTACCCTATCTATCTACTACTACTACCCTATCTATCTACTACTACTACCCTATCTATCTACTACTACTACCCTATCTATCTACTACTACTACCCTATCTATCTACTACTACTACCCTATCTATCTACTACTACCCTATCTATCTACTACTACTACCATATCTATCTACTACTACCCTATCTATCTATCTACTACTACCCTATCTACTACTACTACCCTATCTATCTATCTACTACTACCCTATCTATCTATCTACTACTACCCTATCTATCTACTACTACTACCCTATCTATCTACTACTACTACTTCCCTATCTATCTATCTACTACAACCCTATCTATTTACTACTACTACCCTATCTATCTACTACTACTACCCTATCTATGTACTACTACTACCCTATCTATCTACTACTACTACCCTATCTATCTACTACTACTACCCTATCTATCTACTACTACCCTATCTATCTACTACTACTACCATATCTATCTACTACTACCCTATCTATCTATCTACTACTACCCTATCTACTACTACTACCCTATCTTTCTATCTACTACTACTACCCTATTTATCTACTACTACCCTATCTATCTACTACTACTACCCTATCTATCTACTACTACTACCCTATCTACTACTACTACTACCCTTTCTATCTACTACTACTACCCTATCTATACTACTACTACTACTACTACTACCATTTCTATCTACTACTACTACCCTATCTATCTACTACTACTACCCTATCTATCTACTACTACCCTATCTATCTACTAGTACTACTACCCTATCTATCTACTACTACCCTATCTATCTACTACTACCCTATCTATCTATCTACTACTACTACCCTATCTATCTACTACTACCCTATCTATTTTTATTTTTTATTTATTTAATCAGTTTATAGTCCCCTCTCTTCTCGGTAAGGATTTTCAGAGAGGAGACTTTCTGATATATGCCTATCTATCTACTACTACTACCCTATCTATCTACTACTACTACCCTATCTACTACTACTACTACCCTTTCTATCTACTACTACTACCCTATCTACTACTACTACTACTACCCTTTCTATCTACTACTACTACCCTATCTATCTACTACTACTACCCTATCTATCTACTACTACTACTATCCTATCTATCTACTACAACTACCCTATCTATCTAACTAATACTACCCTATCTACTACTACTACTACCCTATCTACTACTACTACTACCCTATCTATCTACTACTACTACTACCCTATCTATCTACTACTACTACTACTACCCTATCTATCTACTACTACTACTACCCTATCTACTACTACTACTACTACTACCCTATCTATCTACTACTACTACTACCCTATCTATCTACTACTTCCGGGGGTTTCAGTATAAATAGTATCCCCACTTTCTGGAAATTTAGTGCTTTAAATTCCCACTGTCGCTGTCTTTCTCATTTGCTCTTTCTTCTCATTCCTGCTCTGTTCTATCAATGTGATATACTATCCAAGGGCGGACGAGGGGGTGGGGGCACAGTGGGCACGTGCCCCTCCCCCCCCCCCCCTTTGGGCGACAAAAAAAAAGGGAAGGAAAAAAAGGGAAAAAAAAAGAAAGAAAGGAAAATAAAAAAATGAGAAGAAAAAAAGGGGAAAACACACACACACACACACACACACGCACACCCACACCCACACACACACACACCCACACACACCCCACACACACACACACGATCGCCTTTGGAAGAATAACCACTTTTTATATTATTATGCTAAATAGCAAAACAAGTCAATTAATACCGAATTGATCATACATAATTCTTCCTGCAAGGCTGTAACAAGAGGACCAGTTTACATAGCACAGTCAGCGTTGCCTCGTTTAGTTAGTGTAGACTTAGAAGGTTACTGTTAGTATGAAGCAGACGACAGAAGTGATCATGCGTAGCAGCTTTATGCTGACGATAGCCAAGTAGGTAATGACATCATCGCAGCCTACGATAGAGCTTCGATTTTACAGCCACTCAGAGTTTTCCATCCAATGAGAACACAGCTAGCTTAGGTAGAACCAGTTCTGACTGATTCAAGGAGAGAGGTGGAGAGTCAGTCTATGCTTGCAGACCAGTGGCTGTACCAGAGACTGTGTATAATATTAATTCTTTCTCTATGTGTATAGTTAGCCAAGATTTATATTTATGTATGTATAGGAACTTAGAGTGGAGATTCCAGTGGACCACGGACTTAGCAGAATGTTCGTCGCTTATCTATAGAGATGTGGAGCTAATCACTGAGGGCTACTTCGGCCTTCAGTGAGACGATCTGCACACACCTATTATACAGGGTTGTGCAGTATTTCGTCTCATATAATACAGACGAGCAGGCATTGTATCGTGAGCCCAACTAGGCGAACAACAAAAAACAAGTCGTCGCTGAACGTTGGCTGCCGAGGCATCGATAGCACTGCGCGAAGATAGCCCACCCGTCTGGCCACAGGGAGAAGACTCCACGACAACACAGCTTGTCACAGAATCCACCACAACGCAGCGCTTCAACCACTCAGTTAAGTGCCCCTCGAAACAGTGCACTAAAACTGTAACAAAGGACCTCAGTAGTCTACTCTTCAAGAACTCTGACCATTAGGGCAGAAAGTATCCAGTGCCCTATGACGAGAAAGTAGCTGCCTAGACCTATCAGCGAGCAAACATTCGCATTGACATTTGAACTTTTAAGTTAGTTTCGTACTTCGAAGATCGTGTATGGAGTAGAAGAAATAAATGTGTGATTTTTACTGTTATCAAGTGGCTGGACTACATATGTTTCATAGCCGTGTGAAAGCTAGTCAGTAGTGTGACAGTAATCTTTTACCATTTTTCTATCTATCTCTGTACCCCAGCCTAAACACAGACCGAGCTAAACAAATAAATGTATTAAGTTAAGTCACCGGGAGATAACTAGCGATCCCCATAGACTGAAGACAGTGGATAATAGCATTCTATTGTGCAGAGCCCAGCAACAATAAAAACCCACGTCACAAAGGCAAACCACAGGACATACAACGTTCAGTACATTTCCAACTGGATGAGCGCCAACAAGCTCCAGCTCAATGCTTACAAAACTGAAGTTATGCTTACGGGTACCAAACACAACATGTCTTCTTCCCCCTATAGACACTGTCAGTCTTGGCCAAACCATTATTCCTATTTTAATATTCTGGCAAAAACCTTGGCAAAAACCTTGGCGTCATCCTTGACAACACCCTATCCCTGTCAGAATTCATCCGCAAAACCTGTCAAACATGCAACTTTCAGCTCCGCAGAATAGGCCTTGCCCGCAGGCATCTAACCACTGACGCTACAGCCAAAGTAATTTCCTCTCTTGACTCTTCACGCTTAGACTACTTTAACTCTCTTCTGGCTGGACTTCCTTCCTCTCTCTCTAGTCTTCATCTGCTTCAACGTGTTCTGGTTCTCAAAATGAAAAAAAAATCTGATCATATCACACCCCTCCTACATTCTCTCCACTGGCTTTCTGCATATCAGAGGATTACCTACTACTAAATCTGTATTTCTGTTACTAGTGCGTCCATGCATTAGCCCCTTCCTACCTCACCCAGAACATTCACTTATACAAGCCATGTAGAAATCTTCATTCTTCTTCTGACACTCTCATGCAACAAAATACCCCGCTATAAACTCTCATCTGCAGGCTGCCGATCCTTCTCAGTGCTTGGTACGGTCCTTCAACTTGGAACTCTCTTCCTCTCTCTCTCTCATTGCAGATCTCCAAAAATAGCCACTTTCAAGCCTAACTTGCAAACATTTCTTCCTTAAAAATGTCTGATCTCGCCTCCCATCACCATCATCATTCCTTCTTTGTGATTCAGAGTTTCAGACCACCGCCGTCACACCGCACGCCCCCAACCCTCTCACTCCTTAGCTGCTCTCCTCCTCCCTCTCCCTCCCGCGTCTTTTATAGTTTACTTGTAAAGATTCTTTTACATGTTTGTATTATGTCTTTGCATAATTTATTAGTGTCTCGTTTTTATTTCACTTCTTTTTGTATGTGTTTCCATGTTAACGGTAAGTATACATGCGTGAGAACTGCGCTTTGAATTGATGTCATTAGGAAAACGCGCTATATAAATACCCTTACTACTCATCATAGAAGATACAGAGCAGGATACATACAAAATGCAGTACAGATAATACATCACCTTGTACAAGGTAGAGTGGATTATGTGTGCAATACAGTACATATTTCATTCAGTGCAGTGTGGGATACTGATTACATAGAGAGTATTTAAATTCAATGCCGGACAGATTATACATAATTATATTTACACTTTGAGGTCACGACATCTCTTTTGCCAGAACCTAGAGGACCCAATGTTGGCATTGACACTAGGGGTGGTGTGCATGAAAGCCCGTATCTCTTGCCCATACGTAAATTTTAACCATAAAGTTACGAATGGGCAAATTGGGGCCGGATATTTGGCTAGCCATGTCGCTGTGTACTGACTAACGGCTACCATTTGCAGTCCACATACAACTCTTCTGTGAACGTTACCATGGCTGCCGAAGATCACAATCTCAGTCCGGCAAGCAAACCCTCCACCCCACACACGCACACACTCATACAAACACACACACACTCACACACTCACGCACGCACCCACCCACACACACACACATAAACACACGCACAAACACGTCGCGCTATTTTGTGACAAAGAGAGAGTTTACACAGGCGGCGGAAGCTGCTCAGGATTGGGGGGGCACACACATATTTTATTCACTGACATCAGGGCCGGACCTGGAAAAATTCGAGGGAGGGGGTGAGGGGGGTGGGGGGTGTTACAGATTCAGCGAAGGCGCGAAGCGCCGAGCCTTCTAGGGGGGTCCGGGGGCATGCTCCCCCGGAAATTCATTTTTTTCAAGGATGCAAAATGGTGCAATTTGGTGCAATCTGAACCTTGAAAAAGCCATTTGTGATGGTCCGGGACTTTGAGGTTTTTGAACAATTGAACTAACAAACTCTGGGGTACAAAAATTATCCTCTGCCCCTCCCTTAAAAAAACACACAAAAAAACCAAACACACAAACATTTATTTATCAGCAGAGATGTTTTGTATACTATTATTCACTACGTTTTGTTGTTTACCTTGTAGTTTATGAACATCACCGCCCTGCTTTCACTTAATTCAGTCTTGCTGCACTAGGTTTCTCGGCATTAGTACCATTTGTGAATTGTATCTTCTGGCAAAACAGTTCACTGCCTCTTTGAAGTAATATCAACATCCCTGTGCACTTTCAATAAAGCAAGTCCATTGAGTCTCTGTTGCCCCATTGTAGAGCGCAGGTAGTTTTTCAGGTTGCGCAACTGACTGTTTGAATGCTCACACTCGGCAGTAGTGACAGGCAGGATGCAAAGGTTCTTTAGCATGATGAACAGGTTAGGATAAAAATTTCTGTCACAATGTTTCAGTGCTTCTGATGCCGTGGATGGGATGATAGCTGTCGCATTCTCAGCAGCACTTCGCCATTTGCAAACACACCGTTGGTATTCTGCATCAAGGGTAGCGTTGTCTGGTAGGTCAGACTCCCACAACATTGCCAGTGTCTTCACATCTTCTGGAACATGCATGAAACCATCCTGGTTGTCTATTAAAGTGCTTGGCACCAGACAGAGACCATCAACTGCTAGGCCAGCATTTTTGAACCTCGAGTCCAATTCGGTTGACAGGTGTTCCAAGAAAGGATTGGCAATGCTAATCTTGAAATATTCTTCTGGAGTGGCCGCAGGTTGGTTGTCACGGAGAGTCTGTCGGGATGCTTGACGAGGAACAATAACACCAGTTGTCAAAGCATTTGCCATTTTGCTGACTTCACCAAACCAGGCAACGAACGCTGTGTCGACATCTCTTCTAATAGAAGACATGCAGTTACTGACCTCTTTGATTTCCCTGTAGGCATCGACAACATCTTTTGTCCTTTTCTGCAGCTTCACTGTCAAGGGTTTCCATTTCAACGATGTTTTTGGACGATTCAGCGATGGTCGTTTCAGTGGATGTTCGTTGCAACGAATTGTCATAATTATCAACTAAGCATCTTAATTAAGATTTCTAAAAAGTCGTTTTTGATGGATTAGGGCAGTATCACGGTGAAGGTGCTGGAAGAGGCTTGCGGTCAGGACAAGAAATTATGTCTGCATTTACTAATTTAGGCTTAGGGGTTGGGATACTTGGTCGTTTCAACGGGAAAACGCTTTGGACGTTTCAACGGATCCCTTGAAAAGGATTTCCGTTGAATTGACTATAAAAAAAACTCTGTACTTTGGACCAAAAGTGACTAAAACCTGCAATGTTTTAAAAAACTTTTTGTTTAAATTGAAACTTTTTGCATAAAAAAAATTCAATTTTTTTTAAAATTTGGAGGGGGGTTCTGGAACCCAGGTAAATCCCCTCCCCTCCCCACCCCACCCACCCCCCACCCCGGGTCCGGCCTTGGACATTTACTCCCAATAATTGGAACTATTTTCATAGACACTATGTGAGAGAGAAAAAAAGACATCATATTTTTCTACAACTGTGCATATAAGAGAGAGAGAGAGAGAGAGAGAGAGAGAGAGAGGGGGGGGGAGGGAGGTAGGGGGTGGGGGAAGGGTAGAGAGAAAGGAAGAGAAACTGACCTGACAATGTTGATCCATCACAGTAACAAAAACAGCAGTCATACATGTCATTTGGCATGGGAAATTACACCACCGTTAATTTTCCAAAGTATGCCTGACGGCGTTCGTTTCTACTGATAATTCGTAAGCAGTTTGCGCTAGGTCTAGTTGATCTACTTTGTCTTTGAACACATGCATTATAAGACAATTATTTAGACGCTCCTGCGTCATCGTTGCCCAAAGGTATGTTTTTACCCGCTTTAGGGCTGAAAAACAGCGTTCAGCCGTTGCAGTTGTGGTTGGGATGGTGAAGTACAGTTTGAGAAGTTTATCCACTTCACTCAGCATCCGTCGCACAGTGTCAGAAGCTTTCAGTTCATCCGGCAGTGCTTGGAAGATGGTGATCCTAGAGTTAGCCGCCTTCCTGGTGTCACCCAGTGCATGTGGGAGGAGTTCTAGCTGAGTTTTGAGTCTGTCCAAGTCGATGTCAGCGGAATATGTATCTTTGATTTCTTGAGGAATTTCTGGTCTCTTCCCTGCTGCTCCATCACTTAGAAGAACTTCAATTTTCCTTGGTATGTCGAGAGCTATTTTGATCAAACCGGCTCTTTAAATGTTCCTTGATGTTGTCAATGGCCTCACAGTATTGCTGTCTGTAGTAAGCAGATGGACAAGAGTAGCTGTGACCCTGTGAGCCATCGTCCAGTCTTCGTGGAGGCTGCCTCTGTCTAGGAACGCAGGGCTCATCACACAAATTTGCAGCTTTCGTTGTGATGTCAGCAAAAAATGTCTCATAACAATCTTCATTCCGCATGCTTTCCATTGTTCTCAGACAAATGTCAGCAGCGTTTACTGCGTCATGAAAAGTCGTTTGTTTTCTTTGAAGAACTGTCGCCAGCTCTTCAGTGACAGCAAGGATCTCATCTTAGAATCTTTTTGCAACTCCTGACACATGACCCTGAAAATTACTCGCCCCGTCGTAGGCCTGGCCCCTGCAGTTTTGCACTGGCAAGTCAAGTCTGATCAAGCAGTCCTTCAGTGCTTTGAAAATGGTCTCAGCACAGGTATTGTTAACTTGCATCAGTCCAGAGAAAGGGGGAAAATATTGGTTTGAACCTCCAAATAATGTTTTTTGAGGGGCTGAATATTGGGGGGGCAAATGTATAGGTTTGCCCCCCCGCTTCCGCCGCCTGTGGTTTAACAACAATTTAACTGTTGTTTGCTGCTGTAGTAGAATTTAATATTAGTAGCAGCAGTAGTAACAGCAGCAGTAATCCTAGCAGTAGTAGTAGCAGTAGTAAAACAAAGAATCAATTCAACTTTTATGTAGCTCCTGACTTTGTATGACTTTATTTAATAAAGGAAATAATCACTTTGTTGCAGTGAAGTTTACAACACTATATCTAACCTGTTGTACAAACAGTGAGTTCACAATAGTACCCCACTCTGGCTACATATCTGATAGAACAAGCCTGCATTTGCACTTTTCAGAGCAACGTGTATGTGGAGAGAGATCTTGCCAAGCAGGAGGAACTAAGCGTTGACTGCCAGCTGTGTACTGAATGGAGACCAGCCAAATACAAGTGTATTCAATGCCAACAGGTCATACTTTAGTTTTACCTCCCTTGGAGTTTTTTTTATCTGTCCCCAAACCCCTTGGGGTCATGAGCAATCTTGCCACTGTAGATTGTTCTAACCTTTAAAGGGAAAACTGAAAGCCCCAGTTGAAAACCTGTCTTGACTTTGTATGCATGACCGATTCACTGCTGTCACGTGGGGTTTATATGGGCTCTGCACAATGGAATTATGGACCCTCACGTTTATTCGGTGGGAACTGCTAGTAAGTCACCCTATGAATTACTTTAATAAATTTATTTGTTTAGCTCGTTCTGTGTTAAGGTTGGGGTACAGAGATAGATAGAAAAATGGTAAAAGATTACTGTCACACTAGCTTTCACACGGCTATGAATCATATGTAGTCCAGCCACTTGATAACAGTTAAAATCACACATTTATTTCTTCTACTCTATACAAGATTCTCTAAGTACTAATCTAACTTAAAAAGTCTCAGTCACTGCTAATAGTTCGATCCGCTGATAGTCTAGGCAGCTGTTATATCTTCCTCGGGCACTTGCTATTATATCTCATGTAGATTTGGACTACTGTGGTCCGTTTTACAGTTTCTGAAGAGTTGGACTACTGTGGTCCTGTTTCGATCAGTTTAAGTGCACTTTCGGAGAATACACTTAACTGCTAGATGGTGCGTGCGAAGTCCTTCTGTGAGGTAGCTTCTGGTCCACCTGTGTCGTTGTGTAGTTGGGTTCCCTTGCCACGCTGTGGGGTCTGACAGGGTGTTTTTCAAGGTAGCTCTTTCCGACTCGTGCGGTAGAGGCTCCTCAACCAACTCGTCGTTTGTGTGGAGTGGGGTGCACAGGATAGCTCGCCTGCTCGTCTGTAATATAAGAGACGAAATTCTGCACAACCCTGAATAATCGGTTTGTGCAGAGCATCTCACTGAAAGCCAAAGTAGCCCTCAGTGATAGCTCCACATCTCTATACATAAGCGACGAACATTCTGCTACTTCCGGGGTCCACTGGAATCTCACTCTAAATTCCTATACATACATAAATATCAATCGTGTCTAACTATACACATACAGAATTAATAATATTATAAACATTCAGTGGTACAGCCACTGGTCTGCAAACATACATATAAGTTAAACAACAGTGGTTCCGTATGGTATGCAACATGGCGGCGCAACCGGTCGTGGTTCGCCACGTGTTCGGCTTTTCCACATGGTCACGCAAATTCGGATTAACAATTCACATTTATGCATAGCAAATTCCACAAACATAATTTCAACAATAATATAAATATACCACGATGAAACAGAAGGGTGTCCATTTACCTGTTTGACAAGTTCAGGCCCGTGATGACTTGATAGAATTCTAAGATTCTAAGTCCTGCTTCCTGGTCTATGAGTGAAGAGATTTCTCTAGCTGTGGAGATGTTGACTCTACCTCGTCTCACACACGACTGATTCAAACTGTGTTAGGATTTGACACAGTCAGAACTGCTCTACCCGCTTAGCCTGCTGCTGATTGGTTAAAACGGTCCGATTCAAAGCTCAAGTGCTGACTCACTGCGATGTGGGTGGCTCGCTCGCCGTGTGTGGTCTGCTGTGTAATTTAATTGCTGCTGTGTAATATACTGACTCTCTACTGTTACAAAGACTACACAAGGCTAAATAGTCAACAAGCAGAGTTAAAACTAGCCAGTTCATGACAGGCTCCCTCAACTGAAAAAAGGCGATGACTACTGGATTCGACCTTTTTCTACTACAGAGCCTAGTTTAACACTGCACTATCCTAGGGTCCTATTTACAAACTAAGTAAGTTGCTCTACCTGAGCTGTAATGCTGTGCCAGGTAGCTATGGACACTAGTGACAGGGTATTACTGGGCGGGGACGAATTCTGGTGCTGTGGCCCTTAGTTGTGTTGGGTGGGCGACAGCTGCTGTGTCCTCCACGAGATGGTGACTGAGGTAGTCGGCTCCGTGGTTTTCTTTGCCGGGGATGTACTCGATTTGGAATGAGTATGCCTGAAGGGTGAGTGCCCATCGCATCAGGCGAGAGTTCAAAGACTTGGAGGCTGCCAGGAACGATAGTGGTTGGTGGTCCACCTGAACTGTGAAGTGGGTCCCATACAGGTAGAGTTGGAATTTCTGTATGGCCCAGACTAGTCCAAGACATTCTTTCTCCGACGTGGCGTAGTGGGTCTCGGCGGGTCTCAATTTTCTGCTGGCGTAGGCGACAGGGAATAGCGTCTCTGCATTCTTGGGGTCGCGCTGTAGCAGTACTGCTCCGAGGCATAAGTCGCTTGCGTCGGTGCGAAGAACGAATGGCTGAGTCAAATCGGGTAGGTGGAGTACTGGCGCCGATGTCATTCTGTCTTTGAGTGTTTGGAAGGCTGTCTCGCATTCGGCTGTCCATACTACTTTGTCCGGGGCGATTTTCCGGGTTCCATTTGTCAGTGGTACGGCGATGCTGTTGTAGTTGGGGATGAACTTCTGGTAGAAGCCGCAGAGTCCTAGAAACGACTGTATTTCCTTTTTGGTCTTGGGCCTAGGAGCGTCGAGTAGGCGTTTCACTGTCTTTTCTACCGGTCGCAGGCTTCCTTGACTGATGGTGTGTCCCAGAAATTCTAGTTCTGTGAATCCAATCTGACATTTGGTGGGTCTTGCCGTAAATCCCGTGTCTCTGAGGCGGGCGAGTAGTTGTTGTAGGAGCGTGACATGTTCCTCCCACGTAGGCGTTGCGATGAGGATGTCGTCCATAAACGAGTGTAGGTGCTCGCTGCTCAGGGGTGCCAGGAGTTTTCGCATCATGGCGCTGAAGATGCTGGGTGCGTTGTGGAGTCCGAATGGAAGCACGTTGAATTCGAAGTGTCCTTCCATAGTCCTGAAAGCTAGGTACTTTCGGACTTGTGGTTGTACTGGTATCTGATAGTATCCTTTGCTGAGGTCGATACGTGAGAAGTACTTCGCTCGCTGTAGCTTGGCAAATAGGTCGGTCTGGTCCGGGAGAGGCTCTGGCTGGAACTGCGTTACCGCATTCAGGAATCTGAAGTCGATGCACAGTCGATGCTCTCCGTTGGGTTTTCGCAACAATACCGTGCCTGCGCTGTAGGGTGAGGTAGACTCTGAGATGATTCCGGCTGCCAGTAAGGTGTCTATCTCTTCCTTGATGGCTCGCTGCTGAGACAGTGGCATCGGGTAGAGCTTCTGGCGGACGGGTGTTGGGTCGGTCACCGTTAAGGTTACTTCGATGAGGTCTGTCCTCCCTGGTCGGTCTGTGAGCACAGTCTGATGTTGTCGAATGACCTGTAGTACTTGCTGTTGCTGTTTAGCGGCTAGGTCTCCGTTGAGTATCACGTCTTTGTAGGTTTCTTTGGAGTGCAGGGGATACTCTACTGCATTGGTCTCCATGCTTTCTCCTTCTTCCGCGATGGCGATGGCTAGCAAGTTGTGAGTGCTGGGGGTCGCTGGTCGGTCCGTATACTTCTTGAGGAGATTGATGTGGTGGTATCGGGCTCTCCCGTTTACCTCTACTTGGTAGACTGTCTTGGATTTCTTGGCAGTCACCCGGTACGGTCCTCTCCAAGCGATGTCCAGCTTGTTGGTTCCACTTGGAAGTAAGAGTAGCACTTGATCGCCGACCTGCAGTTCTCTGTCCTTCGCGTGGCGGTTGTAGTACTTCGCCTGACGGGCTCTTGCCTTCTTCAGTGCTTCACCAGCTTTCTTCCACGTTGCTTTGAGGGTTTCCTGCAGGTCTGCGACGTACTTGGTGGCACCTCTTGGTGTGTCGTCTATCTTGGCCTCCGTCCAACTTCTGCGTAGGGCTTCTAGCGGTCCTGCTAGAGGTCTGCCGGATAGCAAGGTTGACGGGGTGTAGCCTGTGGCTGCATGGGGTGTTTCTCGGTATGCGAACAGTGCCGCATTCACGTAGGTGTCCCACGCTTCTGGATTGTCGTCGGCGACTTTCCTGAGTATGGTGAGAAGGGTTCCATTCAGTCTTTCTACTTGTCCGTTGCTGGCTGGGTGGTATGGTGGTGTGCGAATGTGATGAACTTGTATCAACTCGAACACGTCTTGCATCAGGCGGCCGGTGAACTGAGATCCGTTGTCCGTTCTAATGCTGTCCGGGAATCCGACTCTGGTAAAGATGGCGATGAGTGCATCTGCGATCTTCTTGGTGTCGATCGCTGGCAACGGGACTGCTTCGCACCACATCGTACATGCGTCGACGAGTGTGAGTAGAAATCTGTTCCGCTTCTTGGTCATGGGCAGTGGTCCTACTATGTCTACTGAGACTTGCTGGAATGGCACGCCGACTACTACTGATGGTCCTAAGGTAACTGGTACGGTGTGATGTCGCGGGGAATATCGTTGACATTGGTGGCAAGATTTCACGTAGCGCTTGAGATCCTCCGTGATTCCTGGCCAATAGTAGTGTGCGCTGATTCTCTGCACTGTGGCTCCAATTCCCATGTGTCCGCTGAGTGGCATGCTGTGGCCTAATTCTAGTACTTGGGCTCGAAGGGTGGCTGGTAGTACTAGTTGGGTGTGATCTCCATCTCCTTGTCGATGTAGAACTCCCTCTTCCATGTAGAAGTCTCCCTTGTGCGGGGGCGTGTGCGCCTTGGGTAGCTTCTGGAAGCACTTCGCTATCGAGGTGTCTTCTTTCTGTGCTGTTTTGATCTCTTCGAGTCCTGGATTCGGAGCGAACTCGGGCTGGGGTGGTTGGGTTTTAGCTTGGGCCCTGGTTTGCACTGCAGCTATCTCTACAGTTTTAGGGGGCGTGCCTAGGAACACATACCTACAACCTAGCACTAGATCATACAGGGGTTTCTGTAAAACAGCTGCTTGGATTCGTCCTGTGACGTACCTACTCTCTACTTCTATCCAAGCTATTGGGCAAGTAGTCGTCGGTTTCGTCAAGTCTGCTCCTTGTAAGTCGACTGTCTTGTCTGTCAAGTCCGCGCGCGATACAAGAGATTCGCTAACTATCGCGTCGTATGATAGACCTGTGTCATACAGACAGTTCGCTTCTTTTCCGTTGACCTTGACCGTGTCTGTCACCGATGGGTGATCTCCGATCGTGTGTGGCTTGTTACCGCTGCTTTGAGTTAGAACTCTGTGCGCTGGCCGGCTTTCGCGCTCTTCCCTACGTTGTGCGGCCAACTTGAAACATTCTGCGGTGGAGTGATTGTTTCTGTTGCAGAACGAACAATACCGTCTCTGTTCTGCGGGACCTCTTTTCCCGAATTCCGTGTTGGGGCCTTTATTCTGCCCAGGTCTGGGGTTATTCGGCTTATTCGCGGTGCGCTCTTCCCGGTTAGGGCTTCGTTTCTGTGCCTCTTTCCCGTTAGGCTTTATGTCTCGCCTGAAGCTCTTGGCTTCTCCGTGTGCGGCCACGTACCTATCTGCGACCTTGACCAGATCTTCCAGTCTTTCCGCGCCCTGTTCTACTGAGAATGTTCTCAGCTCGGGGGTCATGGTTTCCCGTAGCTGTTCCCATACTAACAGTTCTGTCAGTCCCTCAGACGTCTTAGCCGTGGCTGACTGGCTAATCCACTTATAAAGCATTGTGGACAACCGATCCGCGAACTGCGCATAGCTCTCTCCTTTCACTCTCCGATTGGTGCGGAACTTTTGCCGGTAGCATTCTCCTGTCAGTTCGAATCCCGTTAGGAGTGCCTCTTTTACTTTGTGATAGTCAGTCACTCTGTCAGTCGGTAGCTTACTGTAGATGTCATAAGCCTTTCCTCTAAGCCCTTGACTAAGCTTAAAAGACCAATGAGTGGGATCTAGTTTGTACTCTGTTGCTAGACGCTCAAACCTAGTCAGATAGAGATCTAGACCTTCTTCTCTCTCATTGAATGTTCCCAGTGGAAATGACATTCCTTGTACAGGGTTGGATGCTACCTCTAGCTGATCTGAGTGGGGAGGGGTTGAGGAAGAACTTGAAGCTCCTGATCCCAATCTTCTTAGCTCTAACTCATGCTGTCTGTCTTTTTCCTTTTCTGCCCTCTCATACTCCCATTTCCTAACTTCTGCTTCTCTCTCTGCTGCTAATGCTGCCTTCTTCTGTTCTTCTAATTCTAATTTCTTCTGCTCTGCTTCTAATTTCTTCTGCTCTGCTTCTAATTCTAATTTCCTCGTTTCTCTCTCTGCCTCTAATTTCTTCTGCTCTGCTTCTAGTTCTGCTTTTCTCTGTTCTGCTTCGAGTTTCTTCGCCTCTCTCTCTGCTGCTCTCTCTGCCTTAGCCTCCTGTTTCTCTACCTCTGCATTGATATACGCAATTAGGTCTGCCCCTGCTAAGTGTAAAGCTTCTCCTAGTTCCTTGAAACGCAATCTCAAGGCCACTGGGTCCGACATTGCCAAACGTGTCTATGAACAACCTCTGAATCACGTGGAATACCAAAACACTAGCAATATTGCAATTCAATAACAACAATGCAAAGACCATAAAATTCGTAATCAATAATAGAATAAAACAAAAGTCAAATGGCATACAACAGTTATTTAAGCAAAACCTGCAAAAGAACAATGCAACATACAGGCACAAAAATAATTGAAGCAAAAAAGTTTTTAACTAAAGAATAGTGCACCAAAACTGATCAGTGTTATACCCTTACACTATTCTAAGTTATTCTACTTCTACTGTTATCTAATATTGTTGTACTTAGATCCGGTTATACCCAATTCCTATTATACACAGATCCTGGCTAGGCTCGCCAATTAAAGTGTCACGTGGGGTTTATGGGCTCTGCACAATGGAATTATGGACCCTCACGTTTATTCGGTGGGAACTGCTAGTAAGTCACCCTATGAATTACTTTAATAAATTTATTTGTTTAGCTCGTTCTGTGTTAAGGTTGGGGTACAGAGATAGATAGAAAAGTGGTAAAAGATTACTGTCACACTAGCTTTCACACGGCTATGAATCATATGTAGTCCAGCCACTTGATAACAGTTAAAATCACACATTTATTTCTTCTACTCTATACAAGATTCTCTAAGTACTAATCTAACTTAAAAAGTCTCAGTCACTGCTAATAGTTCGATCGCTGATAGTCTAGGCAGCTGTTATATCTTCCTCGGGCACTTGCTATTATATCTCATGTAGATTTGGACTACTGTGGTCCGTTTTACAGTTTCTGAAGAGTTGGACTACTGTGGTCCTGTTTCGATCAGTTTAAGTGCACTTTCGGAGAATACACTTAACTGCTAGATGGTGCGTGCGAAGTCCTTCTGTGAGGTAGCTTCTGGTCCACCTGTGTCGTTGTGTAGTTGGGTTCCCTTGCCACGCTGTGGGGTCTGACAGGGTGTTTTTCAAGGTAGCTCTTTCCGAATCGTGCGGTAGAGGCTCCTCAACCAACTCGTCGTTTGTGTGGAGTGGGGTGCACAGGATAGCTCGCCTGCTCGTCTGTAATATAAGAGACGAAATTCTGCACAACCCTGAATAATCGGTTTGTGCAGAGCGTCTCACTGAAAGCCAAAGTAGCCCTCAGTGATAGCTCCACATCTCTATACATAAGCGACGAACATTCTGCTACTTCCGGGGTCCACTGGAATCTCACTCTAAATTCCTATACACACATAAATATCAATCGTGTCTAACTATACACATACAGAATTAATAATATTATAAACATTCAGTGGTACAGCCACTGGTCTGCAAACATACATAATTATAAGTTAAACAACAGTGGTTCCGTATGGTATGCAACATGGCGGCGCAACCGGTCGTGGTTCGCCACGTGTTCGGCTTTTCCACATGGTCACGCAAATTCGGATTAACAATTCACATTTATGCATAGCAAATTCCACAAACATAATTTCAACAATAATATAAATATACCACGATGAAACAGAAGGGTGTTCATTTACCTGTTTGACAAGTTCAGGCCCGTGATGACTTGACAGAATTCTAAGATTCTAAGTCCTGCTTCCTGGTCTATGAGTGAAGAGATTTCTCTAGCTGTGGAGATGTTGACTCTACCTCGTCTCACACACGACTGATTCAAACTGTGTTAGGATTTGACACAGTCAGAACTGCTCTACCCGCTTAGCCTGCTGCTGATTGGTTAAAACGGTCCGATTCAAAGCTCAAGTGCTGACTCACTGCGATGTGGGTGGCTCGCTCGCCGTGTGTGGTCTGCTGTGTAATTTAATTGCTGCTGTGTAATATACTGACTCTCTACTGTTACAAAGACTACACAAGGCTAAATAGTCAACAAGCAGAGTTAAAACTAGCCAGTTCATGACAACTGCGGCAACAGTACCCCGGTTGGGGTGCCGGGGGTTTCAGTATAAATAGTATCCCCACTTTCTGGAAATTTAGTGCTTTAAATTCCCACTGTCGCTGTCTTTCTCATTTGCTCTTTCTCAGTCCTGCTCTGTTCTATCAATCTGCTATACTATCGTCTTCTTCGCTATACCAGTCATCTACCTTTTTTCTTGAAAACTCTTCCGGGACAAGACTCCTTGTTCGTGTATGAGGTCTGTTGGATCAGCTTGGGAATGTCGGATGCTTTCTGCCAGGTGGTCACTAGGGCTTCCTATGATGTTATTATTTAGCAATGTAGGCATTTTATATGTATGTGTTTTGTTGATAATTTATAATGATGTTTGTATTCTATTTTGTTTTTGTAAACGGGGGTTCGATTAGTTGGGGTAAAGCCTCAGCCGTCCCCTGCGTGGGATGTCTTTATTGTAAAGTGACTGGCTGGTGGAGGGCATTCAGTTTTCCCACTAGGGTTGTTTCAGCAGATCTTTTATGCGGATTTGGGGGTTGTCCGGTCCTTATTTGGCTCGGAAGAGTCCGCTGGACCTAAAGCAACAATTATGTAATGTAATGTAATCTGTCCCCCAAAAAAGTTTTTTTTACTATTTTACATTCAATTTTCATTTTTAATTAATTTATATTTTACTATAATGCAAATGTGTATTCCAGAACGGGTCAAGCTTCCCTTTGCAAGTTTTGAATAACTTACGTTTGTTGGAACAATTTGATGTTCATTTTCTTTTCTTAAGGATATATCGTTGACCACAGGTTGATCTTCACATGGTCTGCACATACATATTGTAACAGGTGCTGTGTCCGCCATGTCGTCATACTCATGACGCCATTCCGGCCTGTGCCATTCACATGGTGCTGCCGTTGGGCGCCGAGGCGCTGGAGCAGGCGTCAGCGGTGTTGAAGGACGTGAAGAAATGCCTCAAGCACAAGCAGCAGCCGCTACTCCTCTTCTGTACACCATGCCAGGAACGTGTTCTGTTGATGTTTGTGTTGGTAGTGGTCTTGCAGGCGCTGTTGTTGTGGTTGCTGGGTTGGTTTTTCCATCATCTATTTCCATCCAATCAAACAACTTGTATAGCGAATGATGTGGTCTCTTTCCACCATCGTTTGGCTCAATATTGCAGTGGAATTCCCTTCCCTCCCATATCCGCAACATACAATCAACACAAGCATTCAAAAAGGCCCTCAAAACCCACCTCTTCAAACTGCATTATTCAGACTGATCTGTATCCCGCTGCCATTCTCTTCTCTTTTGTCTCTGTCTGATCCGTAAATGTATACACGGCTGTACATATTTATACTGTTTTTCCTCCTGGGCCTAACCAGGCATATAAATAGCTGTGAATAGGTTTTTGCTATTCTATTTCTGTCTTTTCTGTCATTTGTGTACATAGTTGTAAATAGTCTATTTCTGTCTTTTTTTGTAATTTGTGTACATAGTTGTAAATAGTTTGTACCCTTACTGTTCTGTCTTTTGGTGTATTGCAGCAAAAGCAATGTTTTATCGAGTCCTATCCTATCCTATCCTATCCTGTCCCATAACCCGAAGGTCGTAGGGGCACCACAGATGATCGCTTAACCAGCATACTCCATTTTTCTCTGTCCTCAGCAGCCCTCATGGCTTCGCTCAGTGTCAAACCAGTCCATTCTCGAATGTTGTCCTCCCACCTCTTTTTCGGTCTCCCCCTTCTTCTACCTCCTTGCACTGTGCCTTGCAGAATGGTCTTTGCAAGGCCTGATGATCTGGTGACGTGGCCATACCATCGGAGTTTCCGTTTCTTCACCACTGTGAGCAGGCCATCGTGTTGTCCAATGGCTTGTGTGATGGTCTGTCGGACTTCAATGTTGGTGATGTGTTGGGTATAGGAAATGCACAGAAGTCTTCTGTAGCACCTCATCTCCATGCTTTGTATTCTTCGTTGGAGATCTGCTGTGAGGGTCCATGCTTCGCAAGCATATAGGAAGATGGAGATGACCAGAGAGCGCAGCAGTCTTACTTTGGAATGTAGACTGATGGTTCTGTCTTTCCAAATGGGCTTCAACCTTGTCAGGGCAGCAGTTGTTTGTGCGATCCTGGAGAGGACTTCCTGTCGAGACCCATTGTCTGACACAATGGCTCCTAAATATTTGAAGCTGTGCACTGTGTTGAGGGATTGGCCTTGTACTTTGATGTCCGTGTTGATGCCATTGGTGTTGTTGGTCATCATTTTGGTCTTCTCTGCACTTATTTCCATTCCATAAGCTCTGGAGGTGGTGTCAAGCCTCTGTACAAGCTGTTCAAGTTCTTGTTCCTCTCCAGCCAATCCATCAATATCATCCGCAAAACGAAGATTGGAGATTGCTCTGCCCCCTATGCTGACTGTGCCTTCGTGATCTGCAAGAGCATCTGACATGATGCGCTCTAGGAAGATGTTGAAGAGTGTTGGAGAGAGTAGGCATCCTTGACGCACACCGATTGTTGTTCTGAACCAGTTCCCGATGACGCTGTTATGGAGGACTGCACTGGTAGCCTTGTCATACAGGCTTTTGATGACTTCTATAATTTTAGGGCTGATGTTGTAAACTTTCATGGTTGCCCATAGAGCTGCATGCCAGACTCGGTCAAATGCCTTCTTGAAGTCTATGAACACATGATATAGATGTTGTTGGTGCTGTAGGTATTTCTCACAGATTATTCTGAGGTTGAAAATCTGTTCAGTGGTACTTCGCCCTGCCATGAATCCTGCTTGTTCTTCAGCTATGATTTGTTCAGCTTGTGGTTTCAACCTGTTGAGTATTATTTTCAGGAGGACCTTGCTGGGATGGCTGATGAGGCTGATGGTGCGGTAATTTTCACACTCCTGAAGGTTACCTTTTTTGGGAAGAGTGATGACAAGCGACTGGGTCCATGGTGTAGGCCATTCCCCACTCTGCCAGATCTTGTTACAGATAATGGTGAGAGCATCAGTCATCGCTTCTCCTCCTGCTTGTAGCAGTTCCGCTGGTATGTTGTCCACTCCCGCTGACTTCCCTTTCTTCAGCGATTGCACTGCTGCCTCAACTTCTTCCCGGAGAATTGGGAGGATTTCTTCTTCTTCTCTGCTCTCGGGACATGCTAGAACTGATGGGTCTCCATTTGGTGTATGGTTGTAAAGGTCAGAGCAGTACTCTGTCCATCTGTCCAAGACTTCTTGTTCTTCTGTAAGGCAAATGCCAGACTTGCTTTGGATAGTGGAGACTTTGGGCTGTTTAACACTTGTCAGCCGCTTCACCGTCTGGTAGGCCTTCTTGCTGTTGTTCTTGTTCAGATTGTTCTCTATTTCCTGGCATTGATCTTCTATCCAGTTCTCCTTTGCTGTGCGCATGCCTTTTCGGATGTCATTGTTGATTTTTCGGTAGACATCAGCTCCCTGTGAGGTGTTCTTTTTCTTTTTTAACTCTCTTCGTTTATCACACAGATCCAAAAGTTCAGGTGTGATCCACGGCTTCTTCTTTGGTCGGTGCTTGCCAAGGATCTCAGTGGCGGCATCTGTTACAGCTGAGTTGAAGGTATTGGTCATGGTGTTGACATCTACTTCGCCTGCCCCCAAAATAAGCAGTGGTGCAAATTTCCCTCCAATTGTGGCCTGAAATATTTTTGCCACCTCCGGGTCTTGCAGTTTGTCCAGGTCGAACTTCAGCCTAGTGCACTTTGCTGTATTTACTCTCTTCAAATGGAGCCGGAAAGACATCATCACGAGATCGTGGTCACTTCCAATGTCTGCTCCTGGAAAAGTGCGTGTCCTGCCAATGTTGATGCTTGATCTGAAGCGTTTCTTGACCATGATGTAGTCGATCTGGTTGTGATGTTCCCCGCCGGGACTGTGCCATGTCCATCGTCTGGATTTTTTGTGGAGACCAAGCGTGTTTGCCAGTACCAGATTGTTGTATCTGGCAAACTCCAATAGCCTCAGACCCCTGTCATTTGTCTCGTTGTTGCAGTGGTGTTATCGAGTGCATGTATTTATATGTAATGACTATGTAAAGCGTGGTGAGTCTGGTCATAGGCTGGAGTACCCGCTATATAAAAATCCGTTATTTTTATTATTATTATTATTATTATTATTATTATTATTATTATTATTATTATTATTATTATTATTATTATTATTATTATTATTATTATTGCTGCTGTTTCATCACCTTATTTTCATCAATGATGGAGTCTCTTTCCACCACCATTTGTCACATCAGCAGAACACTAGCGTGTTTGATCACTAACTTGGTGTCCATGCTGTGTGACACAGGTGACCATCTGCATGCAGTACAAGCTGACCACTCACGATGGCCACGACACGGAGGATGTGACGGACAAAGGGGAGAGGGAGAAGGATCTGCAGGTGGTCAATCTGCGGGAAACGTTGCTACCCAGGCCCATGCCCAGGCAAGACAACATTGGTGTGCAGTATGTTGGCAAGCCCAGCCTTACTCAGGACGGGGGACTCTCCTTCACGGAGCTCGTCTACTCACGAAACACACGATCTGTCTTGGCTACGATGCTGCTGACGGAGGACGACAGTATTTGGATTAACTTCAACCCTGGGGGCAACGTTAATCTCTTCGCCTTATTCGATGACGAGAGTAGGCGTCTGGAGCTTTGGTCTCAAAACTTCCCTTCGGGGTACAACACTCTTCTGGTCTGCGAAGATGACACATTGGTCGATGTTGCGTCCGGCAGATGGCTTCATCGTGGAGGGGAACATGGGACAAGCCTGGAAGGATTCACAGCCCACACCGACTCAACCAAAGCTTTTAGGTTTTGAAGCTAGTTCAGCCAGGCTAGCTATAAATAGCTTTGCCAGTGTTCTTTTTTCCTATCCTTTCACTGAAAGGGAGGGTGTAGGCAAGCTATAAATAGCCTGCAGCCAGCAAAATGTGGGATAACCTAAGAGTGCTATTCACATAGGCATTGAGCTGCTGTGAGCCCACAATGGATTTTTCTCAAAGTCAGTAGACAAGTATCTTTTGAAGCCAGGAACTCCTTCAGCCATTCACAAGGTCACTTCCACAGCCGTTCCGCCTGTCGTCGACACCAACGCTTCGTTTACGACCACCACAACCTCCATACACGCCTTTGATGTTTCTCACAATGTGCGCTTTTTCGTGTTTGCCTCTGGAGCTGTTGCCGTCGTCAGTGACAGGATTGATACGTCCACTGCGCTGAGACAATACGCCGCTTACCAGGAGCCAGGAGGTAATGGCGTGACTGACGTCTGCTTCGTTTTGGTTGAGGGCAGAGAGATGTTGCTGGTGGCTTACCAACCGCTGAACAGCGTGCATTTGGTGGATCACGAGGACGGCTGCTGCCTCGTCCGTAAACTGGAAACTGATCTCTGCCCCATCACCGCGCCCTTGCGCCTGGAGCCCAACCACAAAGGTCGCGTCTGGGTCGGCTGCAACGGGGGCAAGGTCATCATCATTGACCTTTGAAACGGCTCTTCTTCGCTCCGCCTCTTTTCTGCTGAACGCATTTATTGCTCGTCTGTCCTCGTCGATGTGACAATTGCTTTCGAATCAGAACACCTTTAATGAACACAAAAAGTCTCTACCGACTCCGCAACGCCTTTGAAATAAGCCTACATGGTGAAGCTCTGGATTAGTTGTAGAGCTCCTAAGGGTGATCCAGTCCCATCAACTTTAAACCCTCTACACTACACGGTCCTCCTACGATGTCTCACAAGGTTTTGTCCTACATCTTCTATTTCTGACTGCTTCCACTGAAAGACGCAGTCTTCTCTTCGCCTTCATCATTTTGAAATATAGAACAGCTACAAATGTGAACTGCATATGATAATAATGTTCCTCGGGCATAGATCTATGATTTTTTCCAACATTAAAAGCGAAGTCCTTGGTTTCATGATTAGGTTACAGGGAATCTCTACTAGTTAGAATCAAGGAAAACTCTCCTCTAGAAATTCCTTGACGACGCCAGCTTCTTCTTCCTGGTACATGGAAAGCACAGTATTTGAGGAATAAAGTCCGTCAGTCTTCTTACGCCTGAACAGAAACCCAAATCAAGGGCATAAAGCTGCTACTAATAGACATATATATATATATACACCCTATTGTTACCAGGTCTATGAAGTTGACAATAAGAAATAAATAAAATACAAACTTTTGCTTTATCTTTGGACTTCGCTCTGTTGATGCAGTATCGCATCCCTGCCCTCTTCTGAGCCGGTTTCTTTCACTTCCATCGTATTACCTTCAGTTGTCGCTGCTGCCTTCATCCGTGGTTGCTGCTACCTTTATTTGTCGCTGCTGCTTTCATCTACCGTTGCCGTCATCAATTCTGTTGCTGCCTTCATCCCCATCTGTTGCTGCCTTACTCGATCGCTTGTGCCTTCATCCCACGTTGCACGTTGGTGCCTCAATCCTCTGGGCCAACACGTTTGTCATTGCAGCAGCCTTTATCCGTCGCTGCCTCATAACACATAACACACGGGATGTGTTCTTCTTGGAAAATCATCTTCTCTCTTTTAGATTGTTGTACAAGTTTGTTATCGACCTATACAAGAAGTTTTGACATGTTTTCCCAACTATCTATACATTTGGTAAATGCTACACTGGCGTTTATGCAAACGTTCCTAGGAATGATTGAATTGGTCTGCGCACACCCCATGTGTCCGTTCATTCAAGCCAGTTATACCCGTAAACAGTAACCATTACGTGACAGACCGACGTCACAGTTAGTGAGCCAGTAAATAATTGTACGACAGTATTTGGCGGTTTTATTTTGTCTTTTTTAATTTTTTAAAACTCAATGTTGATTTCTTCTTTCGGTCAAAACATTAATTAGTGCATATGTATTTGTGTGTAGCGAATTGCTTAGTTTTATTTTTTTTTAAACATCTATGTCCGTTTTGTGCAACATGAATGTGTATATTTGTATAAACACGAATTATACATTTATTATAATAATAATAATCATCATCATCCTTTATTATTACTATTATTATTATTATTATTATTATTATTATTATTATTATTATTATTATTATTATTATTATTATTATTATTATTGTTGTTGTTGTTGCTGTTTAAGGACTGTCCACCAAAGTATGTAATGGCCACTTATAGTTAAATATTTGCTTATTATTGATAATAACAACAGACTTTTAACTTACCACTTTGTTGATTGTACGTAAACCAGGCTGCCTTATTTAAACAGCATTTAATCCTGTTGACATTGTTAAACATAATTTTAACAACGTTTGTGTTTTTTAACCTTGCCAAACATGTATAAAATCAATGTGTGTTAACTATATAGAGATGTAACTGTCATCGGTAAATAAAGCAGAACAAGTATAAAATCAATGTGTGTGAACTATATTGAGATGTAACTGTCATCAGTAAATAAAGCGACAGTGGGAATTTAAAGCATTAAATTTCCAGAAAGTGGGGATACTATTTATACTGACATCCCCGGCACCCCAACGGGGGTAAATCAATGTGTGTGAACTATATAAAGATGTAACTGTCATTAGTAAACAAAGCATAACACGCCACTCACAAAGCGTCAACTACAGGGTTAGTTAGTTATTCATAATTTCATTCATTGTTCATTGTTTATAGGGTCCAGCGGACTGCAAAGAGCCGAATCAGAACCACAAAATCAGCATCATAACTTGGTTGAAAGAGGACACACCTGATCCGTATAAAGGATCTGCTGAAACAACTCTAACGGTAACACTGAAGGCACTCCATCAGCCGGTCACTATACAATAAAGGCATCCCATGCAGGGGAGGCTATACTCTAATTTATCGAACCCCTGCTTACTAAAACAAAATAGAATATAAACTTCATTATAAAATATTAATGAAACACATACATATAAAATTCCTACATTGCTAAATAATAAGACCACAGAAAACCTTAGTGATCATTTGGCAGAAAGCGTTTATATTCTCAAGCTGACCCAACAAACCCCATACATAAATGAGGATTTGTGTGAAAGTTTTCAAGAAAAAAAGTAGGTGACTGGTCTTTCGAAGAAGATAACATGTAGTAGATTGATGGAACAGAGTAGGAATGAGAACAAAGGAGAAAGACAGCGACAGTGGGAATTTAAAGCACTACATTTCCACAAAGTGGGGATACTATTTATACAGAAACCCCTGGAACCCCCATGAGGGATAGCGTTCAATTGTGTTCCTTTGCTGTCATTATCTCATGTTCTTTAGTCATCCACAGCCAGACATTTCAATGGAACCTGAGCTTTGATATTATGTGCCAAACTACCTAGACATTCTGGAGCATTCATTTCATATGTGTATATGTGCTTTGGTACACCTCTCTCCCTCTCTGTGCCAAACTAACTAGACATTCTGGAACATTCATATGTGTATATGTGCAGCTTTGGTGTCTCTCTCTCTCCCTCTCTAAAAACTAACTAGACATTCTGGAACATTCATATGCGTATATGTGCTTTGGTGTCTCTCTCTTGGCGGCAGGGATAGCTCAGTGGTCAGAGCGCACGACTTGTGTGAGTGCGTCTTGGGCGACGTGGGTTCGAATCCTGACTTCAGCAAACTATTTTGTGATTGCTGGATATTACGGGCCAGCGCCTTGAGAAGCTCTCTGAGCTTGTAAGTGCGCTATATAAGAGAAATCTCTTTCTCTCTCCCTCTCTGTGCCAAACTAACTAGACATTCTGGAACATTCATATGTGTATATGTTCTTTGCTGTCTCTCTCTCTCTGTGCAAAACTAACTAGACATTCTGGAACATTCATATGTGTATATGTTCTTTGCTGTCTCTCTCTCTCTCTCTGTGCCAAACTAACTAGACATTCTGGAACATTCATATGTGTATATGTTCTTTGGTGTCTCTCTCTCCCTCTCTGTGCAAAACTAACTAGACATTCTGGAACATTCATATGTGTATATGTTCTTTGCTGTCTCTCTCTCCCTCTCTGTGCAAAACTAACTAGACATTCTGGAACATTCATATGTGTATATGTTCTTTGCTGTCTCTCTCTCCCTCTCTGTGCAAAACTAACTAGACATTCTGGAACATTCATATGTGTATATGTTCTTTGCTGTCTCTCTCTCCAGCTCTCTCTCTATGCCAAACTAACTCTACTTATACAATTAAAACACAACACAAAATAAGACATTTTAAAGAGAAGCAAATTTTATTTTGTAAAGAAAATAACAGCAATAAGCAAATTTGACGTAAATGTACAAAAATAAAAAAATAAAAAAACAAACAATTTATTAATTTATTTATATCTTCTTTTTTTTTTGGTCGAAAAACGAAAAGAAAACAAATTGCTTTTGTGTAAAGTAATGAAACAAACTTTATTCTGATTTTTAAGTTGAACAAATAAAGCCAATAAATTGGTACTGAAATTAAAAAAAAAACAGAATTCTAAAAAGTAAAATTCACACATCAGTGCTATTTATGAACACAGCTGCATATAGATTTTGATAGGCAAAATATCTAAAACAAATCTAAACAAAAATCTAATTTTAAAAGAAAACTGTTGCGCAATTAAAAACAAAAGACGAATGACAAACATCATTCATAATTATGACAATAAATACACATTTTAATTTACAGTAAGCCTAATTTTCCGTAAACAAACACAAAAAAAGAAAAGTATAAAGCTTTTCCATACAAAGTGGGAGAAATTAATCATCCGTAAATGCAAACACTTAACCACACAAAACACTGAGCGCATAGAAAAACAAAGTTTGAACAATGGAATGTAGCTCTCGCTCTATCTCTTGCTAAACAGGAAGGACATTTGTGCTAATCCAGCAACAGCAAAAGCTTGTGTGTGCATTGCTGATTACAAATGAAATGTAGGCAATTTAAAAACAAAACAATATTTTCGTTAAAAAGTAAGCACCTTTGTGCTGTATACATAAAATAGCACAAAAATCTATTCTGCCCTTTCCCCTCTCTCCAAATTGAACCAACCCTAACATTACATTACATTACATAATTGTTGCTTTAGGTCCAGCGGACTCTTCCGAGCCAAATAAGGACCGGACAACCCCCAATCCGCATAAAAGATCTGCTGAAACAATCCTAGTGGGAAAACTGAATGCCCTCCACCAGCCAGTCACTTTACAATAAAGACATCCCACGCAGGGGACGCTGAGGCGGCACTATAATTTATCGAACCCCCGTTTACAAAAACAAAATAGAATACAAACATCATTATAAATTATAACAAAACATACATATAAAATGCCTACATTGCTAAATAATAACATCATAGGAAGTCCTAGTGACCACCTGGCAGAAAGCGTCCAATATTCCCAAGCTGATCCAACAGACCTCATACAAGGAGTCTTGTCCCGGAAGAGTTTTTAAGAAAAAAGGTAGGTGACTGGTCTTGCGAAGAAGAAGATAGTATAGCAGATTGATAGAACAGAGCAGGAATGAGAAAGAGCAAATGAGAAAGACAGCGACAGTGGGAATTTAAAGCACTAAATTTCCAGAAAGTGGGGATACTATTTATACTGAAACCCCAGGCACCCCAACGGGGGTAACCAACCGTAACAAAATTATTCCTAAAATTTTTGTAAATCTAATTCAATTAAAAATTGGACCCCCCCCCCACCCTCCTCCCCTCGTGAGAGAAATTTTTCATTCAATTCATTAAAAAAATTCTAATTATTTAATTCAATGTTTAACAGTATATGAAGTACTTTCACATTAAAAAAAATAAAGTATAGACTGTAAACATAACATGTGGACGTGTACTTGTGAAAAATGAATAGATGAATATCTCCTTTATACATTATTAATTATTTATTTTATTTTATGTCTATTTGGAGTTGTAAATTTATACAAGTCATTGGACAACACGATGACACGCTCACAGTGGTGAAGAAACGAAAACTCCGATGGTATGGCCATGCCACCAAAGCATCAGGCCTTTGCCTAGACCATCCTCCAAGGCAAGCTGCAAGGAGACAGAAGAAGAGGGAGACCAAAAACACAGATGGGAGGACAACATTCGAGAATGGACTGGCTTTACACTGAGCGAAGCCATGAGGGTTGCCGAGGACAGAGCAAGATGGAGTACGCTGGTTAAACAATCATCTGTGGTGCCCCAACGACATTCGAGTTACGGCATAGGATAAGATAGGAAATTTATACCAAAAAATGTAGTCGTTGGCCTAAAATATCAAAAAGGGCATAACTCGAAAAGATAATTATAGTTCCAAATGAAAGATTTGTCTTCAATGTAAAGCAGTACAGTTATTAATTTTAATGGATTTATTACTGTAACAAAATGTAATGACATAAAAGCTTCTTCCAGGACACTATAAGTGATCACAGCAAACGCTAAAATGAAATTTTAAAACATTTCACAAAAAAAATGAGAAAATATCTATTGCGATTGGATGAAGAGATCCTGACCTGCTCCAGTTATACAAATACCCCAACATACAATATCATGAACATTTTTTAAATTATCTTGCCCACAAATAGTGCGCTGAGTCGTTGACAGTGATGTAGCAATTAATTCAAATGACATCTTTTAAAGTAATTATAGTTTTATGGTGCTTCACTGATAAAATAATAAATTATTTTCATGTTGAATGATCCAGATTATAGAAATTTAAAAAAATCTACCATTATTATAAATTAAAATAAAGTTATGTATTTAAGTAATCACTTCTTTTATGAAAACTATAGTTTCTCCAAATTCCAATTTTTCTTTTAGTAAATTAACTGCGCTTATGCTTTACATCATACGGTGATCCTTGAGCATCTTCCTATATGCTTGCGACACATGGACCCTCACAGCAGACCTACAACGAAGAATACAAAGCATGGAGATGAGGTGCTACAGAAGACATCTGGGCATTTCCAATACCCAGCAAATCTATTGGACAACACGATGACAAGCTCACACAATGGTGAAGAAACGGAAACTCCGAGAGTATAGCCACGTCACCAGAGCATCACGTTTTGCAAAGACTATCCTGCAAGCCACGGTGCAAGGAGGCAGAAGAAGAGAGAGACAGAAAAGGAAGTAAGAGGACAGCATTCGAGAATGGACTGGCCTGACTCTGAGCGAAACCATGAGAGTTGCCGAGGAAAGAGAAAGATGGAGTATGCTGGTTAAACGATCATCTGTGGTGTTAGTTATTCATTGCTTACAGGGTCTAGCGGACTGCAAATAGCCGAATCAGGACCACGAAATCAAGACCACAACTTGGCTGACAGAGAACCGCATAAAAGATCTGCCGAAACAACCACAGTGGTAACATTGGAGGCACTCCACCAGCCGGTCACTGTACAATAAAGATATCCCACGCAGGGGACGCTGAGGCTATACTCTAATTTATCGAACCCCCATTTACAAAAACAAAATAGAATACAAACATCATTAACAAATATCAACAACACACCTACATATATAATGCCTACATTGCCAAATAACAACATCATAGGAAGCGCCAGTGACCATTTGGCAGAAAGTGTCCAATATTCCCAAGCTGATCCAACAGACTTCACACACAAATGAGGAGTTTTGTCCCGGAAGAGTTTTCATGAAAAAAGGTAGGTGGCTGGTCTAGCGAAGAGGAAGGTAGTATAGTAGATTGATAGAACAGAGTAGGAATGAGAAAGAACAAAGGAGAAAGTCAGCGACAGTGGGAATTTAAAGCACTAAATACAATTTCCAGAAATTGGGGATACCATTTAGAAACCCCCGGAACCCCCACGGGGGCTTTTGAGTTACGGCATAGGATAGGATAGGATAGGATAGGTTTTACACAACAGTTGACCTATCAAACTTCCGGCTTTTATTGATAAAATGTTGTTAAACGTAAATAACGTAATGTGACTGTTACAGCCAATGGGATTACACTACAAAAACTACGTTCGCTCAATTCCTTGACTTAAATTAACTTAACAAATTTAACAAATGCTGACCAATATCTGGACAAAATGGCTATAGTATTGATGCAAAACATTTGAACAGTAATTGTATCATCGGTATATAAACAAGTCGCGCATGAACAGAACCGTAGGCTTTGGAAAACTGCAGTAAATGCACATTTAAAAAAACCACACGAAACATTCATTACAAAAAACAAGTGCGATTAAATAAGAATCATGCTGGTCATGCTCATGTTACAAAATAATATCGCTCTTCAGTTTGATTTACAACATTAATATCAATATATTTCATAGATTGTTTCGTGAATATAATTTTTAATAAAACAAAATACGACAGCAGAAGTTGTCGAAGATTTATGTTGAAGATAATTTTAAAGTGAAGATTTTCATTGTTGGTGCTCCCATTGTAGATTTGACAGAAAGACATGTACATGGTTTACTGAACAACTTCCATTGTCTGACTGTTTAATTCCTTACTATTTCGGCCTTGTTGACAAATCAATGTACATTTCATAATATTATCACAAGTTTGAAACAAATGACGGTGAAAAATAAAATGTAAAGTCCTGTAGTATTTTGATTCCATAAAACGTTCAGTGATTAGATCCCAAAAATTAAATTTATTTCAAACTAATATTTATATCTTGTAAAGTAGTTTCAAAATTGTACAGGCTAAAACAATATAAAACAATTCAAAATATATTTTGATTATTTATCAGTAAAAAACATAGAGATGATGGTTGAACAAGCCCACATTGTTCCATCGACTAATTATGATAAGTTATTCAGATGTTTTAGCCTTCTGAACAAACCAGCACTACCTCTTGAATCGTGCGCTCAGAGAGTTGCTCATTGCTCAGATCTTTCTACTGCCACTGAATAAGCTCAGCAACCAACAAATAAACAGGAAAATGTGTTTCAGAAACGCCTTCATAACAAAACAAGAAAGGAACAGCCAAGATACAAACCTTCACTATGCTACAATCAATGGAAATATGACGCACACATTTGGAACATTTCTTCTTCATAAACCAAACAAAACGAAACTGAAGAATAATACAAAACGAACGAAACATAAAAGTATGCACATACAAAATGTGGATTGTGTGTTTATTTTTACAAACTCCATGACCTATTGTCATAGACTATAACCATTGTTCTTAATATTACTCAAAGATTAAGATATATTTGTATTGTTCCCATAAATTACATGAGTCATTTTCGGTCAAATTGTGTTTGGAGATACGAGTCTTGCGTTTTTTTCACTTTCATCAGCTACTTAATGTCCAATGGACTGTTACCTGTACAACTCCGCCCACAACTGGCTAAGTCTAACATTAAGCTTTAGCTCAAGACAGCCTTTCAACAATGCTCTTTTGAAGAAGTGAATGGCTCAAAAAGTATTTATTCCCCAGCAAAAGCGGTTTTCAAAACGTCAAACCGAAAATATGCTGCTTTGCCAATGTGTCACTCGTTACGCTGGAACAGGTCGTGTACACAAACTTTACACACAAAAATCTTCATTGTTCCCAAACAAGGCAAATGAAATTGTTCAGGACTTCAAACGTCCTGTAAATGGTATAGACTCAATTAAGCGGCACACATTATGTTCAGCTGGTCGGCCCTCTTCGCCATTGTCATACACAATAACTTGTTCACAGCAACGGCATTATTGCTGACTTTCTTTCTCTATCCGTCATGCAGTACTCAGACCACCAGGATAGCGACGCAGCACACAAATCAAGCCTTTTCTTTTTTTTAAAGTACGACACATTCAAATTTCTCAGCCAACGAAGTTGAAAAGGAAAGTAACCTCTGGTTAATAATATTGACCCTGTTGTATATAAATTCATGATAAAGCGTTTAAACAAATAAAAGAAAAACAGGCGTATTCAGGAAGCAAAGAAAATGGCGTTTAAAACTGCAACTTCCTGCTGTCAGCTTTGTGTGCGAGTTCTTGTTGGCCAAAACAACGTTGAAATAACGCAACAATTGTCACATAATATATTATTTACATCAACGAATCAAAGGTACGATGCCAGTTATAGCCTCTGCGCCATGTGACGTAATAATGACAGAGTGATAACAATGACGTCAAGACATGTGTTATGCGATGTGGCGTCTAGCGTTGGACGTGACGTCACGTGGGAAAGCGAGGGTCACACGTTAGGCGACGTTAAACTGACCATGGGATCAACCACAGGACAAGACGAGAAGTGACGCATCTAGACAAATGACGTCAGGTGGCGCAACTTGATGTCTAGCAGAAGAACGGCCAGAAGAAATGTGTTTGATGACGTGCGTGGTGACGTCATACGACGTGCCGAGATGTCTACAGGGTCCGAAAACAGATGAACACTTGCCATTATGAATCCCAAACTGACACGGAAGGTAACGTGCCATTACATAAAGTAGTAGCATTTCACGTAACATGGCATGACGTCCCACGATGACACGATAGGGCGTGACGTCATTTGATGTGACGTCTAGACGGAAATGGAGTTGGGGACGACGTCAGGGTCAAGGAAGAGGTAGGGGACACTACGGTGCTGGTTCCTCTCCTTGATCCTCTGGCTCACCTTGCTCAGGTCGCGTCGGAACCTGTCACAGGACAAACGTACCTTCAACACTATTAGCCTGCAATAACAAACACAAACTTCGGTCTTTTCCCCCGATCGTTTTCTCTGGCCCTCAAACATGGCAAACATGACCTCTGGGTGGTCCTCAAATAAGGCACATGGCACGTTTATCTTTTCTTTCTCTTCCCTTTTCTTCTTCTTTTTCTACTTTCATCATATTCTTGAACAACTTAATCCATTTGCTTTCTTCCGTTTCCATGGCAGTTCATCCTTCTGATTGATCAAGTCTTTGTTGTCCATATTACCCTTGTCTTCTGCCTCCCCCTGTGTTCATCATTCTTCTTTCTTCTTTCTTCTTCTTTCTGCTTTTCTTCACCTTTCGTGAAATACTCCCAAAAGGAACTTGCAAGAAAGAAACGAATGTCATTCCAATCCCTCTACACGAAAGAGCCCGGACAAAACGGTAAAATTCTCGTTCCAACATTCACCGCCGCCGCCAACATCAACAGAAGCAACAATTCACAACTTCCACCACCATCCCCACCACCAACAGTAACAACAACAGTCAATACTCACTCATCGACGATCTCTCTGGCTCTCTCCTCAAAGATGTACTGGACCTCGAAGTCGCCCAAACTCCGCGTGATGCGCTGACTTAGGATCTTGGTCACTATCATAGTGTCCAGTGTGGTCGGCCTGTCTGGCAGTGACTTGATTATGTCTTCCGTGCACTTGTTCTGCACATAAAACACGGAACATAATGAAACTAACAACGTTAATAATAATAGTAATAAACTTACAACGTTAATACTAATACGACGAAATACCAGAGTGGCCAGTCTGTCTGATAAAGCCTGGGATGATGTTGTCTTTGTTTAGATTTTCGCTGGCAAAAACTATGACGAACGACGATAAGGAATTCATACATGAAATAAACAAACATTCGCTGGTAAGCACTTGTTTCTCTAGTCACATCAGCGGAGGTCTGCGGTAACGATGACACTGGCACAAACATAACACAACCAAGGAAGACAACACTTTTGGCGCTCAACACAGGCCATCGCTGTTTGGCTTAGAGAGCTTCACATTCACATTCAATATTTTATTACGAGGAGAAAATGATTTTAGCATTAATTTACAATTCTTACAATCAGTCCTTCTGTCAGTCACTCACACGTTTAGTTTAATCATACATTCACCAGTCCTGCAGAGAGAAAGAGTGAGTGAGAGTGAGAGAGAGAGAGAGAGAGAGAGAGAGAGAGAGAGAGAGAGAGAGAGAGAGAGAGACAGACAGACAGACAGACAGACAGACAGAGACAGAGAGAAAGAGAGAGTGAGATGTTAAGAAACAGGCCTGTACCTTGTTCCTGGGTGGCTGACCTCGCAGCAGGGTAGGGTAGTTGGGAGGAAAGCCGTACTCGTCATACTGCGGGGCGTTGGTGGAGGCGTGCGACACGCTACAGGTGTAGATGATGGAGGTCAAGATGGTCACTAGCTGGTCAGTGCTGGTCAGCACGCCGTTACCTGGCACGCCCTGCAGTGGACAACACAACAACAACTATCAGCGACGTGGGGACGGAAGATAATCCTGTAAAAGGTTCACCCTAATGTAGCCAACGTCACGGTGTGGGACTGTCACAAAGAAAGGGGTTGGGGGGATAAGGATAAGCACTTAATCCCTCGCACTGTGTTGCCTCCCTTGTTTAGGCCAACGTTGCGATGACATTCAAGGGACTAAGGCTGGGGCCACTAAAGAATGAGAGACAGTCAAAAGGGCAGACGAGAAGGAGGTAGGCTAAGCTATGAAGGAATTCAAACAAGGGAGAGTCCAGGTGATACAGTTTCTAACTAGTCAATTTTATTAAATAGAATTAGGTCGTCTGAGTTGGATAATCTAAGGATGAGTCACTGAATATTGTCAATAATAGTTGGGAGTATCTTGGAGATATTCTGGGTGGGCGCCTTTTGGTATGCTAGGGCGATTGAGGACTGATCTCATCACTGAGCAGGAGGATATCTGGATTGTTCCGAGTGGCTTAGCCAGAGTTTCTTCGAATTGTGGTGCTCGTTGGGTAGTAACTTAGCTTCGTGTTGCAAAGGGCGGTGGTTGGTCCAGGATTCTGGATGGTCGGCGGATCAAAGCCAGGAGTTAGCTTGGATTGCCAATGCGGGTCACTCGGTCACCGTCTTGAGTAATAGGCTTGATGGTGCAACTTCAGTGGCGATACAGGGTGCGGTTTTCAGCCTTCGTGGCTGGCTGGCTGATTGGCGAAACTTGGGAGATACGCTTCACATTGACGCCCTGGGTTGTCAGGGTCGCCCGCAGCGGGTCTGGCGTCTTACAGCTGGCAGGGCCGGTATATTCGCCCCGGATAGGAGCCCGTCTTGACTAAGACGGGTCGAATCACAAGAGTACTGCCGCAGCTCAGTGGTCGCCGGGTGATGGGACGTGTCCGGGCAGGCAGTTGCGTATTCGAAGATTAGAGGCTCGCGTCTGACAATGAGACTGGGTTAGGCAGAGGTTTTAAGGGTGATTCCCGAGGGGCGGGGCTTAATCGGCTTAGTCGGCTGAGCCAGCCAGCATTGGAGGGGTGACTGGTCACTGTCAGCCTCAGAGGGGCATCGTCCGCTTGTCACAGGGACAACAGGCTCTAAGTGGCCAATACATCGTAATCAACATGTTACTGTAGCACGGATGATATTGATATTCCCAAACCTAATCATCATCTTCATCATCACCATCACCATAATCGTTATCGTCGTCTCAATTATCACCGTTGTCGATCATAACATCAACAATCAGTTTTTAGGATGCGATTTAAAGGACTGAGCTGATCCTAGAAAGGAAAAGAGAGAAAGGTTGATAATGGTAATGACGATCGATGACGAAGAGAAGGTTACCAACGATGATGATGATGATGATGATGATGATGATGATGATAATGATGATGATTATGACGACGATGATGATGACCTTGACAGAGAGAGAGTAAGAGAGAGGAAGAACTGGCTAAATGATAAGAGGAAGAACAAGAAAAGTTATTGACATACCAGCAAGCCGCAGCCTCCCTTGTCATTGTCACGTGGTTTGACCAGCTCCGCAACCCAAGCCTGGATCTCCCAGTCCCCTTTCAGCTTCTCTGCCGTATCTGCCCACACGTACAATACAATACAACACAACACAACGCAACGCAGTGTAATACAATACAATACAATGCAGTGTAATACAATACAATACAACGCAGTGTAATACAATAAAATACAATGCAGTGTAATACAATACAATTCTATCAGGAATGTTGTCGCGAAGAGTTTGGACCACTTCAGTCTGTTGTCCAAAAGCGTGACATGTCCAGCGCCGTCCATGTTTTGACATCACCTGTCCAGTTGTTATTTGACTTCCTCTGAGCTCGTATCCTTCCACTATTCCTGTCATAATGGTTCTTGCAAAGGTGTCGTGCCCCGCGTGACGTCACCACACCACGCCAACTTTTTATGCCAATAGATCCGCCATCATTCAATACAATACAATACAATACAATACAATACAATACAATACAATACAATACAATACAATACAATACAACGCACATCAAAGCCACGACACAATACAATGCAGTGTCCAAAAACCTTTTTACAGCAATGTGGTCTAAAGAATTTTTTGGCAGTGAGGAATTCCACAGACCGTTGAAGGGCTTCCCAAAGTGGGTGCTACAGTGCTGTCATGGCAGGCAGGCATAAAACACATCACAATGCCAGTGAATGAAACTGGTCCTGATTTGGCTCGGAAGAGTCCGCTGGACCTAAAGCAATAACCATGTAATGTAATGTAGTGAATGAAACAGTCATCATTTGATGTGTCTTCTAACTTACCATAGTAGTACATGACGTAACTTCTGACGTATTTATTGATGACCTCATAGATCAGCAGTGCGTCATCACGGAAGTGGTAGCATGGCAGCACCTTGGGATCCGACAACTGCAACATTTAAAATATAACTTCAATTAATCACAACTTGCACATTATAAATGACCTCCCATTTTCATCAATATTCACCATGGTTCCTCAATCCTGTCCCACCAAACAAATGTCGAATGCGATGATTTTATCCAACATTTACACATTTAAAACAAGTTAAACAATTCAAGCTATGAGCGTTGAAAAGCAAAAAAAAACCATCGAAGGGAGACAACACTTACCCCTCGTCGCTTAAGATCAACGGGTAATGTCCCATGGTCGTCCATCCTCCACATGTTGATGCTGAAAATACCACAGGAGACGCATCGTTCTATATTGCTAATCTTTTTATTTTAAAAGATCCTATCCTATCCTATCCTATCCTGTCCCGTAACCCGAAGGTCGTAGGGGCACCACAGATGATCGTTTAACCAGCATACTCCATCTTTCTCTGTCCTCAGCAGCCCTGATGGCTTCGCTCAGTGTCAAACCAGTCCATTCTCGAATGTTGTCCTCCCACCTCTTTTTCGGTCTCCCTCTTCTTCTACCTCCTTGCACTGTGCCTTGCAGAATAGTCTTTGCAAGGCCTGATGATCTGGTGACGTGGCCATACCATCGGAGTTTCCGTTTCTTCACCACTGTTAGCAGGTCATCGTGTTGTCCAATGGCTTGTGTGATGGTCTGTCGGACTTCGTCGTTGGTGATGTGTTGGGTATAGGAAATGCCCAGAAGTCTTCTGTAGCACCTCATCTCCATGCTTTGTATTCTTCGTTGGAGATCTGCTGTGAGGGTCCATGCTTCGCAAGCATATAGGAAGATGGAGATGACAAGGGAGCGCAGCAGTCTTACTTTGGAATGTAGACTGATGGTCCTGTCTTTCCTAATGGGCTTCAACCTTGTCAGGGCAGCAGTTGTTTGTGCGATCCTGGAGAGGACTTCCTGTCGGGACCCATTGTCTGATACAATGGCTCCTAAATATTTGAAGCTATGCATTGTGTTGAGTGATTGGCCTTGGACTTTGATGTCCGTATTGATGCCATTGGTGTTGTTGGTCATCATTTTGGTCTTCTCTGCACTTATTTCCATTCCATAGGCTCTGGAGGTGGTGTCAAGCCTCTATACCAGCTGTTCAAGTTCTTGTTCCTCTCCAGCCAATCCATCAATGTCATCTGCAAAACGAAGATTGGAGATTGCTCTACCCCCTATGCTGACTGTGCCTTCATGGTCTGCAAGAGCATCCGATACGATGCGCTCTAGGAAGATGTTGAAGAGTGTTGGAGAGAGTAGGCATTCTTGACGCACACCGATTGTTGTTCTGAACCAGTTCCCGATGGCGCTGTTGTGGAGAACTGCACTGGTAGCCTTGTCATATAGGCTTTTGATGACTTCAATAATTTTAGGGCTGATGTTGTACACTTTCATTGTTGCCCATAGAGCTGCATGCCAGACTCGGTCAAACGCCTTCTTGAAGTCTATGAACACATGATATAGATGTTGTTGGTGCTGTTGGTATTTCTCACAGATTATTCTGAGGTTGAAAATCTGCTCAGTGGTACTTCTCCCTGCCCTGAATCCTGCTTGTTCTTCAGCTATGATTTGTTCAGCTTGGGGTTTCAACCTGTTGAGTATTATTTTCAGGAGGACCTTGCTGGGATGGCTGATAAGGCTGATGGTCCGGTAATTTTCACACTCCTGAAGGTTACCTTTTTTGGGAAGAGTGATGACAAGCGACTGGGTCCATGGTATAGGCCACTCCCCACTCTGCCAGATCTTGTTACAGATAATGGTGAGGGCATCAATCATCGCTTCTCCTCCTGCTTGTAGCAGTTCCGCGGGTATGTTGTCCACTCCCGCTGACTTCCCTTTCTTTAGCGCTTGCACTGCTGCCTCAACTTCTTCCCGGAGAATTGGGAGGATTTCTTCTTCTTCTCTGTTCTCGGGACATGCTAGAACTGATGGGTCTCCATTTGGTGTATAGTTGTAAAGTTCAGAGCAGTACTCTGTCCATCTGTCCAAGACTTCTTGTTCTGTAAGGCATATGCCAGACTTGCTTTTGATCGTGGAGACCTTCGGCTGTTTAACACTTGTCAGCCGCTTCACAATTTGGTAGGTATTCTTGCTATTGTTCTTGTTCAGACTTTTCTCTATTTCCTGGCATTGATCTTCTATCCAGTCCTCTTTTGCTGTGCGCATGCCTTTTCGGATGTCATTGTTGATTTTTCGGTAGACATCAGCTCCCTGTGAGGTGTTCTTTTTCTTTTTATCTCTCTTCGTTTATCACACAGATCCAAAAGTTCAGGTGTGATCCACGGCTTCTTCTTTGGTCGGTGCTTGCCAAGGATCTTAGTGGCGGCATCTGTCACAGCTGAGTTGAAGGTGGTGGTCATGGTGTTGACATCTACTTCACCAGCCCCCAAAATGAGCAGTGGTGCAAATTTCCCTCCAATTAAAAGATTACATTGCAAATTAAAAAAATAAGATTTCCGGCTACAATGAACAATAAGAGGAAGAACTCAACTGATACATAGCCTAACAATGATAAACGAAGACGTGAATATCGATAAAGAAAGTAACTTTTTTACTAACATTACAGACATTGATATCCAGAACGATGAACAAAGTAGCATTTTACTAACACTACAGACATCGATATCCTGAACGACTGTTGACTTGGCAGGCCGACTTGTTTCGACTGCGTAACTATTCGACGTGCAGATGAAAGGATTAATGATTTGATGGGTGGTGAATGTGCGATTGATTGTTGACAATTTGTGTAGGGATGGAATGAAGGAAGGACGTCAGTACCCTCTCTTGATGAGCTCAAACATGCCCTTGCTGCCAAAGCCCATGGTCTTGTCCACCCACCCATTCTCCGACATCAGAAACGCCAGGCCTTTTCTGCAAATAGCAAATAACTCATCACATCAAACAAAGCCAACAACAAGAACAACAAAGCCAGGAAGAAGAAGAAGAAGAAGAAGAAGAAGAAGAAGAAGAAGAAGAAGAAGAAGAAGAAGAAGAAGAAGAAGAAGAAGAATTTTTTTAAATTTTTTTTTGAAATTCGGGCACTTTCATTTTCGAAAGTACAGCAGCCCCAAGCGGCACTCACCCGTCTAGGACATGAGCGTCAGGATCTTTAAAGTCCGTTATGATGGAATGCATGCAACACAGACTAGACCTCGGATTATACTCTCATCCGAGGGAGTACATTACATTACATTACATTATTGTTGCTTTAGGTCCAGCGGACTCTTCCGAGACAGACAACCCCTGATCCGCATAAAAGAGCGTTGTGGCCAAGTGGGCTAAGGCGGGACTAACTTGCCTTGTCCACAGGCCAGAAACCAATGGCGCCTGACAGGTGTGGGTTCGATCCTGCATCGGAGCGTTATGTTTCTCCGAATATTATTTACTTTCGACTCGGGCAACGTCTCGGGGGTTTTCTCCGGGTACTCCGGTTTGCTCCCCCAGCAAAATTTCTAAAAAAAATTTAAGAATTTCTACATTTCAAAAATCACAACTAATGTTAGGTAGGTTGGGTTTGGGCGCGCCACAGGCTGCGACTACGCCTTCCACAGGGGAGGCGGCCCAGAATTTCCCGATAAAAAGGGACAATAAAGCATTAAAATCTAAATCTAAAGATCTGCTGAAACAACCCTAGTGGTAAAACCGAAAGCTCTCCACCAGCCAGTCACTTTACAATAAAGACATCCCACGCAGGGGACGGCTGAGGCTTCACCCCAACTTGTCAAACCCCCGTTTACATCATAGGAAGCCCTAGTGACCACCTGGCAGAAAGCGTCCAATATTTCCAAGCTGATCCAACAGACCTCATACACAAATATGGAGTCTTGTCCCGGAAGAGTTTTCAAGAAAAAAGGTAGGAGACTGGTCTAGCGAAGAAGACGATAGTATAGCAGATAGATAGAACAGAGCAGGAATGAGAAAGAGCAAATGAGAAAGACAGCGACAGTGGGAATTTAAAGCACTACATTTCCAGAAAGTGGGGATACTATTATACTGAAACCCCCGGCACACCAACGGGGGTTCCGAGGGAGTAGGAAACGGGAGTAAAGTGTCTTTCTCAAGGACATAACACAATGCCCCGGCCTGGGCTCGAACTCGGGACCTTCAGATCCGCAAGCCAACGCTCTAACCACTCGGCCACCGCGCCTCCCAAGAAGAAGAAGAAGAAGAAGAAGAAGAAGAAGAAGATTGATGATGATGATGATGATGATGATGATGATGATGATGATGATGATGATGATGACGACGACATCTGTCAGTACTTACGAGTTGACAGCGATGAGGAAGAGGAAATGAGGAGCGAGAAGTTTGAAGATGGGGTGTGACTGTGACAGTTGCCGGTGTGTGGCCACCACCACTCCTTCCATCAACAGGTGTGTGAACCCTGCAAACACAATCACAATCATACTACTACTACTACTACTACTACTACTACTACTACTACTACTACTACTACTACTACTACTACTACTAATAATAATAATAATAACAATAACAACAGCATCAAGGAATCCTCAAAAGCTCAAAGCGCTATGCTCTTTAGCAATGTACAGGGTCAGGCGTCTCTCCCTTGATTACGTTTAATCCCCCACGTGCCGTGCCTGTGTAACAGTGTGCTGCCTGTGAGGCTTTGATTGATTGATTGATTGATTGTTGCTTTAGGTCCAGCGGACTCTTCCGAGCCAAATCAGGACCGGACAACCCCCAATCCGCATAAAAGATCTGCCGAAACAACCCTAGTGGGAAAATTGAATGCCCTCCACCGGCCAGTCACTTTACAATAAAGACATCCCACGCAGGGGACGGCTGAGGTTTTACCCCAACTACTCGAACCCCCGGTTACAAAAACAAAATAGAATACAAACATCATTATAAATCATCAACAAAACACATACATATAAAATGCCTATAGTGCTAAATAATAACATCATAGGAAGCCCTAGTGACCACCCGGCAGAAAGCGTCCAACACTCCCAAGCTGATCCAATAGACCTCATACACAAACAAGGAGTCTTGTCCAGGAAGAGTTTTCAAGAAAAAAGGTAGGTCATTGATCTAGCGAAGAAGAAGATAGTATAGCAGAGTGATAGGACAGATGGAAAGAGCAAATGAGGAAGACAGCGACAGTGGGAATTTAAAGCACTAAATTTCCAGAAAGTGGGGATACTATTTATACTGAAACCCCCGGCACTCCAACGGGGGTACTGTTGCCGCATTGAATCAGTCATGCCTACAAAGGCAAGACAGGTTTTCAACTGGGGCTTTCACTTTTCCCTTTATAGGTTAGAACAATCTACAGTGGCAAGATTGCTCATGACCCCAAGGGGTGCCTGTGAGGCGCGTTTTGGGCAGTAGATGTGTCAGCAAAAAGGCGCCTTATAATAAATCACAGTAGTAGTAGTAAGAGGTCATTCATTCGCTCTTCTGAAAGGGTCAGAGAAGGTAGTAGTAGTAGTAAGAGAAGGAGGATTTGCAGCAGGAGTGGTGGTAGTAGTAGTAATAGTAGTAGTAGTAATAGTAGTAGTGGTGGTAGTAGTAGTAGTAGTAGTAGTAGTAGTAGTAGTAATAGTAGTAGTAGTAATAGTAGTAGTGGTGGTAGTAGTAGTAGTAGTAGTAGTAGTAGTAGTAGTAGTAGTAGTAGTAGTAATAGTAGTAGTAGTAATAGTAGTAGTGGTGGTAGTAGTAGTAGTAGTAGTAGTAGTAGTAGTAGTAGTAGTAGTAGTAATAGTAGTAGTGGTGGTAGTAGTAGTAGTAGTAGTAGTAGTAGTAGTAATAGTAGTAGTAGTAATAGTAGTAGTGGTGGTAGTAGTAGTAGTAGTAGTAGTAGTAGTAGTAGTAATAGAAGTAGTGGTGGTAGTAGTAGTAGTAGTAGTAGTAGTAGTAGTGGTAGTAGTAGTAGTAGTAATAGTAGTAGTAGTAATAGTAGTAGTAGTAATAGTAGTAGTGGTGGTAGTAGTAGTAGTAGTAGTAGTAGTAATAGTAGTAGTAGTAATAGTAGTAGTGGTGGTAGTAGTAGTAGTAGTAGTAGTAGTAGTAGTAATAGTAGTAGTGGTGGTAGTAGTAGTAGTAGTAGTAGTAGTAGTAGTAGTAGTAAGAGAGGGAGGAGGATTTGCAGCAGGAGTGGTGGTAGTAGTAGTAGTAGTAGTAGTAGTAGTAGTAGTAGTAGTAGTAGTAATAGTAGTAGTAATAGTAGTAGTGGTGGTAGTAGTAGTAGTAGTAGTAGTAGTAGTAGTAGTAATAGTAGTAGTAGTAATAGTAGTAGTGGTGGTAGTAGTAGTAGTAGTAATAGTAGTAGTGGTGGTAGTAGTAGTGGTAGTAGTAGTAGTAGTAGTAGTAGTGGTGGTAGTAGTAGTAGTAGTAGTAGTAGTAATAGTAGTAGTGGTGGTAGTAGTAGTAGTAGTAGTAGTAGTAGTAGTAGTAGTAGTAGTAGTAGTAGTAGTGGTAGTAGTAGTAGTAGTAATAGTAGTAGTAGTAATAGTAGTAGTAGTAATAGTAGTAGTGGTGGTAGTAGTAGTAGTAGTAGTAGTAGTAGTAGTAATAGTAGTAGTAGTAATAGTAGTAGTGGTGGTAGTAGTAGTAGTAGTAGTAGTAGTAGTAGTAGTAGTAATAGTAGTAGTGGTGGTAGTAGTAGTAGTAGTAGTAAGTAGTAGTAGTAATAGTAGTAGTAGTAATAGTAGTAGTAGTAATAGTAGTAGTTGTATAGTAGTAGTGTGGTAGTAGTAGTAGTAGTAGTAGTAGTAGTAGTAGTAGTAGTAGTAGTAGTAGTAGTAGTAGTAGTAGTAGTAGTAGTAGTAGTAGTAGTAGTAGTAGTAGTAGTAGCAACAGTAGTAGTAGTAGTATTACAAACCATCCAACATTCCAACGTGTGGTTGTATAGTAAGGGTCAAAAAAGCTGATTTAACCATGGGAGTGCGCTGTTTATTAACGGATACTTGGCTGACTGGCCGAATGACTGACTGACCGACCCACTAACCTAGATGTGTGAGTGTCTGGTGGTAGGCGGCGTCAGCATTGTTGTACCACATCTTGACCAGTGTCCACGTCAACGAGTGGTCAGTGGGCAGAAAGATCTGAAATATCAACAAAATCAACATCACATCATCATCACCATAATCAATAGTAACAGAAATAAGCTTATCAGTTGCAATGAAGGAAACAATGACGGAAGTGTTGGTCAATAGGGGAGACAAGCAGGGGTAAGCGTTGCTGGGCCATGTGGAGCTACAGCGAGTGTAGTGAATGTAAGACGTGCTGTGTGACTATGGGGCCATGTGAAGCTACAGCGAGTGTAGTGAATATAAGATGTGCTGTTTGACTGTGAGGCCATGTGAAGCTACAGCGAGTGTAGTGAATGTAAGACGTGCTATGTGACTGTGGGGGCCATTTGAAGCTACAGCGAGTGTAGTCAATGCAAGACGTGCTGTGTGACTGAGTGGTCATGTAAAGCTACAGCGAGTGTAGTGAATGCAAGACGTGATGTGTTACTGTGGTGCCATGTGAAGCTACAGCCAGTGTAGTGAATGTAAGATGTGCTGTGTGACTGTGGGGCCATGTGAAGCTACAGCCAGTGTAGTGAATGTAAGATTTGCTGTGTGAGACTGTGGGGCCATGTGAAGCTACAGCCAGTGTAGTGAATGTAAGATGTGCTGTGTGACTGTGGGGCCATGTGAAGCTACAGCCAGTGTAGTGAATGTAAGATGTGCTGTGTGACTGTGGTGCCATGTGAAGCTACAGCCAGTGTAGTGAATGTAAGATTTGCTGTGTGACTGTGGGGCCATGTGAAGCTACAGCCAGTGTAGTGAATGTAAGATGTGCTGTGTGACTGTGGGGCCATGTGAAGCTACAGCCAGTGTAGTGAATGTAAGATGTGCTGTGTGACTGTGGGGCCATGTGAAGCTACAGCCAATGTAGTGAATGTAAGATGTGCTGTGTGACTGTGGGGCCATGTGAAGCTAACGTGAGAACTCCCGATACCGCTATAGAGAAAAGGATGGGGTGGGGTGTGTGTGTGAGGGGGTGGGGCACCACTGACCTTTGAGGGACATCCATATCCATGGGTAATCGTCCCAACCCAGGGACGGGACGCTGAGGATATACTCTAATTTAATAGATAGATAGATAGATAGATAGATAGATAGATAGATAGATAGATAGATAGATAGATAGATAGATAGATAGATAGATAGATAGATAGATAGATAGATAGATAGATAGATAGATAGATAGATAGATAGATAGATAGATAGATAGATAGATAGATAGATAGATAGATAGATAGATAGATAGATAGATAGATAGATAGATAGATAGATAGATAGATAGATAGATAGATAGATAGATAGATAGATAGATAGATAGATAGATAGATAGATAGATAGATAGATAGATAGATAGACAAAGCAAGAGAAAGTCTTACAGGGTTGTCTGGTCCTGGTTTTTGGAAAAGTTGGATGGCGATAGGAAGAAGTTGGTTGGTGCTGTCCACGAAGAACAGAGCAATTGGCGTACACAACTAAAGACAAATCAAATTACAATAATTATTCTTTAAAATAAATAAATAAATATTTTTTTTTTTTAAAACGTAGGCGCTAAACTAACATAATGACTACAAGTGGTAAAGTAAATGACCAACAACTGGACATGTGATGTACTCACAATACAGTTGTTCCTCACTGGCAAACCCTCCAGTATTGTGTAGTCAGTGATGAACAGTCTTTTCTGCTCGATAGCTTGTTGGATGGTCAGGCCCTGCAACAACGGCTCCAACATCTCGTCTGTCACCGGAATTCTAAAACACACCAACAACAACAATCAGAAGATGCAATGCGCTCGGGCTTTGGCTTGGGTTGGCCTTGACAGTGACGATTTAGTTTGGTGTGCTGCTTTGAAACACGATGGAATGTAGCTAGGACGTCAGACGTGTGTTGCTGTGCTGGGCATTAGTGTGCTGGTGCGTGGTGTGCTGGTGCGTGGTGTGTTGGTACGTGGTGTGCTGGTGCGTGGTGTGTTGGTACGTGGTGTGTTGGTACGTTGTGTGTTGGTGCGGGGGTGTGTTAGTACGTGGTGTGTTGACGTGGTGTGTTGGTACGTGGTGTGTTGGTACGTGGTGTGTTGGTACGTGGTGTGTTGATGCGTTGATGCGTTGAGGGCGTGGTGTGTTGATGCGTGGTGTGTTAGTACGTGGTGTGTTGGTGCGGGGTGTGTTAGTACGTGGTGTGTTAGTACGTAGTGTGTTAGTACGTGGTGTGTTGGTGCGGGGTGTGTTAGTACGTGGTGTGTTAGTACGTGGTGTGTTAGTACGTGGTGTGTTGGTGAGGGGTGTGTTAGTACGTGGTGTGTTAGTACGTGGTGTGTTAGTACATGACGTGGTGTGTTAGTACGTGACGTGGTGTGTTAGTACGTGGTGTGTTAGTACGTGATGTGTTAGTACGTGACGTGGTGTGTTAGTACGTGGTGTGTTAGTACGTGGTGTGTTGGTGCGGGGTGTGTTGGTGCGTTGTGCTGCTTTCGTGTGCTGTGTGTTGGTATGCTGTGTGCTGTTTTCGGGTGCTGTGTGTTGCTGTGTTGTGTTGTGTGTTGGTGTGCTGTGTTAGTGTGCTATACTGAGTGTTGGTGTGCTGTTGGTTGGCGTGCTGTGTTAGTGTGCTGCGATGTGTGTTAGTGTGCTGCGATGTGTGTTGGTGTGCTGTGTGTTGGTGTGCGGTGTGTTGGTGTGCTGTGTGTTGGTGTGCTGTGTGTTGGTGTGCTGTGTTAGTGTGCTGCGATGTGTGTTGGTGTGCGGTGTGTTGGTGTGCTGTGTGTTGGTGTGCTGTGTGTTGGTATGCTGTGTTTTGGTTTGCTGTGTGTTGGTATGCTGTGTGTTGGTATGCTGTGTTAGTGTGCTATGTGTTGGCGTGCTGTGTTAGTGAGCTGTGCTGTGTTGGTGTGCTGTGTGTTTACACTCACTTGTCAGGCAGCTGTGTGACAAGTTCAATAAAGGAATGATTCAGACTGTTGATCCTTTGCAGGCCGAAAAACAAATCATTCCTCCATCGGTCTGCTCCCTGCCACAGCCAAACAAACAACAGAACAGACAACATTAAGTTAGTATTCGCATGGTTACTACTTAGCTTCACTTCAATGGATGTATTCATTCTCCACAAACCTGGTCATCGTCACCTGTCTTCATCTGTCCTCCCCATCCTCTCACTCACCTCTTCAGTAATCATCGTCGTCATCATCACCAATCATCATCAATCATCATCTGCGTGGTCATCATTACAGTGGGCTAATTCAAGACTTTCTCGGTACAGACATTCCACCTTACCATCACCTCCATCACTAATAACCTAATCACTCCCGCACTAATCAGTCCATTACTTAATGACGAAGTACAAAGGTCTTACTCTGGGCATGTTGAAGACGTTTTCAGTGTAGACCTTCCTGAGGTCAGACAAGCTGTTCCAGTCTCCCGACGTCAGCATCACCAGCTTACTGGTCGCTATCAGCTGCAGCTTCGTCTTGACCATGTCCCACTGAAATGTATGTATTCAATTATCCAATCCATTTAGTCATATATTTATTTTTTGTCCGTGCGTTTATGCACTCTTTGGTTTATTTCTATAGACACATTACATTACATTACATTACATAATTGTTGCTTTAGGTCCAGCGGACTCTTTCCCGAGCCAAATCAGGACCGGACAACCCCCAATCCGCATAAAAGATCTGCTGAAACAACCCTAGTGGGAAAACTGATTGCCCTCCACCAGCCAGTCACTTTACAATAAAGACATCCCACGCAGGGGACGCTGAGGCTGCACTCTAATTTATCGAACCCCCGTTTACAAAAACAAAATAGAATACAAACATCATTATAAATTATCAACAAAACACATACATATAAAATACCTACATTGCTAAATAATAACATCATAGGAAGCCCTAGTGACCACCTGGCAGAAAGCGTCCAATATTTCCAAGCTGATCCAACAGACCCCATACACAAACAAGGAGTCTTGTCCCGGAAGAGTTTTCAAGAAAAAAGGTAGGTGACTGGTCTAGCGAAGAAGAAGATAGTATAGCAGATTGATAGAACAGAGCAGGACTGAGAAAGAGCAAATGAGAAAGACAGCGACAGTGGGAATTTAAAGCACTAAATTTCCAGAAAGTGGGGATACTATTTATACTGAAACCCCCGGCACCCCAACGGGGGTCTGTAGACACATAGTTGTATTTTGAGTTGGAAGAGTAGTGTATGGACGACACACTTCATTTTATTGCTGCTCACCCATCCAAACAGATCGTCCGTTCAGAGCGCTACACAAAGGCTGCAGTAGAATATTAAAGTCTAATGATGTAGGTACCACTACAATATTGGGTCATAATGATATAGGAACTATTATTGGTAGGAAAAGATTACAAACGTACTTTGTATTCGTTAGAGAACTGCTCATCTGGAGGCATCTCCTTCACCTGTTGACAAACACATCGTACATTAATGTCCATCAATATTCAATTTATCAATGTATAGTGCCTGCTTTAGGGTACACAGATGTAACCGTCACTTTCCAAAGCAATTATCTAAAAACACTCATCAGCGTCATCTTCAATAAAGTAGCTAAATTAAAAATATTATCATGATTAAGATACGGGACGACTAAGGCCCAAATATACGATACACAATACGATACCCGACATCACAACAAAAATAACACACATGACATCACACCAAATATACCACACTATCCTATCCTATCCTATCCTGTAACTCCAAAGTCGACAGGGACACATGCTCGTTTAACCAGCGCACTCCATCTCTCTCTGTCCCCAGCAACCCTCATGGCCTCGCTCAGTATCAAGCCAGTCCATCCTCGAATGTTGCTCTTCCATCTCCCTCTCCCTCATCCTCCGCCTCCCTGCACCGTACCTTGCAGGATGGTCTTTGCAAGACCTGGTGCTCTGGTGACGTGACCATACCATTGGAGTTTCCGTTTATTCACCACTGTGAGCATGTCATTGTGTTGTCCAATGGCTTGTGTGATGGTCTGTAGGACTCCGTTGTTGGTGATGTGCTGGGTATAGGAAATGCCCAGAAGTCTTCTGTAGCACCTCATCTCCATGCTTTGTTTACTTCGTTGTAGGTCTGCTGTGAGAGTCCATGTTTCGCAAGCGTGTAGGAAGATTTTGTTAGTTAGTTATTCATTGCTTACAGGATCCAGCGGACTGCAAAGAGCCCAATTAGGACCACCATAGGAAGATGAAGAAGACGCGGGAGCGCAGCAGCCTTACCTTGGAGTGTAGACTAATGGTCCTGTTTTTTCAAATGGGCTTCAACCTTGTCAGGGCAGCAGTTGTTTGTGCGATCCTGGAGAGGACTTCCTGTCGGGACCCATTGTCTCATACCATGGCTCCCAAATATTTGAAGCTATGCACTGTGTTGAGGGATTGGCCTTGGACTTTGTAGTCCGACTTGATGCCATTGGTGTTGTTGGTCATCATTTTGGTCTTCTCTGCACTTATTTCCATTCCAAAGACTCTGGAGGTGGTGTCAAGCCTCTGTACCAGCTGTTCAAGTTCTTGTTTCTCTCCAGCCAATTGCATCCGCAAAACAAAGGTTGGAGATTGCTTTACCCCCTATGCTGACTGTGTCTTCGTGATCTGCAAGGGCATCTAAAATAATGCGCTCTAGGAAGATATTGAAGAGAGTTAGAGTATGCATCCTTGACGCACACCGATTGTCAGGAAGCTGTTTCCATGACCGTTAAATTATTTCATAAAAGAAAACCAAATTTATTAATTATTGGTTTTAGCACAGCTTCATAATGCGCGAGGTCACGAGCACCGCTATCCGACTCATAGGTTCGGAAGCCGCATTCGGTCCCAGACGCACCGACAAGGAAAATAGATAAATAGAATAAGTTTGAAAACTCAGAACGCTGGACAACACCAGACAATAGAGACAGCGAAGAATGAAGTTATAGGAAACAATTAATTCACACAACACCTGCTTTGAATTTCTAACTTAATTTATGACGGATTCTTTCATTCGCAGTAACATAAATATAAAATAGTTTACACAAACGTTATTATTACATCAAACTTTAAATTCTACGTAATTAATATATATTATTTCAATTACCAATAAGCAAAATTCTTTCAAAGAAATTATGAAATCTAAACCTCCAACAAAATTAACACTACCAACCTTCACACACCAAATAAAATATCCAAATAATAAATTCTCACACACACGTCGAAGCAGACGTTTTGAAGCATTAAAGTTACAATTCACAATTATAATTTATAACTTTCAAAACGAACTTTGTTACAATTAAATTTAGAGAAAAACACCTATCACAAAATATTCACTTCACTGTGCCCTAACTTCAGCTAAAACAATTTAGAGAAATATCACAATGATCGAAAAAGTTTATAAATGTAATACGTCTGCTTCGGCCTATCTCGCTCGCATTCAAATCCGTAACGTTTATGAGCTTTACACGTCTATATATATGTCCCGTAACTATTGGCAATTCCACGCAAAATACGTTATCGCTTACATGAGACCGTATACATAATTATTGACAAAGCTACAGTTACTACTGCGCAATACCCGATATCTTTTCCACCCTCTTCATCCCTATCAATTCCTATCATAAACTATCACCAAAGAATCACCAATGGCACAGGCGCAGAATTAGAATATTATATAACATGCTGCCTGTGACACCGATTATTGTCCTGAACCAGTTCCCGATGGCGCTGTTGTGGAGGACTGCACTGGCAGCCTTGTCATACAGGCTTTTGATGACTTTAATAATGTTAGGGCTGATGTGCACTCTTATGGTTGCCCACAGAGCTGCAGGCCAGACTCGGTCAAACGCTTTCTTGAAGTCTACGAACACATGATATAGATGTTGTTGGTGCTGTAGGTATTTTTCGCAGATTGTTCTGAAGTTCAAAATCTGTTCAGTGATACTTCGCCCTGTCCTAAATCCTGCTTGTCCTTCAGCTATGATTTGTCCAGTTTAGGGTTTCAACCTATTGAGTATTATTTTCAAGAGGACCTTGCTGGGATGGTTGATGAGCCTGATGGGGCGATAATTATCACACCCCTGAAGGTTACCATTTTTGGGAAGAGTGATGACAAGCGACTGGGTCCATGGTGTAGGCCACACCATACTCTGCCAGATCTTGTTACAGATAATGGTGAGCGCGTTAATCATGGCTTCTCCTCCTGCTTCAAGCAATTCTGCGGATTTCCCGTTCTTCAGCGATTGCACTGCTGCCTAAACTTCTTCTCGGAGAATTGGGAGGATTTCTTCTTCTTCTCTGTTCTGGGGACATGCGAGAACTGATTGGTCTCCGTTTGGTGTGTGGTTGTAAAGGTTGACCATCTATCCAAGACTTCTTGTTCTTCTGTAAGGCATATATACCAGACTTGCTTTGGATCGTGGAGACCTTGGGTTGTTTAACACTTGTCAGCCGCTTCACAGTCTGGTAGGCCTTATTGCTGTTGTTCTTGTTCAGACTGTTCTCTATTTTCTGGCACTGATCTTCTATCCCGTTCTCCTTTGCTTGTGCGCATGCCTTTTCGGATGTCATTGTTGATCGTTGACCACACACGACATGACAACAAATATACCACACACGACATCACAACAAATATACCACACACGATATCACAAGAAAGCGAACAAGCACAAGAACTGGCACACACTGACACAGGTACAAAGATGTCGTAATAAAGAAAGAACAAGCACAAGAACTGGCACACACTGACACAGGTACAAAGATGTCGTAATAAAGAAAGAGATCAAGCAGGCCAACAAAAGCTTGGCCACCACATAAACAACACATCATCATGTTGGCAGATAACGGCACAAATACAGGATACGTCAAACAATCAAACAAATACAGCTGACAGACAAACAACGAAAGAAATACAGACTACAAACGATGAATAGCGCACGCGCAGACACTGGCACAAACACAACAGCAGTCAATTTCCCGTTAACTACGATACTGATGCTAATATTGTTGTTAAATTACCATAGGCACACAAAAAGAGCAAAGGAAAGCCTACATTATGGCTACTACGCCTCCATACTAATCACCCACGGGACTGGAAAAACACAGCCACCAACAAACTGCATGATAAATAATGCCTCGATTGTCATTATCTTATTAGCGGCTTTACCATTCTATCAGACAAAAAACAGGGGTGAAATTATTCCTGGGAAAATAAAGCAGCCGCAGCGCAACTCCAATCAGGGCAAGAGGACTAGAACCACGGCCTTCTATAACAACAGGCCTGCAACTAGACCGAGGAAAGTACTGTGACGTCACAACGCCGGGCCTAGCCTTTGTGCTTTGTACGCTAAGAGCGCCAGATTCAACGTGCCAGCAAAGACTATAGTCAGACCGGTCGCGCTTGATCACACATGTGGTTGGACATTTTGTTACGAGTGCTCATCCTGGATTGTGATTATTGTAAATGTGTAAATATATCAAAATAATAATGTAGATAAATTATGTACATTTTCTCATGTGTATAGTGTTGTGTACATGTATAAAGTTTCAACAATGCCAAGAAAGTGTTGTGTTCCGGGATGTCGGAGCAATTACGCTGGCGAGACAGAAAAAGTGTCGGCTTTTTCATTTCCATCTGACGAAGGAAAAAAGAAATTATGGCTTAGTAAAATTCCACGTGCAGATTTCGCTCCAACAAAACATTCTGTCGTGTGTGCAAAACACTTTTCTGAGCAGTTTATTGTACGAGTCGACAATGTCACAAGACCAGATGGTTCTGTGTTAAGTGTGGAAAGACAAGTGCCAAAGCTGACCGATGATGCATATATCCATCTGTGTTTCCCAATTGCCCTTCGTATCTATCAAAGGAGCCACCACCAAAGAGAAAGAAACCCGAAGAAAGACAACAAGCAAGTGTACAACGAGATGAGGAAGCATTTCAGCAGTGGTTGGAATCTGATAATATTCAGGATTTTGTGCGATTCCAAGCGGATTTTACAAAGCATGTAGGAACCAACTGGCTAGCCAAACAACACAAAACAAACAGTGGACAGGAGTACATTAGCTTCTACCGGATTTCAGACAGAGACAATTCTTCCCCAGTCTTATTGTCAGCCATCAGAATATTCACTGACATGCATGTGGAGGTTTACACAGAAAGCACAGGCAAGTAATTCTTAATCTCTTGAGATTATTATACTTAAATTATAGATCTATGTATTGTGTTGCTGTTGTTGTCATTTTAAGTTTTAACTGACTAACAAAACTTGTGTACATGTGTATCACTACAGTATGAAATAGTTTTCAAACTGTTATAAATGTTTGTTGAACATACTGTGTGTATACATGAATATTAATGATGATAATTGAAAACAATAATAATAATATCTCACAAGAAATTATGTATGGACTTCTTGCTAATAAGTCTTTCCCTTTCTTTCCAGCGCGAGTACCTGACAGTCAACTGAAGTGGATCTTTGGTCAACAGTCACCACCTACCCTGTCATTGTGGTCACAGTTTGATACTTTGATGTCGCATTATTCTTCAGTCAGTGCAGTGAAGTCTGACAAGTGGGAAGACCAAATGAACAACCTGATTTGTTGTCTAAGAGACCTTTGTGATCAAACAGAGGTTTGTGGTGACGAAGAATCTGATGGAAAGAAGAAAGTGTAATTTTTGGTTGAGCAGCTTAGTCTGTATTTTTCTCAAAACAGAAGATATTCTACTGACACGCTTCTTTGGGCATTCAAAATCTTTTCCTCTTCTCCAAACACCTATTCCATGATTAGAAGTAGCATTCTGAGCCTCCCTAGCGTCACGTATTTGAGAAGATTGTGTTACACTCAGTTTGATGATGGTGTTTTCTATCAGTATCTGATTCAGCCCCGATGCTTGAATTCCTGATAGTTGTGTAACTCAGATTCGTTTATTCACACAGCCCGTCCAAACCGCATACAAGTCACAAAGTCGACGTATGAAGTTTTCCACTTTTATTCAGCACACATCAACAACTGCATACAATTCTCAACTCAACTCAACAACTTTCACAGCAACTCTCCAGCTTCACTATCAACAACTTCACTCTCCCAACAACAATCTCGGCACACGATTAAATAACCTCTCTCTTTTCCGGAAAGATTTCGAATACCGTAGAAATGACGCACTGCCACCAATCGAATAAAAGATCGTCATCACTGACTTACGTCAATACATATTTTTATATCTTCCAGAACGACCTCTTGCTTCTACATGTATCGGGAAATTTCTATCAAGAGTAAACACGCATATCCAGAAGATTCTCAAATAATATCGACTAACGCAAATTATCAACGTTATACAAAGCCTTTCCTAACAACAATGCAAACTCAAATCAAAGGTAAATAAACTCTATTATTGAATACTTTGCAAATCGAAACGATTAGATCTATCGTACACGCTTCAGCCATACTATCATTCGCGTTTCAACGTAACAGATTGGCTTCTGTTTTTCAAGTTAGCAGTGGTATTGAAACCGATACAACACATGCTTACTATCTGAGACAAAAATGCGAGTTGTTGAAAGAAGATGAAAGGTCTGTGATATTGATGATTGATGAGATCCATGTATCTCATCAGGTCTCTTTCAAAGGTGGGAAGCTTGAAGGAGCTGCTCATAATACTTCTAGTGTTGGAGCTACTACTGCCCAGGTGTTTATGATTTCATCCTATTTGTCAAAGGCCAAGGATATTGCTATATTATAAATGCAAATACCAAGGAACTGCATGAGATGATTGTTCAGGTACTGAGGTTCCTGCACACTATTGGATATATTGTGATGTGCATTATCTCCGACAACAACAGGATAAATCGCAATGCCTTTACTTCTCTCTGTGATGGGAAGCTTTCTCCTTCTATACCGCATCCTGTTAGTCACACAGAAAAACTAATTCTCCTTTTTGATTCAGTTCATCTCATGAAGTAAATAAGAAACAACTGGTTGTCACAGAAGGATGCTGAAATGACATTTGTGTTTCCTTCAATGCATGATGGTGATGTGAAGAAAGCCTCATTTAGTCATCTGAGAAGGATATTTTCTGAAGAAAAAGGTTCTGTTGTGAAAGTGGCTCCTTCCTTGAACAGCAAGTGTTTGTTCCCAACGAGCACAGAAAAACAAAATGTGAGCCTAATGCTGAAAGTGTTTGACCAGAGAAATGTTGCTGCACTTGAACATTTTGAAACTCTTTGGAAATTAGATACAAGTGGCACAAAAGAATTCATCACAAACATAGTGAAACTGTGGAATGTGTTGAATGTCAAGCACCCCAGAAAACACATCAGATTAAGAAATAAAGACTGCCAACCCATAACCACAGAGTCTCCTGAAAATATTCAGTTTCTTCAGTCAATATGTGAATGGGTGGAATCTTGGGAACAACTGAAACAGAAGCCAAGAGAAGGCACATTGTCTAAAGAAACCATGTTTGCTCTGAAGCACACACTGAAAGGAATGGTGTCACTCTGTCATCATTTGCTCACGGTCAAAGGCTATCACTACATCCTGACAGGCAAATTCCAGACAGACAACCTAGAATTCAGATTTAGTCAATATCGCCAGCTGAGTGGATCAAATTATCATATCTCAGTTCAACAACTGTTAGAAAGTGAAAGAAAACTTAAACTTGTCAGCATGCTCGAAGTGATTTCTGCATCAAGAGGAACCATTTCTTTCAAAACTGTTTCAGAAAGTTTGGAAGAAAGCCAGATTGTGGATACCCTCAATACCAGCGAAAGTATTCACCAATTCTTGCCGTTCACAGCTGATTGTGATGAGATACAGTTGACATCTGAACAGTCCAAGTCTTTGGTCTACATAGCTGGCTATGCAGTGTCAAAGGTAATCCCTTCAGTACAGTGCAACTCCTGCAAAACAGACTTGATGACATCAGATAAGCAGATGATTTTAGAAGGCTCTTCTGACTGTTTTTCATACATTTCAGCTCTCGACAGAGGAGGACTGATATGGCCATCGCAGATCGTTTTGGAGATTGTGACAAGTGTGTTCGTGGTTTTTCAAGCCATCATAGGCAAAGCGGCATCAGAAGATTTGTTTTTGAAATGCGGCAGTCAAAAAGCTGTGCTTACTGAACTTGTCTCCAAACGACTCTCTGATGTTGACTTTACATGGGAAGTGTGTGACAATTGTGGGGAAAGCGCAGAGATTGTGTTGAAAAAGTGCTGCAAACCCACCATTAACATTCTCCTTAACAACTACTCAAAACAGTTCTGCGACAAAAACACATCTGCAAACGCGAGAAAGCTAAAAACATTTGGTAAAAGGATATAGAATTATTCTCTGTTCCTACATGGCAAGGTAAGAGTGAAAACATTATTGATTGCATTCCGTTTCCTTTCTGTAATTCCTTTATTTTATTCGTTCTTCTCCTGTTCAGCCACATTTTTTCTTCTCCACATTAAATTTTGCTGAACTCTGTTTTCTTTTGTTAAAGTTGTTTCTTAATGTGTTGTTGTTGTCGTTTTTTCCGCGTTATCATGTGCTTTTCATTCTTTTATTAGTCTTAGAAAACCTTTTTTCCCCCTTATCTAGTTTTTGAAACATTTCCGAATTGCATGTGTCTACTGCTTGCATACTTTATAAGTTTTACGTGTATGTTTTGTGTTATTAACAAAATATTGAAGTGTATGTTCTAATGTTATTAACAAAATATTGAAAAGTATGTTTTCATGTTGTTAACAAAATATTGAAGGGGTTGACTGCGATGTAGATTTGTTAGTCTTGTTTTGTCAAATGTGAAGACAGTAGTGTAGTGCACTGTCAAAGAATGAAATAGGTTTACTGTAAAAAAAAAAAAAGTATTTATTTATTTTATTTTAGACCTGTGCATTTGTTTATTGATTTCATGTTAAGAACAAGACAAGTTACGTTAATTTTCCCTATAGGACAATGGTTGTCTGCACAGTTACTATTCATTCAATCACAATTCGACAAACACTTCACATCGCCTATTGCCGGCTTTCGCGAGCTTAGGCCTCGCAGTGTGACGTCACGCTGGCTGGTTGCAGGCCTGTTGTTATAGAAGGCCGTGCTAGAACCCGGGCCACAGCTCATTAAAGCCACTAACAAAGGCGCTTGTAACTAACAGCGGACTTACGGCGGTCAGTGGTCACATCCTCATGTTGTGGAATATTATAGCATTTGGGGATCGAACTCACGGACTTCCGATCTGTGGCTCGACACTCTATCCACTGAGCCATTGGGTGCCCTTCTCTTAGCATAAGTGCTGTCTGGATTTTGCATTAGCTTTGGTCCGGGTCTGTGTGTCGGAGAATTAAGCAGATATTGGTATTTGTGTTGAATGAATGATTGAAGAATCTTAAGAGCATACACATTTCCTCGCCGACGGGCATGATCGCAGCGCTGGTGGGACAGAGGTGGACACACCCACACCCACACACACGCACACACACACACATTTTCACCCTCACAGGCGGGGTGGGGGCCTAGAACCTAAGTTAACACTGTTACTTCTTCAGACCAGACAATTAACATTTGTGCAATCCTTTTACACAGTGACTTTCGCAGATGAAATGTGAGACCAGATAGTTTAACATCCAGCTTAGCAAGAAGAAAAGAAATGTGTTTTCAGGTTTGACCCTCTTCATGCCCTGTGAAAGAGCATTTCACCAGACCGGTGCAGTGTAGGTCAAATACCTCTAGCCATAGCTCTTAGTCTTACACTGCTTGTGGCCAGTGACAACGAGGAGAGACTTGGAAACTGAGCAGAGGCTGGGAGATGGTTCATTCACATTTAGAAGTTCGGACAGGTATTCAGGAGTATGCTCTTTAACTGCGCGACATGCAACTGAAAGCACTTTGTAATGCGTTCGTATACAGGGAGTCATTAAATTGGAGATGCTTGTTTGTTTATTTCATTTAACGTCTATTCACCGAAGTGATTTTAGACAAGAAAATAAAAGGAAGGTGGGGGGGGGGGGGGGGGTGGGAAAGGATATGCACTACATGGATGTGGGAAAGGAAATAACATTTAAACGGTACAATAACATAACATGAAATAAAATTAAATAAAATTTAAGTATTCAAACAATATTTTAAAACTCTTTAAAACAAATAAAAAATTACTATGGAACATGTCAAACTTGTGAAATATTCATGTACAGAAAAGTCAATTTTGTGAGATTGTCATATACGAATCAGAATAAACTTGCAATTTTTATAACAAATGACCTACAGGACTATAAATTATAGATTTAGCGATGGTAATCCAATATTTACTATTTTTATTTTGAACATTATGAATGTTCTGTGGAATATATTGTGTTATTACCCTGCAATCATGAATGATATGATTTATAGTTAAATTTTCATTGCAAATGCAAACAATATCCTTGCAATACTTTGTCCTCCAAGAATTTAAAGCAAGACGATGTGCTAAAGAGGTTATTGCTCGAGGATACTGGGAATTATCACTATATATTATTTTTAAAGGAAATTTATTTTTTATTTTCTTTTCGATTATACTATAAATTTCTTGTTGATAAAGGGATGTCAATATGGCTAACGTTGTGTTGATTGTTCGCCCCTTCTTTTGCTTTCCTGTCTGCCCAATCATTATTATTTAAACCACAATGAGATGGTATCCAACAAAAATGAACATTTGTGCCATTAATAATTAAGCAATGTATAAGATATTTTATTTCATATATAATATCACCTCTGTTTTTATAAATATTAGAGTCCAGATTCTGAAGAACAGATTTGGAGTCTACACATAATAATATATTAAAAAATGTCTTTTGTTGACTTAAGATTTTATTTAATGCCATAAGAATTGCGGTAAGTTCTGCAGTATAAATTGAACGATCTTTACCTAAATACAAAGATTCACTAATTTTTAAAGCAGGTATAACATAACCAGCCCCAGTTTGGCCTGTATCTAAAACAGAACCATCAGTATAAATTTGCAAATAAGAATAATATTTTTTATCGATATGTTCATAAGCTTCTGTTGCTAACAAAAATCCATTTTCTTTTTTCCGTATAGCAGTATATTCATAATCAAAGTTTGCTCGCTTAAATTCCCATATTGGTATAGGCATTTGTGATATTTTTTTATAGATTGAATTAGGAAATACATTTGATCCCTGTAAAAGTTCATTTGTATTAGTTGCTATTGTTTGTAAATAACTGATACCCTGTGCTCTTTTTGGATAATCTAAATCAGATCTTACTTCTAGTTCCGTATCAGTGAAATTTTCTACAGCAGAGGCTCTAACTATTTATTTAGCGCATGATAATTTTCTCCACTCATTTAATGGTAATACTCCAGCTGCTTTATAAGCATCGTCAGTTTTTGTGTGTACTGGAATACCCATAACAATTTTAATTGCTTTGCTGTCCATACTCTGGAGTTGTTTCAGTAAATATTTTGGTGCCGAAAAATATACCTCTTGTCCATACGTTAATTTAGATCTGACAAGCATGCACACAAGACGAATGAGAGTTTTAGTATCACGTCCCCATTTTTGGAAGCTTATAATCTTTATTAAATTTAAACTTTTAACGGCCTTTTCCAACAAATAATGTTTATGTTTTTTCCAACTTAATTTAGATGTAAAATATACCCCGAGAAATTTTATTTCCTGTACATATTTCAATTGTTTGATACCAATATAAAATTTTGGCAAACATTTGGGGTTAATCCCATTATTAAACAAGATCATGTTTGTTTTTTCTTCTGATAATTCCAATCCATTATCCTTCATGTAAATATCAATATTGTTCAGTTCATTTTGATATATCTTTTGAATATGTTTTATTTCATATATAGAAGTTTTTCTTTTTAAAGATACATTTACCCATATTGCAATATCGTCAGCATATTGAACTAAATTAATTTTATTACTTACAAATTGAGGTAAGTCATGTAACAAAATAGTGAATAAAAGAGGTGAAATTATAGAGCCTTGTGGTATACCCATGTTAATATTATATATAGAAGAATAAGAGTGACCTACTTTGGCCATTATTTTTTTGCCATGCAAAAACCCTTTAATATATTGAAAAATATTTCCAGAAAGCCCTATATTTTTTAATTTGTATAAAAGTCGAGCATGCCAAACTCGATCATAAGCTTTTTTTACGTCAAAAAATGTAGCTAATACATTTTTCCTTCTAGCGAATTGTTTCTTAATGTGTGTTGTTAATTTCACTAAATGGTCTACTGTTGATCTGCCTTTTTTAAAACCAGCCTGATTTTCTGGAATTACTTTATTTTTTTCACAATAGTATGATAATCTATTCATTATAATTTTTTCCATAATTTTACCAGCATGTGATGTTAATGCAATGGTGCGATAACTTGAGGATTCGTGTCGATTTTTCCCTGTTTTTAAAAGTGGAATAATTATTGATGTTTTCCAAATATCAGGCAACACATTATCTTCCCAACATTTATTGATAATATGGAGAAAATGTTGTATCCATTTTAAAGGCATGTGCTTTAGCAAAATGTATGATAACCCATCTGGACCAACTGCAGATTTTTTAGTGCCAAGATAATTTAAAGCATCTGTAACCTCTGTTATTGATATCCTAGAATTCATAAATAAAGAATTATCTGAATTAGGTTCTTTATAATGTTCAGATTTTTCTTCATGTTTTCTTTTTTCAAACTCATCTTTAATTAGACTACTAGTATTGCTTGCATTTGCAAAAAGTTTTCCAAATTCTTCAGATTTCTCCTTTGGAGAAGAAAATAGTTTGTTAGTTATTTTTATGGGACACTTAGGAAGCTGAAAGCCATTTTTCATTTCTTTTACTTTTTTCCAAACATTATTAACATTACATGTATTTGATATTTCTTTTTTTACAAAAATCTTCCCAATATTGTTTCTTTGCTGATGCTATAATTTTATTACAATTAATTTTTGCACATTTCATGTGCCTATGTGCGGAAACAGATCTACATTTTATCCAATTCTTAAATGTATTCTTTTTTTCCTTAACTGCATCTGCACATGCTTGATTCCACAAATATTACCACTGTGTTTTTTCTTTACAGAATTTCTCTTAATAGGTATAGACTTATTAGCTGCAGACAATATTGTTTTTGTAAAACCTGTATAAATTGCATTGATATCTTCATTTTGTAGAAAGTCATCTTCAGAGTACAATAAATGCATTTGATACAGATTCCAATCTGCACGAGAATAAATATATTTTGGTATAATATCATCTTCTATTTGTACCTCTGGCTTTTCATTTATTACAGTTAAAACTGGTAGATGGTCACTACCTAATGAATCAGAGTCCACTTCCCATATACTGTCTATTGCCAAATCAGGCGATACGACGTTAGATCAATGGCAGAAGGTTGGTGTGTTGCTATGTCAGGAATCCTTGTTATTCTACCATCATTTAACAATATAAGACCAGAAGTAATTATATTTTCAATAAAACGATTATTTGTATTATAATTACATCCTTTATCCCAAAGTGTTGAATGAGCATTGAAATCACCAACTATAATACAATTTTCATTTATATCAATTGATTGTAACCATTCAGTATTAAAATCATCTGGTCCTAATGGATAATAAACAGACGTGATAGTAACATACATTTGATCATGAATTTTTACTTTCACGGCTACTGAATACACATCATTTAAATCTTTTGGAATGGGAGACTTGCATGTGACGTAATCCATATCTTTCCTAATGTATATCGCAACGCTTACTTTTGTATTCTGTTTAATAAATGGTGTTACTGGTGGAAAAAAGTAGCCTTCAATCTTAGGAAGTTTCTTCCTTTTTACATTCAATGACTGCAGTGCAAGAACATGATGTTGGTTTGTTGCTACATATTGTTGTAAAGAGTGTACATTTGTGGATATAGATCTGCAATTCCACTGAACAATACTAAATTTATCATCAATCATAAATTTAAGATAGTTTTTTTTTTTTTAAATGAATGTTGTTCAATTATGACAAAATATTTCTGAACATCAGTGACATTAACTTCATTCCTTTTTCAGATGAATGCAGTCTCTGTAAAAGGAACGGTTTGTAGCCCCCGTTTTTGTGAGAAAGGATACACTGTTGTCTACAAAGTGTACATTTTCTTTGACACATGCTGCTCTCAGTGCAGCGTTGGCGGCATCACCTTTCTTTCTCAACTGACCTCTTGGGGGTACAATAGATGACACACAAATGTATGCTGCAGGGAATGTTGCCTTGACTACTTTAATCATCTTTAACCAGTCCTTCATGTTAATGTTTTTTTGTTTTGCAGCTGTTGATACCTGCATGAATAATGACATATTCTACTTTTCCATTTGCAGGTACATCATCCAACCATTGTACAATGTCTTCAATTTTTATATCAGGAATGCAGACTAGCTGACTTTTGACGCCTTCAACAGCAACTTCTTCCATTCTGATGCCTCTAATGACGGAGTCTCCTATTATGAGTTGTTTAGTATCTTTGGCTACTTTACTATGCTTTTGCCTTTCAAAAGGAGTACTGGTGATGTCACTGACAGATCTCATGTTTAGTTTAGAAACATCCGGACATTCGACAAATGTGTCACAAGGAGTAGAACATGACACTGTCTCTGGTGTTGATTCATCACTTATTATACTATCTGACACCTGTCGTACATTGTGTTTACACAGTTTGATCAGCTGCTCTGCCTTATCTCTTTCAGAGTGTGCAATGCTTGCTGTCGTTGATTTATGTTGAAAAAGTGTTTTGTAGATAGCAAAAAGTCTGTCGATGTTTGTGTCTTGCTCACTAATTATTGGGACAGCTACTTTTTCCAAAAACTCTGTGAAAGATGGTGTTGAGGTTGCAGTTTGTTGTGCAGCTACTTGAGCATATGTTTTTTTACTTTCTTTTTCAGGACGTTTCTGCTGTACTTTGTCAATAGCCTCCTGTATGCTCATTGAGCATTTTGATCTTTCTGTGAGAGCATTTTTTAGTAGCACCTTTTTGTCACATCCACGATAGGCAGCTGAGTGCTCTCCTCCACAGTTTACACAGTGAGGCTTGGAGGCGTTGCAGTTTTGCCTTGTGTGATATCCTCCGCATCTGCAACATCTTTGTTTTGCACAACAATGTTTCAAAGTATGGTTTAATCGCTGGCATCGTGTGCACCGTGGAACTGGAGGACAATATGGATGTACCTTAAAAGTTTTGTCATTTTGTGTCAATGTTGCAGGCAATTTGTTTGATGCAAACACTATTCTTGTTATGGTGTGACTTGATTTTTTCGCAATGATATTCTTGTATTTGATGATGTTTTCATTGTTCTTTAGAGTGTGTGTATTGCTTATCCAATTACTACTCCTTCAGTTGTTTCAGTTGGAATAACACACTTTACATGTGCACCCCCGATGTCAGACAGTGATAATAATTTGTCTTGTTGTTGCCGAGAAACACAATGAACATACCAGTCTCCAGAACGCAGTTTATTAACAGAAGCGACATTACCTACAAAACCTTGAAATGGAAATTTACTTGATACAGGAAGTTTCTTCAAAGTTACATTTCCCGTATGTTTATCCCGTACTAGTACAGGAAAGTTTTGTTTACATACATTGTCTTTCGAGAATTTTAGACTTATTTGCTTTTCAGGTGTAGTAACTATAAATTCCCTTTCATTTTCAAGAATGATCGATTTCTTGTCTATATTAAACTGTTCACGAAGGCAATGCATCCTTATTGTACATTTTGTGATATTTATGTAATTTTGAAATATTTTATCAAGCGCGTATGTTGCGTCACTAAGATGAAACAAGAAACTACCACATGTGACTGTTTACGTCATTTCCACTCTGGTCACACACAATGACGTATTTCTTCCTTTTATTTCATCCCAAGACGAACACCACGCAATCACATTCTGGAAGCAGTGATCAAAGAAAACCTTTCAGGAGCTCAGGTTGTAAAGATCCCTTCATTGCCATGACCAGAAGTGACCCACCTTCTTGTATCTGATGTTGAAAGTCAATATTATATTTTTGATGTAAATTCTACATCTTTTTCCACCATTCTAAATATTTGTCAGTAAACACACTAAATAAATTTAAAAAAAAAAAAAAAAAAAGTTTCTTTCGCCTGTGTTACGTTACATTTTGTAAACTATATGTCTTTCTTTACTGAAAAGCCCTTGACACGAATTTCCACAAATGACGTAGTTCCTCTTATTATGTCATTACTAGATATTTACCACGTGTATGCATTCTACGGATAGTGAAGGAAGTGTCCGAAGGTCGAAAATCACACAGTCTTCCTTAAATGACGTAACGGTTCTGACTAAATGATGTAGAAGTCTTAGAACACGGCGACGCCAAACATGTGTAACATATTTAGATCGATAGGACGAAGGTTCCTTTATTAAAAACAACGAAAGTTAATCTTCCAATAGTTTCTGTTAGGTATGACAATAGACAATATGACTGGCGATAACAACAACTAGAAACATCGGCTGCAGATAGTACAAGAATAATGTCACGCGCCAAAGAGATTTTCAGAGATCACTTCAGTCAATGCAGACATCTCATTTCACGGCTTACAACAACAGTCTACGACACAAAAAAGATAATACTGGAATTTCAAATCGATATGAAAACGGTCACATGATTAATCACTCCCCCAAATTATATAAAATCCATTCGATGTTTGTCGTTCGAGTGCCCTTGGTTTCATTATGGCGTCACAAAAAATCGGTCCTTGTCATGGGAAAATACTGCCAAAGTTCCATGAAAAAACAATCATCTGGATGAACAGGTCATAATAATCGTGAACTTCACATACTTCGAAAGCACATCAGAATAAGAAAATCCTCCAAACCTCAAGATCACCAAATCAAAACATCGAAAATCGCTCACAGATCGGTAGATGACGTCGAAACAGAATCACAGACACCGGAAGTTCCCACTAATTGGAGATGCTTAAGAATTGAGGTGCTATTGATTCTGATGACGATGACGTCGTTGATGTAATATCAGATGCAAATAATTCTGCAGGGCATGGTTTGTGAAAGTCTTTGGCTCCTACTGAGCTCTGACTATTTGACATTTTGAACAGTGCTTCTGATCTGCAAGTTAGCTTGAATAATAGTGTGAATTTATAAGATTTGCAGCTCCATTTCTTCATTTGAAAATTGTATATTATTGAATTGATTTGTTTACTATTATTTGCTGTACATTATTGTGGGAGAACCTGTTGATATTTAGTTCTGTTTTCAGGGAGACAAGGGAGGTAATTGTTAGTTAATACTGGGTTGGGGGTCTTGCTAGGGGTGGAGGGTTGTTTAGTGCCCCATTGTCCTGTATGTGTGTTTGATTGTTGAATAAAAGAGTGTGTTTGTTATTCTGGCATTTTTGTGTTAGTTTATTTTGTTTGAGTTCTTATCCTATTCAATCGTTGTATGTGCTGACGTCGCGGAACCCGCTCGGGTGACGTGACAAATAATAATAATAATAATAATAATAATAATAATAATAATAATAATAATAATAATAATAATAATACAAGATGCAACCACGTGCATTTTTTCCAATCGAACTTAAAAGCGCGGCGATCTGAAGAGATCGATTTTACAGAAGGCGGAATAGAAATCAAGTTTCATTTTTTGAAATTTAGATTGCGCCCAAATACCATTATTGGGGAGGGAAAAAACTGGAGTACCGGAAGAAAGCCCTCCTGTTTGTAGAGGACAGTATTTTGATTGAGCATTTGGCCTGGTTAACAATGTACTGTTATTTACTGGGATGCTTAATTAGACAGCACGATTGTGAAGTGCTTATTGTTTGAGTGCACGTGGTGTGCGCTGATTTTAAGGGTATCTTGTCCATCTATCTGCATTCCGGTGCACTAGTGGAGGGCCCTATACTGTTCCTGTTTGTAGAGGACAGTTTGTTTTCATGCTGGGTAAGCTTTTGTTGTTGGTCTAAAGCTGTACTCTTCACGAAAAAGGTATGACAATTTTGTTATCGTAATTGTTATCACGAATTTAGTTTCCATTTATTAATGAAAAACTTATTATTTATTGAATGTTTTGAAAAAAAATTATTCTAAACAAATAATTTTTTCCCCGGAGAATGGGGTGATGTAACAAATCGGATTTTTAGTTGGACAGTTACTTGTATCGCTTTGAACAGCAGTCACAAAGTGACGATTTCAAATTAAGAAGTTATAATTGTTATTTCTAATCCTGTACTTGTAGTTTGTATAATTTTGAGGTCAGGGTTTTAAGTTTCGTCATGCATGACGAAAAGTTTTGATATGTTGTTTTAGTTCGTTGTTGGCAGTGACTGAGTCGTGCGTCTGTTTGTCCTACCGTCAATTGTTTTATTGTAGTTCGCAAAATAGGATAAACAATGTTGGTTGACTTCTACTTCACCCTGCCAGAAGGGACAAAAGTGTTTTGACATTGGCAGGGTGTGCGACGCTGGTTTCCCAAACTCCACCAATCTATGTACATTGGACTCCAAACAGTCGTTCAGCACCCGGACTCAGGACCTGCCGTCCCGAACTCACATGTAACCCTAGCAACAAAAAGTGTTATTACAAAGCACGGCAGCTTTGCGAGAGGACAGACGGACTGTGCGAGGACGGTTTTATCTGTGACCCCGGCACGCAATATATATGTAGGTTGTTGTTCGGCGACAAATGTCATCCGGGAGTGGAAGCATTATGTGCCGACGGGTTGAGCTGTTCTACTAAACATCCTTTTACTTGTGTTAAAGGTTACTGGCAACCCTTGAAAGAAGGAATCTGTTTGCACCTAACATTATTAACTGATTTTTCTGACCCACGTATGCTGCTTTTAATTAACCTGCTCTGCAAGAATGTGAAGACATCGTTTCCAGTAATCTTCTATCCAACTAACAATTTCATTTCGACGATAGACGCCTGACCAGTGTGTAATAATCAGATACAAATAACATTTCATTTTGATTATACAGAACTATAACCTTTAAAATAATACTTATTGTATTTTCTGAAAAGTCATTGTTGTCAATGTTTGTGTGTGTATAGAAAGAATGAATATACAAACTAACATTTTATCACTTAGTTTCGTTAAGGATTATATGAATGCGTGCACGTGAATGTTTAGAACACCATCTTTGACAATAGTGTGGTTTGTTTATCTAAAGTATTGAGAGCGTGGAGCTTCCATATTTTGTGTTGGTGTTTGCCTGTGTTAGTGAGCATCTGTGAATTTGTGGGTGTGGTATTGAACAGAGAGACTTGCACGCACACTTATTTTTGATTTTGGAGTCAATTACATTTGCATTCACTTAGCTAATATAAACAGGCGCACACATCAAAATATCCATTCGTTACACTTAGCAATAACAACAAAATATCAGGTGCGTGTGAGGTGGGTTCTTTTTCAAGTTAATGTTAAATTAGACGAACATGGTGGATGGAAAGCAGGCTATGTGGCGTGAAAACTGGACTGAAGAAGAATGAGCAGCAACAACAACAATCCAATAATGACGCCAATGTCAAGACATGTCCATTGTGGGAAAGAGAAATATCATTACACAATGCCACCACAAGGAGGAAGAACAGTGGCTGACTATGTATGCGTCCTTTTAACCACTGTACACCACTCACTACTATGTCTCTGCTTTTCATCACAACTTGCCGTCTCATGTAGCACACACAGGAACGGTCCACTGAGAAGAAGAAGAAGAAGAAGAAGAAGAAGAAGAAGAAGAAGAAGAAGAAGAAGAAGAAGAAGAAGAAACTAGAAGAAGAAGAAGAAGAAGATGAAACTAGAAGAAGAAGAAGAAGAAGAAGAAGAAGAAGAAGAAGAAGAAGAAGAAGAAGATGAAGAAGAACCTAGAAGAAGAAGAAGAAGAAGAAGAAGAAGAAGAAGAAGATGATGAAACTAGAAGAAGAAGAAGAAGAAGAAGAAGAAGAAGAAGAAGAAGAAACTAGAAGAAGAAGAAGAAGAAGAAGAAGAAGAAGAAGAAGAAGAAGAAGAGGAAGAAGAAGAAGATGATGAAACTAGAAGAAGAAGAAGAAGAAGAAGAAGAAGAAGAAGAAGAAGAAGAAACTAGAAGAAGAAGAAGAAGAAGAAGAAGAAGAAGAAGAAGAAGAAGAAGAAGGCGGGAGGAGAAGGCAAGAAGAGGAAGGAGAAGGAGGAAACCGAGGACGAGAAGAAGATGAAACTAGAAGAAGAAGTAGTAGAAGAAGAAGAAGATGATGAAGAAGAAGAAGAAGAAGAAGAAGAAGAAGAAGAAGAAGAAGAAGAAGAAGAAGAAGAAGAAGAAGAAGAAGAAGAAGAAGAAGAAGAAGAAGAAGAAGAAACTAGAAGAAGAAGAAGAAGAAGAAGAAGAAGAAGAAGAAGAAGAAGAAGAAGAAGAAGAAACTAGAAGAAGAAGAAGAAGAAGAAGAAGAAGAAGAAGAAGAAGAAGAAGAAACTAGAAGAAGAAGAAGAAGAAGAAGAAGATGGGGTAGGGGTAGGATAAGGAGGAGAGAAGTGGGGAGAGAGCTTACTCCTCTTACCACATCATGTTGTCAATAAGATTGTTTCAGTCTGAGTATTGCAAAACTACTCACCACAGTCTAAATGTCAGATGGAAAGTTAAAAACAATGGTCTGTCGCAATTTGAAATGCAATACGCATTCAGTTATATTAATGATTTTACTACAAACCACAATATTATCGTTCCCTAACCCTACCCACATTCTCTCTCTCCACAAACATACGAACGCACACGCACGCACGCACACACAGGCGCATGCGCGCACACACAGGCGCGCGCACGCACACTCAGATGCACACACATACACACGCACGCACATACACACGCACGCACATACACACACACTCGCGCACCCACGCGCTCGCACACTCACACACACACACATAAACTGGTAGGCCTACCCAGAACCAATCCTGTTCGCTGTTTATTATTCCCCTCATATTTGATGGAGTTTAGGTGGCTTTGCTAACTTATTAGTGGCTTATGCATTTGACGAACTAGATGCAGACCACTCTTGTTTGTCCATTGTTAATGAAAAAGGTAGCGTGTTATATTATGTAACACAAGAACGACACGTGTCGGCACTGTATTACATTACATGGTTATTGCTTTAGGTCCAGTGGACTCTTCCCAGCCAAATCAGGACCAAAAAATCAAGAACACAACCTCGCCGAAAGAGGACTCGCCCTGATCCGCATAAAGATCTGCCGAAACAACCCTAGTGGCAACACTGAACGCATTCCACCAGCCGGTCACTTTACAATAAAGGAATCCCACGCAGGGGACGCTGAGGCTATACTCTAATTTATGAAACCCCCGTTTACAAAAACAAAATAGAATACAAACATCATTATAAAATATCAACAAAACGCATAAGCCTACATATAAAATGCCTACATTGCTAAATAATAACATCATAGGAAGCCCTAGTGACCACCTGGCAGAAAGCGTCCAATATTCCCAAACTGATCCAACAGACCTCACACACAAATGAGGAGTTTTGTTCCCGAAGAGTTTTCAAGAAAAAAGGTAGGTGACTGGTCTAGCGAAGAAGAAGATAGTATAGTAGATTGATAGAACAGAGCAGGAATAAGAAAGAACAAAGGAGAAAGACAGCGACAGTGGGAACTTAAAGCACTAAATTTCCAGAAAGTGGGGATACTATTTATACTGAAAACCCACGGGGGTAATCAGCACTGTATACCTTAGACAGATACTACCGACGTTAAAACATTAACACATTTGGATCCAAGAAGAAGTAATTCACAAATTGACACACAACTGCAAACAACAGCACTCAACATAAGTAGGTCCACAAAAAACAACAACAACTAATAACGAACAACATAAAACCGACCCAAAACATCGCACACGAGCAATGCTGTACAAATCTATATCAGTTCAACCTAAGTATTATCCAAAAGTACACCACAGCTCAGACAAAACTTAATAAATAATAATAAAAGACCAAACCCCCCAAAATGTTATTGTGGAAAAAATAAGATGTTTCGGGCCCTTCGTCCTGTATCAACCAATTCCCAACTGAAAAACTAATTTCTTCTCCTTCCACACAAAAACCTCATGCAGGTATTATGAAGAAGGGTGTCTTGGTCGTCTTGTAAAAGTCAAGGTCGCAAAACGCTCTAAACATGCGCTGTATTTTAACTACACTTCCTGCCATACCAAGTTCAATAACAACAGCAACAACAACAATGACAACGAAAAAGCAACAACAAGAAAATCTGCCAAACGTGCTACCTGCGAGGGCAAGCCAACTGCTTTCTGTGCGAAGATGTAGGTCTGTCGTTTGAGGTCCAGCTCTTTCTTCCTCTGCTCCTGGTACTCGTCAAACTGCGGCAGGCTGGTGTCCAGGTGCTTGATGAAGTAGTGCCAGTCAGGACGAACCCACCGAAAGACGGGGAAGACGTACATGTTGTTGGTCTGAAAACAAAGGTTCATTTCAAATGTCATTCACATCTATATAAAGCGTACAATTCATCTCTAATGTCATTCTCATCTATATAAAGCATATAATTCATTTCAAATGTCATTCTCATCTATATAAAGCATACAATTCATTTCTAATGTCATTCTCATCTATATAAAGCATACAATTCATTTCTAATGTCATTCTCATCTATATAAAGCATACAATTCATTTCTAATGTCATTCTCATCTATATAAAGCATACAATTCATTTCTAATGTCATTCTCATCTATATAAAGCATACAATTCATTTCAAATGTCATTCTCATCTATATAAAGCATACAAATCATTTCAAATGTCATTCTCATCTATATAAAGCATACAATTCATTTCTAATGTCATTCTCATCTATATAACGCATACAATTCATTTCAAATGTCATTCTCATCTATATAAAGCATACAATTCATATCTAATGTCATTCTCATCTATATAAAGCATACAATTCATTTCTAATGTCATTCTCATCTATATAAAACATACAATCCATTTCAAATGTCATTCTCATCTATATAAATCATACAATTCATTTCAAACCGAAACCTCTTTTAAATACCATCATTACTCCAATATAAATCCAAAGGTGTCTCTCTGTCATCTAAATAAAAATAAAGTAAGTCCATAAAAGCTCCACACACTGACACTGAACACTTACCTATAATGGCAGTCAAGTGTAGGCTATTATTGGGAGCTTGGATTGTAAATTGCACTATCGTGAGCGCGTACTATGTATTGTATTACTGTGAGCGTGTATTATGTATTGTATTACTGTGAGCGCGTATTATGTATTGTATTACTGTGAGCGTGTATTATGAATATTACTGTGAGCTAGTATTATGTATTGTATTACTGTGAGCGTGTATTAGGTATTGTATTACTGTGAGCGCGTATTATGAATTATATTACTGTGAGCGTGTATTATGAATTATATTACTGTGAGCGTGTATTATGTATTGTATTACTGCGAGCGTGTATTATGTATTGTATTACTGTGAGCGCGTATTATGAATTATATTACTGTGAGCGTGTATTATAAATTATATTAATGTGAGCGTGTATTATGTATTGTATTACTGTGAGCGTGTATTATGAATTATATTACTGTGAGCGTGTATTATGTATTGTATTACTGTGAGCGCGTATTATGAATTATATTACTGTGAGCGTGTATTATGTATTGTATTACTGTGAGCGCGTATTATGAATTATATTACTGTGAGCGTGTATTATGTATTATATTACTGTGAGCGTGTATTATGTATTGTTTTACTGTGAGCGTGTATTATGTATTGTATTACTGTGAGCGTGTATTATGTATTGTATTACTGTGAGCGTGTATTATGTATTGTATTACTGTGAGCGTGTATTATGTATTGTTTTACTGTGAGCGTGTAGTATGTATTGTATTACTGTGAGCGTGTATTATGTATTGTATTACTGTGAGCGTGTATTATGTATTGTATTACTGTGAGCGCGTATTATGTATTGTATTACTGTGAGCTTGTATTATGTATTATTATTGCTGGGAGCGCGTATGTATGTATTATATTACTATGAGCGCGTATTATGTATTATATTACTGTGAGCGTGTATTATGTATTGTACAGGGTGTTCCAAAAGTCTTGGGCACATTTTGACATTGAATATTTCCGAAACTATTAAGGATATAAAAACGCATCTGGTAATTTCAGAAAGCTTGTAATCTCAATTTTTTTTATGGAATGTTCAAAGATGTTCAATGTGAGCACCATTGGTCACACGACACACATCAAGCCAATAGTCAAATTCTTGCCAAACGCGTCCCAGCATTTTCTGGTTGAGTGAACACCATTAATGGGTCTGAAAAGAAATAAAAAAAATCAACAGCTTTACAAAAAACTTAATGTAATTAGCTTTAAAATGGCACAACTTTTATCTTACTACCATTCATAGTAATTGAGATATGGGGGGACTTCAAATGTGCCCAAGACTTTTGGAACACCCTGTATTACTATACTGTGAGCGCATATTATGTATTATATTACTGTGAGCGTGTTAGATAGAACCAGTTCTGGCTGATTCAAGGAGAGAGATAGAAAAGTGAGTCTACAGTTAAACTGACTAGAGAACACAGCTAGCAGAAATCTCTCCACTGATAGACCAGGGAAGCAGTACTTGTTGAATATTCGAATTCAATCATGTTAGCCACGGCCTGACATTGTCAAAACGACGAGCAGGCGTTGTATCGTGAGCCCAACTCGGCACAAGGCAAGAACAAGTCGCGCTGAACGTTGGCTGCCGAGGCATCGAACGCACTGCGCTAAGATAGCCCACCCATCTAGCCACCACAAGGAGCAGACGCTCCGACAACACAGCTTGTCACCGAAGCGACCTCAACGCAGCGCTTCAACCACGCAGTTAAGTGCCCCAGAAACAGTGCACTAAAACTGTAACAAAGGACCACAGTAGTCCACTCTTCAAGAACTCTGACCATTAAGGCAGAAATCATCCAGTGCCCTATGAAGATAAAGTAGCGGCCTAGATCTATCAGCGAGCGAACCAGTCTCAGAAACAATTGAACTTTTAAGTTAGTATCGTATTTCGAAGATCGTGTATAGAGTAGAGGAAATAAATGTGTGATATTTACTGTTATCAAGTGGCTGGACTTCATATGTTTCATAGCCGTGTGAAAGCTAGTGTGACAGTGATCTTTTACAATTTTTCTATCTCTGTACCCCCAGCCTAAACACAGACAGAGCTAAACAAATAAATGTATTAAGTGAAGTCATAGGGAGATAACTAGCTATCCCCATAGACTAAGATGAGGAGGTAATAGCAGTCTATTGTGCAGAGCCCAGCAAAAATAAAAACCCCGTCACAATGACTGTGAGCGCGTATTATGTATTATATTACTGTGAGCGAGTATAATGCGCTGTAGTACTATTACAGAGAAATTAGTCCATCATTGGCAAGAAGATTGACTTCTGGATTTGAAGATAATATTAGTAATAAGTAAGTATTGGACTATGCAGGGATAACGAGTGAACCCTCCCCCCCCACCCACCTACCCGTCATCCTCCACGCCCCACCACCACCACCCCGTGTTATGACTGCTCGTTTTTCTCAAGGCTTGAAGGAAAGGCAGCTTCCTGGCTTGTGGTGGGAAGGCGCTATCAACAGGATGCCTTTAGGGATCAGTATCTCTCTCAATGTAAACGCCACCTGGGCCGCAGTCTAGGCAAAGAGGCTAGATCGTAATCTGCACAGTAACGCCCATACTTTTACACACAAGGGAAGGATCTTTTGATATTTTCCAACACAAAATGACTGTTACCATTGAGACACGCACGGCAGATCTGGTCGTTTTGTTTGGCAACACATGCAATGTTAACCTGTATTTACCTTTGTTTGGCAACACATGCAATGATAGCGTGTATTTACCTTTGTTTGGCAACACATGCAATGATAGCCTGTATTTACCTTTGTTTTGCAACACATGCAATGATAGCCTGTATTTACCTTTGTTTTGCAACACATGCAATGATAGCCTGTATTTACCTTTGTTTTGCAACACATGCAATGATAGCCTGTATTTACCTTTGTTTCGATTTTGCGTTGTTGTTACAAGCTTTGTATAATGTTGATCATTTTCGTCGGTCGATATTGTTGAGAATTTTCTGGAATGACTTGTTTATTATCGACCAAAGCTTGGAGATAGATCTGTTAATAGCTAAGAATTCTTCTAACCTAAAGTACGTTCTAGATCTGTTAATAGCTAAGAATTCTTCTAACCTAAAGTACGTTCTATGACGTAAATCTGTTAATAGCTAAGGCCATTCTTCTAACCTAAAGTACGTTCTATGACGTAAATCTGTTAATAGCTAAGGATTCTTCTAACCTAAAGTACGTTCTATGACGTAGATCTGTTAATAGCTAAGGATTCTTCTAACCTAAAGTACGTTCTATGACGTAGATCTGTTAATAGCTAAGGATTCTTCTAACCTAAAGTACGTTCTATGACGTAAATCTGTTAATAGCTAAGGATTCTTCTAACCTCAAGTACGTTCTATGACGTAAATCTGTTAATAGCTAAGGATTCTTCTAACCTAAAGTACGTTCTATGACGTAAATCTGTTAATAGCTAAGGATTCTTCTAACCTAAAGTACGTTCTATGACGTAAATCTGTTAATAGTAAGCGATTCTTCTAAAGTACGTTCTACGTTCTGACGTAAAATCTGTTAATACTGCGTTTCTACTATCTTTAAATCTGTTAATAGCTCATGCCATTTCTAAAGTACGTTCTATCTGTTTTCATTACGTTTACGTTCTGACGTAAATCTGTTAATAGCTAAGCGATTCTTCTAACCTAAAGTAACGTTCTATGACGTAAAGTACGTTCTATAGCTAAATCTGTTAATAATAACTTTAATTAATAACTATTCTTCTAACCTAAAGTACGTTCTATGACGTAAATCTGTTAATAGCTTTTCTTCTAACCTAAAGTACGTTCTATGTTCTGTTAATAGCTAAGGATTCTTCTAACCTAAAGTACGTTCTATGACGTAAATCTGTTAATAGCTAAGCGATTCTTCTACGTAAAGTACGTTCTATGACTAAAATCTGTTAATAGCTAAAAGTATTCTTCTGTTAAAGTACGATGACGTACTTCTCTTCTTTGACGTTCTGTTAATAGCTAAAATTCTTCTAAGTACGTTCTATGACGTTTCTAATAAAAATTCTTCTAACCTAAAGTAAGGATAATCTAAAGTTTTCTACGTGATTCTTCTTCCTAAAGTACGTTCTATGACGTAAATCTGTTAATAGCTAAGGATTCTTCTGTAAAGTTCTTCTAATAGCTAAATCTTCTAACTAAATACTAACGTAATCTGTTAATAGCTAAGAGTAAAGTACGTTCTATGACGTAAATCTGTTAATAGATTCTTCTAACCTAAAGTACGTTCTATGACGTGTTAATAGCTAAGCGATTCTTCTAACCTAGTTCTTCTAGCTAAAGTACGATTCTAACCTAAAGTCTGTTAAAGTAATCTATTAGTACGTTCTATAAAGTACGTTCTATGACGTTAATCTGTTAATAGCTAAGCGATTCTTCTCTAACCTAAAGTACGTTCTATGACGTAAATCTGTTAATAGCTAACGATTCTTCTAACCTAAAGTACGTTCTATGACGTAGATCTGTTAATAGCTAAACGATTCTTCTAACCTAAAGTACGTTCTATGACGTAAATCTGTTAATAGCTAAACGATTCTTCTAACCTAAAGTACGTTCTATGACGTAAATCTGTTAATAGCTAAGGATTCTTCTAATCTAAAGTACGTTCTATGACGTAAATCTGTTAATAGCTAAGAGATTCTTCTAACCTAAAGTACGTTCTATGACGTAAATCTGTTAATAGCTAAACGATTCTAACCTAAAGTACGTTCTATGACGTAAATCTGTTAATAGCTAAGGATTCTTCTAACCTAAAGTACGTTCTATGAGGTAAATCTGTTAATAGCTAAGGATTCTTCTAACCTAACGTACGTTCTATGACGTAAATCTGTTAATAGGCAAGCGATTCTTCTAGCCTAAAGTACGTTCTATGACGTAAATCTGTTAATAGCTAAGGATTCTTCTAACCTAAAGTACGTTCTATGACGTAAATCTGTTAATAGCTAAGGATTCTTCTAACCTAAAGTACGTTCTATGACGTAAATCTGTTAATAGCTAAGCGGTTCTTCTAACCTAAAGTACGTTCTATGACGTAAATCTGTTAATAGCTAAGCGGTTCTTCTAACCTAAAGTACGTTCTATGACGTAGATATGTTAATAGCTAAGCGATTCTTCTAACCTAAAGTACGTTCTATGACGTAGATCTGTTAATAGCTAAGCGATTCTTCTAACCTAAAGTACGTTCTATGACGTAAATCTGTTAATAGCTAAACGATTCTTCTAACCTAAAGTACGTTCTATGACGTAGATCTGTTAATAGCTAAACGATTCTTCTAACCTAAAGTACGTTCTATGACGTAAATCTGTTAATAGCTAAACAATTCTTCTAACCTAAAGTACGTTCTATGACGTAAATCTGTAAATAGCTAAGCGATTCTTCTAACCTAAAGTACGTTCTATGACGTAAATCTGTTAATAGCTAAGCGATTCTTCTAACCTAAAGTACGTTCTATGACGTAAATCTGTTAATAGCTAAGCGATTCTTCTAGCCTAAAGTACGTTCTATGACGTAGATCTGTTAATAGCTAAGGATTCTTCTAACCTCAAGACCGTTCTATGACGTAAATCTGTTAATAGCTAAGCGATTCTTCTAACCTAAAGTACGTTCTATGACGTAAATCTGTTAATAGCTAAGGATTCTTCTAACCTAAAGTACGTTCTATGACGTAAATCTGTTAATAGCTAAGGATTTTTCTAACCTAAAGTACGTCCTATGACGTAAATCTGTTAATAGCTAAGGATTCTTCTAACCTAAAGTACGTTCTATGACGTAGATCTGTTAATAGCTAAGGATTCTTCTAACCTAAAGTACGTTCTATGACGTAAATCTGTTAATAGCTAAGGATTCTTCTAGCCTAAAGTACGTTCTATGACGTAAATCTGTTAATAGCTAAGGATTATTCTAGCCTAAAGTACGTTCTATGACGTAAATCTGTTAATAGCTAAGGATTCTTCTAACCTAAAGTACGTTCTATGACGTAAATCTGTTAATAGCTAAGGATTCTTCTAACCTAAAGTACGTTCTATGACGTAAATCTGTTAATAGCTAAGGATTCTTCTAACCTAAAGTACGTTCTATGACGTAAATCTGTTAATAGCTAAGCGGTTCTTCCAACCTAAAGTACGTTCTATGACGTAAATCTGTTAATAGCTAAGCGGTTCTTCTAACCTAAAGTACGTTCTATGACGTAGATCTGTTAATAGCTAAGCGATTCTTCTAACCTAAAGTACGTTCTATGACGTAAATCTGTTAATAGCTAAACGATTCTTCTAACCTAAAGTACGTTCTATGACGTAGATCTGTTATTAGCTAAGCGATTCTTCTAACCTAAAGTACGTTCTATGACGTAAATCTGTTAATAGCTAAGAGATTCTTCTAACCTAAAGTACGTTTTATGACGTAAATCTCTTAATAGCTAAACGATTCTAACCTAAAGTACGTGCTATGACGTAAATCTGTTAATAGCTAAGGATTCTTCTAACCTAAAGTACGTTCTATGACGTAAATCTGTTAATAGCTAAGGATTCTTCTCAAATAAAGTACGTTCTATGACGTAAATCTGTTAATAGCTAAGGAATCTTCTAACCTAAAGTACGTTCTATGACGTAAATCTGTTAATAGCTAAGGATTCTTCTAACCTAAAGTACGTTCTATGACGTAAATCTGTTAATAGCTAAGCGATTCTTCTAACCTAAAGTACGTTCTATGACGTAAATCTGTTAATAGCTAAGCGATTCTTTTAACCTAAAGTACGTTCTATGACGTAAATCTGTTAATAGCTAAGCGATTCTTCTAACCTAAAGTACGTTCTATGACGTAAAGCTGTTAATAGCTAAGCGATTTTTCTAACCTAAAGTACGTTCTATGACGTAAATCTGTTAATAGCTAAGCGATTCTTCTAGCCTAAAGTACGTTCTATGACGTAAATCTGTTAATAGCTAAGCGATTCTTCTAACCTAAAGTACGTTCTATGACGTAAATCTGTTAATAGCTAAGCGATTCTTCTAGCCTAAAGTACGTTCTATGACGTAAATCTGTTAATAGCTAAGCGATTCTTCTAACCTAAAGTACGTTCTATGACGTAAATCTGTTAATAGCTAAGCGATTCTTCTAACCTAAAGTACGGTCTATGACGTAAATCTGTTAATAGCTAAGCGATTCTTCTAACCTAAAGTACGTTCTATGACGTAAATCTGTTAATAGCTAAGCGATTCTTCTAACCTAAAGTACGTTCTATGACGTAAGATAATGCATAGTTTCGGTGACGAGTTTTATTTTGATTAGGTGTTCTTGCGTCATGCTGGGATGTTCGAACTTTTTCTCGATTGCAGAGAGGCTATATAGGTAATGCACTGTCTGCTTGTGGAAGTGATTTATGATGATTCTTGATGATCATTTTTGAAGTGATTTTCGGAAAGCGATTCTAGTATGCAGTTATAATAATGATAATGTTCGTCATTTGTAAGGCGCCTTAGCCTAAGGATCAAGGCGCGCAAGGGGTTGGGGGAATGGGAAGAAAAGACAGACAAACTGGACAAAAGACATAATATACATATGTACAAAATACAGTTAAACTAAGAAAAACACAAGCACGCACACCTGCTTACACTCTCTTGTAAATGACTAATTAAAATATTCCCTAAAAAGGTGTGTTTTTAACTGGGATTTAAAAGAGGAAATGGAGGAAGAATGTCTAATCTTGTATGGAAGGGAATTCCAGAGTTGAGGACCAAAGACAGGTAGAGAGCGGTAACCATGCGATCGTCTGTTGAAGCGGTTCTGTCTAAGAAGACGTGTGTCAGCAGACGATCGCAGAGCTCGAGAAGGGGTGTATATGGATAACATTTCAGAAGTATAAGCAGGAGCTGTGTCTGTAAAAACAGAGAAACAAAGGCAAGCTATCTTGTATTTTATGCGCTCAGCAACTGGTAGCCAATGGAGTCTGTGTAGCAAAGGAGTAATGTGTTCACGGTGGTTTGAACGGAAAATGATGCGTGCAGCAAAGTTTTGAACTTTCTGTAGGGGATCAAGTGCAGATTGGGGTAAGCCAGCCAAGAGTGAATTGCAGTAATCCAATCTAGATAGGATGCATGATGTAACTAAGGTTTTAGTTGCTTCAACAGTAAGATAGCGACGGATGGAACTTATTCTCTTTAGTTCAAAGAAACACTGTCTACAAACTTTACTAATGTGTTCTTTCATGTCAAGAGAAGAATCAAAAATGACTCCAAGATTCCTGGCACTCTTAGAAAAAGGTATGCTACTGGAGCAAACAGTGACAGCTGATGGCAGATCAGAGGAGGAACATGAGCCAGAGAACAGAAGAGCTTCGGTCTTGTCGTCATTTAATTTAAGTCTGTTGTCTGTCATCCACTGTTTGATGTCAGTCGTGCAGTCTTGAAATGATTGAGTCAAGGTGTCGATGTCAGCAGGATCGCAAGTACCTTCAAGTTGTGTGTCATCTGCAAAAAGAAAATGGTCGACGGGATGTTGTTGAATGACAGAAGACAAGGGAGAAGTATAGAGAACAAACAAGACAGGCCCCAGTACTGAGCCTTGCGGGACACCATATAGTAAGGGAGTTTTGCTAGACTGGAAGCCATTTACAGAAACATATTGTGAACGGTCATTCAGGTATGATGTGAACCACTGAAGAGCAGTGGAGCAGATGCCAAACTGAGACCCAAGCCGAGAGATGAGAACATCATGGTCTATGGTATCAAATGCAGCAGAGTTATCAAGCAAAAGAAGAACCGAAAGCTTATTTTGGTCTAGAGATGAAAGAATGTCACTGGCGACACGTAACAGAACAGTTTCGGTGCTGTGTCCAGCTCTGTAAGCTGACTGAAGTGGGTTACAGAGATTGTTGTGTTCTAAGTGCCTCAGAAGTTGTTTTAGCACTACCTTCTCTAGAATTTTGGACACAAATGGCAAATTTGACACCGGTCTAAAGTTCTTGAAATCATTCTTGTCAAGTGATGGCTTTTTCAAAAGTGGTTTCACTACTGCCAGTTTAAGATCGGTGGGAACAATGCCTGTGGTCAAAGAGGAGTTGATCAGATTTGTGAGGGCAGGGAGAAGGACATCAAGATTTTCGTACAGGAGCTTGGTAGGTATAGGGTCCAACTCGCACGATTTAGGCACAGTGGCTTTGAGAATCTTAAGAACCGACTGCTCCGAGACCAACGTGAAAGAATCCAGCTTAGTACCAGAGTACTCATATCCTAGAGGAGTAGGGACAGCAACAGGAAAGTTGTCGTGAAGCTTTTGAACTTTGTCTGTAAAGTAAGCTGAAAAGATTGTGGGGAGGGTGTCGGGGTTTTCACATGCAGGCAAAGGAGAAACAGTTTCTTTTCCAAGGAGAGAGTTAAAATTTTTGAACAGTTCTTTGCACGTGGTCGACGAAAGAATCTGAGAGGAAAAGAAAGATACTTTTGCCTTATCAACAAGGTCAGTAATCTTGTGTTTGATGGACTCATAGATTTCTTTATGTACCGTTAGCTTGGTCTTCAGCCAGCGCCGCTCAGCCTGACGACGCACGCGCTTAAGGATGCCAAACTGTTCGGCGATGTTGCCGAACCAAGGGTTGGTTTTACGCTGCCTGAGCGTACGTTGGCAGAGCGGGGCGTGCTTGTCCAAGATGCCTAAGAGTGTAGAATTGAATTGGCCTATTGTGCAATCATGAGGTAAAGCCTGGGTGATGTCATGTTTAAAGGCCTCTTTGTCAATGGTGTTAAGTTTGCGAACAGTAATAGTAACTGGTATACTAGCTGGTTTGGGAACATTGAGGTAGCCTAAAATGGCATTATGATCTGACTTAAGATCGTGACAAACACGAAAAGAGGACAAAAGTTGGTCAGTGGGTCGGCAAATTAACAGATCAAGAGTGTGGCCACGCTTTTGCGTGGGACCAGTGACTGCCTGATTCAATGAGAACATTTCTAACAGTGAACAAAACCTTCTGGCATAGGAATCACTAGCATCATCAACATGGACATTAAAATCTCCCACAAAAAGAGTTTTTCCAGGTATGTTGTCACAATGTTGCAAGAAGTCAGGCAAATCATCAAAGAACATAGAATGGGTAAGCTTGTTCTTTTTGTTTGGTGGAGGTCTATACACACAAACAATGTTCAATTTGGTATTATTGACAGTCAACATCAAAATAGCTGCTTCAAATGACGGATGTTGAAGAGGCGATTGAACGCACAGTGCATGTTTTTGCAGTGAGTCTTTCAAAATGAGAACAATCCCCCCACCCCTCCCCTTCACTCCAAGCGAGTCTCGGGCGAAAGAGCGAACATAGTACCCAGGTGGAGCGAGTTCTTTTACTTTGGCTTCGTCACCTTCGGAAACTAGCCATGTCTCTGTGACAAACATAATGTCAATATTATTGTCAGAAATGTATGTGGATATAGCAGCTCGCTTGCGAGGCTGCTGGGCCAGGGACTGTGCATTAAAGGAACATACCAGTAACTGTCGATGCTTAGAAATCTTTGGATCTTTTGAACTTGTCTGCATCAAACTTGTCTTAGAAATCTTTGGATCTTTTGAACTTGTCTGCATCAAACCACCAGAAGACGGTAATGTTGTTAAGGGCTGGTCAGGTGCAGTGTGGAGGCCAGGGTCGCCAGAATGACCGCTGGGCGGGCAGGGTGCAGTGTGAAGGCCAGGGTCGCCAGAATGACCGCTGGGCGGGCAGGGTGCAGTGTGAGGGCCAGGGTCGCCAGAATGACCGCTGGGCGGGCAGGGTGCAGTGTGAAGGCCAGGGTCGCCAGAATGACCGCTGGGCAGGCAGGGTGCAGTGTGAAGGCCAGGGTCGCCAGAATGACCGCTGGGCGGGCAGGGTGCAGTGTGAAGGCCAGGGTCGCCAGAATGACCGCTGGGCAGGCAGGGTGCAGTGTGAAGGCCAGGGTCGCCAGAATGACCATTGGGCATGCAGGGTGCAGTGTGGAGGCCAGGGTCGCCAGAATGACCGCTGGGCGGGCGGGGTGCAGTGTGAAGGCCAGGGTCGCCAGAATTACCACTGGGCAGGCAGGGTGCAGTGTGAAGGCCAGGGTCGCCAGAATGACCGCTGGGCAGGCAGGGTGCAGTGTGAAGGCCAGGGTCGCCAGAATGACCGCTGGGCAGGCAGGGTGCAGTGTGAAGGCCAGGGTCACCAGAATGACCACTGGGCAGGCAGGGTGCAGTGTGAAGGCCAGGGTCGCCAGAATGACCACTGGGCAGGCATGGTGCAGTGTGGAGGCCACAGAGTTGACCACTGGGCAGCTCTGAGAGACGAGGGAGAGGATGGCCACTGACAGGCGGCAGCCTTGAGGAAGCATGGCGGTTGCTGGATGGAGGCAAGTGGTGCCAGAGCCGGTGCAGACGACCAGCTCGGCAGCCACGAGGAGTGGGCTTACATTCTAGTATACCGAGCTGCTGTGCAACACGGTACACATCCGGTGGTAGGCGTAGACTGGAGCATTGTTGGCCAATTTTCCTAAGAAATGATGGGTCCATCGCAGGACTCAAAAGGTCACAGGAGGCCACGAGGCCTAAAAAGACCAATGTCAAAGTTAACTCTAATCTCATGCTCAGAAAATTACTTGTAGGCTGATAACACAATAAGTCTAATTAAAAAGCCATTGTGCCATTAGGTCTATTCAGTGCACGGGCTAACAACAATAAAGGTAAGCAGGCTCACCCAAAATTAGTAGTGGAAATACACTACTGATAAACTCAAATTAACAATTAAAGTCACTGTATCACTAGTCATAAGGGGTCTAATGCATGGCGACTGACTTGTAGAGCGCCTAGTAGGTGCGTAGTTTGTTATAAACTTTCATGTAGTTGCGAACTACGGTATAGCGCTATGCACGTATGCAACCCATCTGTCGACTGGCCATCTGGTAGATGTCAGAGAGGGCTGGGGAAAAGGAGGGTCAAGCCGCGTAGCATCGTGCCTTTCCTGCTTGCTCTAGTACAACTTGTAGTGTGAGTCACAAAACTAAAAGTTTCTGCGGTGGTTTTTTTTTTACAAAACAGAGTATAAAATATTAATATATTTACAAACTATTAACACCACTGTAAAGTGCACTCCAAGACAAATACACTGATATAAAACTTGGAAAGATATAACCACTTATTCCTTTACACAATCACAACATTCACAGAGCTCCACACACTTGCAGCCTGCTGGCGCAAACACTCTCACTCACTCTCATCAGTTGTTGATGTTTGCTACGACGACTCCTGCCTTGTTGCTGAGTGAACAGGCTGCGTGGATAAACGAATTCGAATTACACATATCAAGATTGAAGCATCGGGGCTGAATCGGCAAATGATAAATAATGGTATAACAATGACACTTTCTGTGTTCCTGTACTTTACCACTGCTATGTCGTTCCCAGCCATTGATCTATCAACACCGTTGGCAAATCAATTAAACCATTAAACCAAGAAAACATTACATTACATTACATTACATGATTATTGCTTTAGGTCCAGCGGACTCTTCCGAGCCAAATCAGGACCGGACAACCCCCGATCCGCATAAAAGATCTGCTAAAACAACCCTAGTGGTAAATCTGAACGCTCTCTACCAGCCAGTCACTTTACAATAAAGACATCCCACGCAAGGGACGCTGAGGCTATACTCTAATTTATCGAACCCCCGTTTACAAAAACAAAATAAATACAAAACATTATTATAAATTATCAACAAAACACATACATATAAAATGCCTACATTGCTAAATAATAACATCATAGGAAGCCCTAGAGACCACCTGGCAGAAAGCGTCCAATATTCCCAAGCTGATCCAACAGACCTCACACACAAATAAGGAGTCTTGTCCCGGAAGTTTTCAAGAAAAAATGTAGGTGACTGGTCTGGCGAAGAAGAAGAAGATAGTATAGCAGATTGATAGAACAGAGCAGGAATGAGAAAGAACAAATGAGAAAGACAGCGACAGTGGGAATTTAAAGCACTAAATTTCCAGAAAGTGGGGATACTAATTATACTGAAACCCCCGGCACCCCAACGGGGGAAACCAAGAAAACAAAAACACTCTGACTTGCAAATCTGATGAAAGTACATAGTGAAGTTAAGTCTCCTCTCTGAAAATCCTAACGGGAAGAGAGGGGACTATAAACTGGTTTAAAAAAAAAAAAAAAAAAAACATAGTGAAGTATCTACATGATTGTACTTATCATACAGGGTATACATAGTGAAGTATCTACATGAGTGTACTTATCATACAGGGTATACATAGTGAAGTATCTACATGATTGTACTTATCATACAGGGTATACATAGTGAAGTATCTACATGATTGTACTTATCATACAGGGTATACATAGTGAAGTTTCTACATGAGTGTACTTATCATTCAAGGTCTACATAGTGAAGTATCTACATGATTGTACTTATCATACCGGGTATACATAGTGAAGTATCTACATGAGTGTACTTATCATACAGGGTATACATAGTGAAGTATCTCCATGAGTGTACTTATCATACAGGGTATACATAGTGAAGTATCTACATGAGTGTACTTATCATACAGGGTATACATAGTGAAGTATCTACATGAGTGTACTTATCATACAGGGTATACATAGTGAAGTATCTACATGAGTGTACTTATCATACAGGGTATACATAGTGAAGTATCTACATGAGTGTACTTATCATACAGGGTATACATAGTAAAGTATCTCCATGAGTGTACTTATCATACAGGGTATACATAGTGAAGTATCTACATGAGTGTACTTATCATACAGGGTATACATAGTGAAGTATCTACATGAGTGTACTTATCATACAGGGTATACATAGTGAAGTATCTACATGGGTGTACTTATCATACAGGGTATACATAGTGAAGTATCTACATGAGTGTACTTATCATGCAGGGTATACATAGTGAAGTATTTCCATGAGTGTACTTATCATACAAGGTATACATAGTGAAGTATCTATATGAGTGTACTTATACAGGGTATACATAGTGAAGTATCTACATGAGTGTACTTATACAGGGTATACATAGTGAAGTATCTACATGAGTGTACTTATCATACAGGGTATACATAGTGAAGTATTTCCATGAGTGTACTTATGATACACAGGGTATACATAGTGAAGTATCTACATGATTGTACTTATCATACAGGGTATACACAATGGACTACAAGTCTTTTGTAGCGCCTCATCTCCATGCTTTCTATTCTTCATTGTAGGTCTGCTGTGAAGGTCCTATCCTATCTTATCTGTCCTACCCCGTAACTCGAAAGTCGTTGCAGCACCACAGATTATGGTTTACCAGCGTACTCCATTTTTCTATGTCCCCAGGAACCCTCATGGTTTCGCTAAGTGTCAAGACAGTCCATTCTCGAATGTTGTACTCCCGCCTCTTTTTCTGTCTCCCTTTTTTGCTGCCTCCTTGCACCGTGCCCTGCAGGGTGATCTTTGCAAGGCCTGTTGCTTTGGTGACGTGGCCATACCATCGGAGTTGCCGTTTCTTCATCACTGTGAGCATATCATCGTGTTGTTCGATGGCTTATGTGATGGTCTGTCGGACTTCGTTGCTGGCGAGTTGCTGGGTATTAAAAAAAACCAGAAGTATTCTGTAGCACCTTTTCTCCTGCCTTGCATTCTTCGTTGTAGATCTGTTGCGAGGATCCATTTTTCGCAAGCATATAAGAAGGTGGAGATGATAAAGGAGTACATCAGCCTTACCTTGGAATGTAGAATGATGCTGCTGTCTTTCTAAAATCGGTTTCAGCCTTGTCAGGGCAGCAGTTGTTTGTGCGATCCTGGAAAGGACTTCCTGTCGGGACCCATTGTCTGATACAATGGTTCCTAAATATTTGAAGCTATACACTGTGTTGAGGGATTGGCCTTGGACTTTGATATCCACATTGATGCCTTTGGTGTTGTTGGTCATCAATTTGGTCTTCTCTGCACTTATTTTAATTCCAAAGGCTCTAAGGTGGTGTCAAGCCTCTGTACCAGCTGTTCAAGTTTTTGTTCCTTTCCAACCAATCCATCAATGTCGTCCGCAAAACGTAGGTTGGAGATTGCTCTACCCCCTATGCTGACTGAGTCGTAGACTCGTGATCTGCAAGAGCATTTGACATGATGTGCTCTAGGAAGATGTTGAAGAATGCTGGAGGTGTGATCAACTTCTTTGGACGGTGCTTGCCAAGGATCTCAGTGGCAGCATCTGTCACAGCTGAGTTGAAAGTGGTGGTCAAGTTGTGGACATCTACTTCACACGCTTCAAAAATGAGCCGTGGTGCAAATTTCCCTCCAATTGTAGCTTGGAATATTTAAGCCAGCTCATTACCAACAACGAAGTCCGATAGACCATCACACAAGCTATTGGACAACACGATGACATGCTCACAATGGTGAAGAAATGGAACTTCCGATGGTATGGCAACCAGGCCTCGCAAAAACCATCCTGCAAGGCACGGCGCAAGGAGGCAGAAGAAGATGAATACAGAAAAAAGAGGTGGGAGGACAACATTCGAGAATGGACTGGCTTGACTTTCAGCGAAGCCCTGAGGGTTGCTGAGGACAGAGAAAGATGGAGTACGCTGGATAAACGATAATATGTGGTTCCCCAACGACTTTCGTGTTAGGGGAATGAATAAAATAAAACACCTAGTGACTGAGGTCCACAGAGCCAAGCTTACCTGTTTATTCTCGATGACGATCTTGTCGACGAACCAGTCACTGCCAAGACCAGAGTCATCACGCCAGAACTCGATCTTGACGATCTTGCTGAACCTGTCAAACGCCTTCAACTTGTTCTTCGGAACCTGCGAACACAATTGCTGATGTTTGTCAATTTTTTCTACAAGTGACAAAGATGTATAGCTTTTGGACAATGGTGGTCAATCGTATCTACAAATGACAAAGATGTCTAGGTTTTGAACATTGGTGGTCACGGGAATTGTGCCTTGACAGAGTTTGGCACAGCCTTAAATTACTTTTGCATGTTGTTGGACAATAACATTTCGAATTCCGTATGTCTCATGTCCTTAAATAGGCAATGCATCAATGGTGGACATATGAATCAAAGTTGGCAACACCAGATCTGGCTGGGGTTTATAAGTCGTACTGGGTACACCTATGCAATCGTGTCAGTCCTTCCTCAATGTCAATGATCTGACAGGCGTTAAGAAATCCAGATAGCTTGAGCCGCATACCATTATTGTGACAGTGTTGGATCACTAAGTCACCAAAACCGTTCTAACAGCACTTGGCCATCAGTCTTATTTATTACCTACCAGTACCAATCTACAACTCCTATGGGGCTTATGGAGCTGTAGTAAACAACTAATTTACACCATGATGATGATGATGATGATGATGATGATGATGATGATGATGATGATGGTGGTGGTGGTGGTTGTGGTGGTGATGATAGTGATTAGTTATTGATAGTGATTAGTTAGTTAGTCATTGTTTATAGGATCCAGCGGGCTGCAAAGAGCTGAATCAGGACCACAAATTGGTTGAAAGAGGACTGACCCCCGAACCTTATACAAGATGTACTGAAACAACCCAAATGGTAACACTGAAGGCACTCCACCAGTTGTTCACTTTATAATAAAGGCATCCCATGCTGTACTCGCACTCCCGTTTACAAAAACAAAATAGAATATTAACATCATTATAAAATATTAACAAAACACATACATTCAGCGCTAAATAATAATACCATAGAAAGCCCTAGTGACCATACAGCAGAAAGCGTCCAATAGCCCAAGCTGACCCTACAGACCCCATACACAAATGAGAAGTTTTAGGAGAGTTTTCAAGAAGAAAAAAAAGACTGGTCTAGCGAAGGAGATAGTAGATTCATAGAACAGATTAGGATCGAGAAAGAACAAATGAGTGGTAATGTCAAGCACTACATTTCTACAAAGTGGTTATACTATTTATACACAAAACCTCGGCATCCCAACGGTAGTGATGATAGTGATGATGATAATGACGATGATGATGATGCCATGATTTATTGATGTACACGCATGACAACGAACACCACCACTACCACCATCCACACCAACAAAATCAACAAAAAAACAACCGTACCTCAAACTTGTCCAAGGCGCCTCTCTCGAAATCATTCTTGAGGAAGTTGTCGAGGGTGATCTGGTCGGAGGCGGTGCCCTTCTCGTCGTGTAGAATGATGCGGACGTTGGCGTCGGTGCCGGCGTTCTTGCGGTCGCCGGTGCGGATGTAGATGAGGTACTCGGACGGCGGCCCCTGTATCCAGTTGCCCATCTTGGCCTCGGCTTTCTCACGCTCCCATTCAGTGTCAAGGTTGCCCACTGAAAGCACAAGGTAAGGCATCAACAACGCGTCACATATCTACTACTGAAACCATAAGGTAAGGCCAACATGACAGGATACAAATACAGTATTTCTCAGTCCCACTCGATAACACAGGTCCGGTCTCCAAAGTGAAAATAATGTCAAGTCATAATGAAATACATCCTCGAGCGTCACCCAATAGCGGAAGAATGATATGCCTTTGGAATTTGTTGATTTGAAATAATGACGTTGGCAAATTCCCTAATAATACCGTTTCGTGAGAATCCTGTGTAAAATCCGCTTTAAATTTCATGAAACGGATACAATTGTGGTGCCTGTTCATCCCACTTCAAAACACATCTTCTCTACTTACATTTTAATGTGTGCGTGTAAGTCTATCTCTCTCTCTCCCTCTCTCTCTCTCTCTCTCTCTCTCTCTCTCTCTCTCTCTCTCTCTCTCTCTCTCTCTCTGTCTCTCTGTCTCTGTCTGTCACTGAGCAATAACAGTAATATTATTTCAAAGGCTACTATAACTTATTTCTAATATGGAAGGGTAATATCAGCTCTTACAGACAACCCACGTGGACCACCAACATTGCAATTGGAAAAAAACAAACTATTTATATTACTGTTGATGTTTTTGATTTTTAGTGTAGACATTAAAACTTCAGCGAGTCCTGTTTGATATGAAATTAAATGAACTTAGAGATAGAGAGACAGACAGACAGACAGACAGACATCCACATTATTTTATGACGGCCTACTAGTGCCAAAATCTGATTACAAATATCATGAAATAATTACAAATATCATGAGATAATTACAAATATCATGAAATAATTACAAATATCATGAGAGAATTACAAATATCGTGAAAGAATTACAAATATCATGAAATAATTACAAATATCATGAAATAATTACAAATATCATGAGAGAATTACAAATATCGTGAAAGAATTACAAATATCATGAGATAATTACAAATATCATTGGATAATTACAAATATCATGAGATAATTACAAATATCATGTGATAATTACAATTTCAAGGGATAATTGTATCCTATCCTATCCTATCCTGTCCCATAACCCGAAGGTCGTAGGGGCACCGCAGTTGATCGTTTAACCAGCATACTCCATCTTTCTCTGTCCCCAGCAGCCCTCATGGCTTCGCTCAGTGTCAAACCAGTCCATTCTCGAATGTTGTCCTCCCACCTCTTTTTCGGTCTCCCCCTTCTTCTACCTCCTTGCACTGTGCCTTGCAGAATGGTCTTTGCAAGGCCTGATGATCTGGTGACGTGGCCATACCATCGGAGTTTCCGTTTCTTCACCACTGTGAGCAGGTCATCGTGTTGTCCAATGGCTTGTGTGATGGTCTGTCGGACTTCGTCGTTGGTGATGTGTTGGGTATAGGAAATGCACAGAAGTCTTCTGTAGCACCTCATCTCCATGCTTTGTATTCTTCGTTGGAGATCTGCTGTGAGGGTCCATGCTTCGCAAGCATATAGGAAGATGGAGATGACCAGAGAGCGCAGCAGTCTTACTTTGGAATGTAGACTGATGGTTCTGTCTTTCCAAATGGGCTTCAACCTTGTCAGGGCAGCAGTTGTTTGTGCGATCCTGGAGAGGACTTCCTGTCGAGACCCATTGTCTGACACAATGGCTCCTAAATATTTGAAGCTGTGCACTATGTTGAGGGATTGGCCTTGTACTTTGATGTCCGTGTTGATGCCATTGGTGTTGTTGGTCATCATTTTGGTCTTCTCTGCACTTATTTCCATTCCATAAGCTCTGGAGGTGGTGTCAAGCCTCTGTACAAGCTGTTCAAGTTCTTGTTCCTCTCCAGCCAATCCATCAATATCATCCGCAAAACGAAGATTGGAGATTGCTCTGCCCCCTATGCTGACTGTGCCTTCGTGATCTGCAAGAGCATCTGACATGATGCGCTCTAGGAAGATGTTGAAGAGTGTTGGAGAGAGTAGGCATCCTTGACGCACACCGATTGTTGTTCTGAACCAGTTCCCGATGACGCTAACACTGTTACTTCTTCAGACCAGACAATTATTAACATTTGTGCAATCCTTTCACACAGTGACTTTCGCAGATGAAATGCGAGACCAGATAGTTTAACATCCAGCTTAGCAAGAAGAAAAGAAATGTGTTTTGAGGTTTGACCCTCTTCATGCCCTGTGAAAGAGCATTTCACCAGACCGGTGCAGTGTAGGTCAACTGGCCATAGCTCTAACTTAGTCTTACACTGCTTGTGCCATAGCTCTAACTTAGTCTTACACTGCTTGTGGCCAGTGACAACGAGGAGAGACTTGGAAACTGAGCATAGGCTGGGCGATGGTTCATTCACATTTAGAAGTTCGGACAGGTATTCAGGAGTGTGCTCTTTAACTGCGCGACATGTAACTGAAAGCACTTTGTAATGCGTTCGTATATATAGGGAGCCATTGGGGATGCTTAAGAATAGAGGTGCTATTGATTCTGATGACGATGACGACGATGATGTAATATTAGATGCAAATAATTCTGCAGTGCCTGGTTTGTGACAGTCTTCACCCTACACACAACTCCCTGTCCACCTCTCATCAGCCCACGTGACTGTCTTCACCTTAACACCACTCCCTGTCCACCCTCTCTTCAGCCCACGTGACAGACCTAATCTCCTTCTTCATCCGCCATGCAAAGGTCACCTGCTACCCCTGTGCCCCCAATAACAATAATAATGATCTGCATAATTATTTGCATCTAAACTTACATCATCATCATCACCATAAATCACCATCAACGTGTCATAATAATCATTATCAACATCATCACCACTACTGTCATCATCATCATCATCATCATCATCGCCGTCGTCATCGTTCTTCAGCGCGCAGGGATAAGCAGGCTTAATACGCCTACAAACTCAAGTGCTCACTCACACCTCACCATTCCCTCTCTCCCTCCCTCTCTTCCTCCATCCCTCCGTCCCTCCCTCCATCTCTCTCTCCCTCCCCCCCCTCTCTCTCTCTCTCTCTCTCTCTCTCTGTGGTGGAATACAGCCACGGCTTTTGTTCAAACCTTTGTCATTAGGGTACATTGATCTTTAAACCGCCAAACCCAGGCAGCTGCTACTTCAACGCCACACAGGATTACGCCCCTTTGAAAGGGCATGCTGGCCCTTGTTTACAGACATGTTCTAAACATAGCAATGTAGATCCACTATTTCGCAACAATTGTGTTCTGAACAAATCCGCATTTATTATTTGTACAAACAAAGCTATAATTTACAACCCTAAAGATTAAAAATATAGTTTCTAAAACAATAACCAATTAAAACTACTACTACTACTACTACTACTACTACTACTACTACTACTACTACTACTACTACTACTACTACAGGATGCAACCACGTGCATTTTTTTCAATCGAACCTAAAAGCGCGGCGATCTGAAAAGATCGATTTTACAGAAGGCGGAATAGAAATCAAGTTTCATTTTTTGAAATTTAGATTGCGCCCAAATACCATTATTGGGGAGGGAGGAAACTGGAGTACCGGAAGAAAGCCCTCGGTGTTTTGATTAATTACAAAAAAGATCCAACACCCCCACATAAAACAACCGACAGGGGCGTGGAGATAGCGGAATGAAAACAACAAGCACAGAACACAACCCCTGTTCTCAGACCCGCACACCTTCACCTTCAATGGCGGTCTAACCTCAACACAAGACAAAGGGCAATTAACTTGTTCCGCCTTAAAGACGCCTTATTTCATTGTTTGTTGAACACTTGCAGGTGTTCACGTACACAGTGTGGATACGTCCAAACAACTGTGGAGTTGTTGCCTTGCTCGACACTTCCTATCCTATCCCGTAACTCGAAGGTCGTTGGGGCACCACTGATGATCGTAACGATCATCTGTGGTGCCCCGTTTACCCAGCGTGCTCCATCTTTCTCTGTCCTCAGCAACCCTCATGGCTTAGCTCAGTGTCAAGCCAGTCCATTCTCGAATGTTGTCCCACCTCTCTTTCTGTCTCCCTCTTCTTCTGCCTCCTTGCACCGTGCCTTGCAGGATAGTCTTTGCAAGGCCTGATGCTCTGGTGACGTGGCTATACCATCGGAGTTTCCGTTTCTTCACTACTGTGAGCATGACATTGTGTTGCCCAAGAGCTTGCGTGATTGTCGGATTTCGTCGTTGGTGATGTGCTGGGTATAGGAAATGCCCAGCACCTCATCTGCATGCTTTGTATTCTTCGTTGTAGGTCTGCTGTGAGGGTCCCATGTTTCGCAAGCGTATAGAAAGATGGAGATGACAAGGGAGCGCAGCAACCTTACCTTGAGTGTAGACTGATGGTCCTGTCTTTCCAAATGGACTTCAACCTTGTTAGGGCCGCAGTTGTTTGCGCAATCCTGGAGAGGACTTCCTGTCAGGACCCATTGTTTGATACAATGGCTCCTAAATATTTGAAACTATGCACCGTATTAAGGGATTAGCCTTGGACTTTGATGTCCGAGTCGATGCCATTGGGGTTGTTGGAATCAACTTGGTCTTCTCTGCTCTTATGTCCATTCTAAAGGCTCTAGAGGTGGTGTCAAGCAAGCTTCTGTTCAAGCTGTTCAAGTTCTTGTTCTTCTCCAGCGAATCGACACTTGCTACTTTTCAACTATTCCATAATTGCTTTGTTTGTGCTGACGATGAGTGCACCTTGCATTGTGCGTCCTTGTCATAGTACAAGATGAAATAGTGAGCACTCCTTGCTCGTACCGAACCCCCAGCTTTTATTCGGTGGAGTTATGTTTCCCTGCTAAGTCAAAAAACATTTGTTTACAAACTCGGCCAGGAAGGCGATCTGATTGATCACCATAGTTTGCTTCCCCGGCTATGTTTAGAATCAACCTGCATACTAGTCATAGAAAGTCAAATAAATGAATCTAGCGAAATTCTTTCCAAACTGTTCTTTGAAAAGTTAGTTTTGGGTTTAATCTGTTATTTATGCGCATGCAACACTAACTTTGAATTTTTAAAATGAACATGTGAGATAGTTTGGGTTTTTTTTTTTACTATGTTTTTTAACAAGCGTTTTATTGAAATGAAAATACACGACGAAACAAAGACTATGAATATGTTTTCTCTGTTATATCAGTTTATAGTCCCCTCTCTTCCCGATAAGGATTTTCAGAGAGGAGACTCGGCTTGTTTTCTCTAACAGCTAAAGAAATCACATCTTTTGAAGGTTTGGATTTAAAAGGCAAAACCCAGTTTTAAATAGTTTGTTTTATCCTTAAAACACGGGACTAAAGAAAGCACTTGTTAAACTTGTTTTTACTTGGTTTTGTATTGATTTCAGAGAGCTGAATAAGATTACTCAGTTCGATGCAGAACCAATCCCGGACCCTGAGGTTCTTTTCTCAAAATTGAGAGATAAAAAGTACTTCAGCAAAATAGACCTGACTAAAGGCTATTGGCAAATACCAATGGCAGAAAAAGACAAAGAAAAAACCGCTTTTCAGACTCCTTTAGGTCTGTTTCATTTCACACGCATGCCATTTGGGATGTCGACCGCTCCGAGCTCTTTTGCTCGTATGATGAGAAAACTCAACCTTGATCGTTTTGGTGCAATGTCATTTTTTGATGATATTTTGATCCCGTCAGATACATGGAGTCAGCATGTAGAAGCACTAGATAGCGTATTTCAAGAACTATATGCTCATGGGCTCACAGCAAGACCATCAAAAGTTGAGGTTGGTTTTACTCAGATCGAATTTTTGGGTCATGTGGTTGGTGGGGGATGTATGCGCCCTCAGTCTGGCAAAGTGTCAAAGATTTTGGCTCTTGCTGTTCCTCAGACAAAAAAACAAGTCAGATCGTTGTTAGGACTGATAGGATTCTACCGTAGATACATACCTAACTTTGTTAGGACTGATAGGATTCTACCGTAGATACATACCTAACTTTGCTACTGTTGTATGCCCGCTCACAGATCTGACTAAAAAAGGACGACCCACAAAGGTCGCATGGTCAGATGAATGTCAGAGGGCACTTGACACAACAAAAACAATATTGTCTTCAGAACCAGTGAATAGACTTCCTGACTTTACTCAGTCATTCACGGTGAGGACAGATGCGTCATCTACAGGGTTAGGTGCCGTTTTGATGCAGCGTGATGATGATGGTGCATTCCACCCAGTTTTGTTTGCCAGTAGGAAGATGTTGGAAAGAGAGATGCGGTACTCAACTGTGGAGCGTGAGTGCTTGGGCCTTGTGTGGGCTATTGACAAGTTTCACCATTATCTCTTCGGCATACATTTCTTTGTTGAGGCAGACCATCGTCCGTTGACGTATTTAAAAAGGTCTAAAACAACGAATGGCCGCTTAATGCGATTGGCTCTTGCCCTACAAGAATATAGCTTCACAGTCGTTCCCATCTCTGGTTCTCACAATGTTGAGGCAGATGTGTTGTCACGATTGACGGTATAGATATTGACATATGATGATTGTATTCAACCACTGCATTTATATTATAAAACTGCTTTCTGTAAGAGGAAATGTATTAAATGAAATTTTGTTCTTGAATTTAAAAAAAAAACAGCATTTTTTATTTATTGATGAAATTGTTTAAATCTGAAGTAGTGAAAGTGGGCCTTGGTACTTGGATTGAGACATTTTTGGTTTAATGTCCAATCTGGCTTCTAGCATGGTATTTGACTGCCTGTTGTGTGCAGTATTTTGATTGAGCATTTGGCCTGGTTAACAATGTACTGTTATTTACTGGGATGCTTAATTAGACAGCACGATTGTGAAGTGCTTATTGTTTGAGTGCACGTGGTGTGCGCTGATTTTAAGGGTATCTTGTCCATCTATCTGCATTCCGGTGCACTAGTGGAGGGCCCTATACTGTTCCTGTTTGTAGAGGACAGTTTGTTTTCATGCTGGGTAAGCTTTTGTTGTTGGTCTAAAGCTGTACTCTTCACGAAAAAGGTATGACAATTTTGTTATCATAATTGTTATCACGAATTTAGTTTCCATTTATTAATGAAAAACTTATTATTTATTGAATGTTTTGAAAAACAAATTATTCTAAACAAATAATTTTTTCCCCGGAGAATGGGGTGATGTAACAAATCGGATTTTTAGTTGGACAGTTACTTGTATCGCTTTGAACAGCAGTCACAAAGTAACGATTTCAAATTAAGAAGTTATAATTGTTATTTCTAATCCTGTACTTGTAGTTTGTATAATTTTGAGGTCAGGGTTTTAAGTTTCGTCATGCATGACGAAAAGTTTTGATATGTTGTTTTAGTTCGTTGTTGGCAGTGACTGAGTCGTGTGTCTGTTTGTCCTACCGTCAGTTGTTTTATTGTAGTTCGCAAAATAGGATAAACAATGTTGGTTGACACACACTACAGTTTTGATGACGGCAACCCAGCTACAATTAACAGATTGACATTTTTGTGCAAGATAATTAATTTTTTTTAAATATCACAGTCGCCACAGGCTATAGACGTTTTTAGTGAGTCCTAATTCCTGTCACGGAAACTTTGACATTCAGTTCAAATTAATCTGGTTTCATTAGCATTCCTTAATGGGCCAAAGTGGCAGAGTCCGCCATTTGTGCTAAAAATACCACAGCCGGAAGCTTTAATAATAATAATAACAATTACTGTATTTATAATGCGCTTATCTTATAATAATTATAACTCTAAGCGCGCACTCACAACTCACGCACGCATGTGCACGCTTTAGACAATGACACATGTAACAATTACGCAAAAAATACATTCACTCAAATATACTCATACCACAAACAGACCAGACACTATATGCAAGAGACAGCTGGCGATGGGGTGCTTTACACCTTAAATGTAATCGTGAAGGTGTGTGTACCGGCATAATTAGGCCTACAACATTTTTAAGACACACACTTACAGCCAAAACATATGTTCCTTATGACTTAGCACATTGCTTTATAAACGACCTACATCAACGTCATCACTCGTTTCCTGCTGGCTTTAATGTGAACTCCCCTTTTCCTGTAGATTAAATGTAGCATCCGAATATGATATTGTGATCTGGTGGTTACGAGCCTATCGCTCAGCTGTGGTAGGATCTGTACTAGTGGCCTGCTATCATCTCCACCTCCACGTCTTCCTCATTACGCCTTCTTACAACAGTTATGTATTTACTGTTCTCCTAACGCTCTTCTTCGGCTCAGGAGAGCTGCTGAAGGAACTGGCTGATACAGGATCTAACTGAGGTGCCAACTTGCTGCCTTAGGCGCCCGCGCGCACCGTCTAGCTCTGCAGACATTTGAGCTCAGTTTCCGGCAAACAGGGTTAGAGGAAGGGACCTAGTGCTCGCTACAGTTTATTGCTATGACTGGCAATCCATTGTTAGTGACTGGCAATCCATTGTTAGTGACTGGCAATCCATTGTTAGTACTTGCTGCAGTTTATTGCTATGACTGGCAATCCATTGTAAGTGCTCGCTACAGTTTATTGCTATGACTGGCAACCCATTGTTAGTGCTCGCTACAGTTTATTGCTATGACTGGCAATCCATTGTTAGTGCTCGCTACAGTTTATTGCTATGACTGGCAACCCATTGTTAGTGCTCGCTACAGTTTATTGCTATGACTGGCAACCCATTGTTAGTGCTCGCTACAGTTTATTGCTATGACTGGCAATCCATTGTTAGTACTTGCTACAGTTTATTGCTATGACTGGCAATCCATTGTTAGTGCTTGCTACAGTTTATTGCTATGACTGGCAATCCATTAGTGCTCGCTACAGTTTATTGCTATGACTGGCAATCCATTAGTGCGTGCCACAGTTTATTGCTATGACTGGCAATCCATTGTTAGTACTTGCTACAGTTTATTGCTATGACTGGCAACCCATTGTTAGTGCTTGCTACAGTTTATTGCTATGACTGGCAATCCATTGTTAGTGCTTGCTACAGTTTATTGCTATGACTGGCAATCCATTGTTAGTGCTCGCTACAGTTTATTGCTATGACTGGCAATCCATTGTTAGTGCTTGCTACAGTTTATTGCTATGACTGGCAATCCATTGTTAGTGCTTGCTACAGTTTATTGCTATGACTGGCAATCCATTGTTAGTGCGCGCTACAGTTTATTGCTATGACTGGCAATCCATTGTTAGTGCTCGCTACAGTTTATTGCTATGACTGGCAATCCATTAGTGCGTGCTACAGTTTATTGCTATGACTGGCAATCCATTGTTAGTGCTTGCTACAGTTTATTGCTATGACTGGCAATCCATTGTTAGTGCTTGCTACAGTTTATTGCTATGACTGGCAATCCATTGTTAGTGCTTGCTACAGTTTATTGCTATGACTGGCAATCCATTGTTAGTGCTCGCTACAGTTTATTGCTATGACTGGCAATCCATTGTTAGTGCTTGCTACAGTTTATTGCTATGACTGGCAATCCATTGTTAGTGCTTGCTACAGTTTATTGCTATGACTGGCAATCCATTGTTAGTGCTTGCTACAGTTTATTGCTATGACTGGCAATCCATTGTTAGTGCTTGCTACAGTTTATTGCTATGACTGGCAATCCATTGTAAGTGCTCGCTACAGTTTATTGCTATGACTGGCAATCCATTGTTAGTGCTTGCTACAGTTTATTGCTATGACTGGCAATCCATTGTTAGTGCTTGCTACAGTTTATTGCTCTGACTGGCAATCCATTTTTGGGACACAAGATTGGGGATCTTACACGTAAAGTGCGGGCGACGAAGTGCTTGTGCACAGACTAAACCTCGAGTTATAAGTGCACAGACTATACCTCGGGTTATAAGTGCACAGACTGTATCTTGGGTTATATGTGCACAGACTGTATCTTGGGTTATATGTGCACAGACTGTATCTTGGGTTATATGTGCACAGACTGTACCTTGGGTTATATGTGCACAGACTAGACCTCGGGTTACAAGTGCACAGGCTCTATTTTGGGTTATATGTGCACAGACTGGACTTCAGGTTATAGGTGCACAGACTATACCTCGGGTTATATGTACACAGACTATAATAATTACTGTATTTATAATGCGCTTATCTTATAATAATTATAACTCTAAGCGCGCACTCACAACTCACGCACGCATGTGCACGCTTTAGACAATGACACATGTAACAATTACGCAAAAAATACATTCACTCAAATATACTCATACCACAAACAGACCAGACACTATATGTAAGAGACAGCTGGCGATGGGGTGCGTAGTGAGGTCATAGTGTTAGAACTGCTTGAAAAGGTAAGTTTTGAGGGCAGACTGGAAGGAGGTGGGAGAGGGTTTCTGACGGAGAGAGAGTGGAAGAGTATTCCAGATGGATGGGCCGTAGACAGAGAAGGAGCGGGACCCGAACGTGCTGAGTTTGGAGCGAGGAATGCGGAGGCGGAGAGGGTCGGAGGCAGAGCGAAGAGAGCGAGATGGAATGTATGGGTGAAGTAAGTCAGAGAGATAGAGAGGAGCGGAGTTGTTGAGGGACTTGTAGCAGAGAGACAAGGTCTTGTATTGAATGCGTTGGGAGATGGGAAGCCAGTGTAGGGCTTTGAGCAAGGGAGTGACGTGGTCAGATTTCTTCTTTCTGAGGACGAGGCGGGCAGTATTGTTTTGAACGCGTTGGAGAGGGAGAGTGGTGGAGCGGGGAAGGCCGGAAAGAAGGGAGTTGCAATAGTCGATGCGAGACAGGATGAGGGAAACAGCAAGTTTGGTGGCAGCTTCAGTGGTGAGGTATTTTCTGATCTGACTGATTCGACGGAGGTGGAAGTAGCAGGCCCGGGCGGTTGCAGAGACAAAGCTAGTCATTGAGAGAGAAGAGTCAAGGATAACGCCAAGGTTCTTGGCAGAGTCGGAGAGAGGGATAGAGGTACCGTCAAGCTGAAGATGGAGAGAGGAGGGGAGCTGAGGGAGTTTCTGGCGTGTGCCTACCAGCATGGCTTCCGTTTTGTCGTCGTTCAGTTTAAGTTTGTACCTTGCTATACCTTGGGTTCTATGTGCACAGACTATACCTCGGGTTATATATTCAAAAACTATTTCTCGGGTTATATATTCACAGACTATACTTCGGGTTTTATCACAGACTATACCTCGGGTTATATATTCACAGACTATACTTCGGGTTATATCACAGATTATACCTCGGGTTATATATTCAGACTATATCTCGGGTATTATATCCACAGACTATATATTTACAGACTATACCTCGGTTACATTGTCCTCCCAAGCAGTACATGGAAGTGATCAATTAAGCCGCATACCTAACCCCTGCTTGGATGAAATCCACGTCCGTTGGCGTGGCAGTGGACAGTGGGCATTGCCCTTCCTCTCCCCAATCTCCTGTCGCCATGGAAACCTACTTAAAGTCCAGCAAGTCGGAGATTTTGTGATGTGTGTGTGTGTGTGGGTGTGTGTGTGTTTGTGTGTGACGAAAACGGCTTTACCATAAATTTGGCATTTTTGACTGACATAAGTCAATGATAAAGTGGGCTATCGTTGACTGACATAAGACAATGATAAAGTGGGCTATCGTTGACTGACATAAGACAATGATAAAGTGGGCTATCGTTGACTGACATAAGACTATGATAAAGTGGGCTATCGTTGACTGACATAAGACTATGATAAAGTGGGCTATCGTTGACTGACATAAGACTATGATAAAGTGGGCTATCGTTGACTGACATAAGACTAAGATAAAGTGGACTATCGTTGACTGACGTAAGACTATGATAAAGTGGGCAATCGTTGACTGACATAAGACTATGATAAAGTGGGCTATCGTTGACTGACATAAGACTATGATAAAGTGGGCTATCGTTGACTGACATAAGACTATGATAAAGTGGACTATCGTTGACTGACATAAGACTATGATAAAGTGGGCTATCGTTGACTGACATAAGACTATGATAAAGTGGGCAATCGTTGACTGACATAAGACTATGATAAAGTGGGCTATCGTTGACTGACATAAGACTATGATAAAGTGGGCTACCGTTGACTGACATAAGACAATGATAAAGTGGGCTATCGTTGACTGACATAAGGCTATGATAAAGTGGGCTATCGTTGACTGACATAAGGCTATGATAAAGTGGACTATCGTTGACTGACATAAGGCTACGATAAAGTGGGCTATCGTTGACTGACATAAGACTATGATAAAGTGGGCAATCGTTGACTGACATAAGACTATGATAAAGTGGGCTATCTTTGACTGACATAAGACTATGATAAAGTGGGCTATCGTTGACTGACATAAGACTATGATAAAGTGGGCTATCGTTGACTGACATAAGACTATGATAAAGTGGGCTATCGTTGACTGACATAAGACTATGATAAAGTGGGCTATCGTTGACTGACATAAGACTATGATAAAATGGGCTATCGTTGACTGACATAAGACTATGATAAAGTGGGCTATCGTTGACTGACATAAGACTATGATAAAGTGGACTATCGTTGACTGACATAAGACTATGATAAAGTGGACTATCGTTGACTGACATAAGACTATGATAAAGTGGGCTATCGTTGACTGACATAAGACTATGATAAAGTGGGCTATCGTTGACTGACATAAGACTATGATAAAGTGGGCTATCGTTGACTGACATAAGACTATGATAAAGTGGGCTATCGTTGACTGACATAAGACTATGATAAAGTGGGCTATCGTTGACTGACATAAGACTATGATAAAGTGGGCTATCGTTGACTGACATAAGTCAATGATAAAGTGGGCTAACGTTGACTGACATAAGACTATGATAAAGTGGGCTATCGTTGACTGGCATAAGACTATGATAAAGTGGGCTATCGTTGACTGACATAAGACTATGATAAAGTGGGCTATCGTTGACTGACATAAGACTATGATAAAGTGGGCTATCGTTGACTGACATAAGACTATGATAAAGTGGGCTATCGTTGCTCAAACCAACTGCTAACATTTGAATGTTCCATTTGCGTTGTGACAGGGAGTGACTTCGCCTGTTTATTGGTACAGCAATACGCTCTACTAAATGCTATTTTTAGCGCTAGAGCGGTAGTTAGCCTGTGCTATTAATACGCACACCAACTACTGAATGGATTTTGCTTTAAAATAGGACTATACAGCGTACTTTACAGTTTTAAAAATATTTTATTTTATTTTGTAGTGAGGCAACACTTACTGTGCATGTCACAATGCGCGGTCACAATGGGCCCTTTAAATGGACATCAACTCTTTTCTTATAGTTTTCTTTTAAATAATAATAATGATGATACTTCTACTGCTGCTACCGCTACTAAATGCTGGATGATATACTCGCTTATTCCTAAAGGAGACTCAAAGCGCGGCGATCTGTAACAAACATACACGGTCACATGTTACAGACATCTACAAACACATACTCGTCAACCAAAACACGTGCTGTAAAGGCGTATTAAAAGACGGAAAGGAAATCCAATTTTCATTTGTACAATTTTACACGGACCACATCCAATACCATTACTGAAGGAATAGAGGAAACCGGAGTATCCGGAGAAAACTCTGGGTAATCTAAAAGTCTGGTACTTACGTCTTGTACATTGGTCCCGTGTGGGATAAGGACCCGCCACCTTCAGCAAGGGAAACGAGCTCTCTACCCACTGAGCTACCCTCTCCTCTCTCCCCCTGCTACACATACACCTATACACCTACACACATATACACACATAGCATACACATACTCATACACATAAACACATACACACATTCACACACACATACACACGCATACATATATGCATACAGATACATTGCTTTTAAGGACAAACCTTAATTATTTTAACTCGGGTGTTGATCTTACAGCTTACAGTTTAAGCGTGCAGACTGCAGTTTTGAATAGGGGTGTTTTCCGTGCTCAATGCTGTTATTCACTGTTGATGGGAAGGCATTTAACAACAAAACATCACCCGCTGTGAGGCGTATTTAGTTGATGTTGGAGGACTACACGTACGCGCCTTTGCTTGCTGGTAGACATTGTTGGCTTAAGTTTCACCGCTGCTAGCAGCCGTAAATAGGTCATACACGTCGTTAACTTCATCTCCTGCTAGAAAAAGACTTTTCGCTGTTGGTGGCCTACAATTGTGGTTATAAACGTTGATGTCCTTATCGATGGTAACTTAGATTATCTACAGGAGCGTGATTTGTTGTTGACAAAACCGTAGATGGATTGGAAAGGCGGGTGGGTCGCTCCCGCCCCTCCCCCCTCCCCCCTCCCCCCTCCTATCGTGTCGTAAGTGTTAAGTCGTCGCAGCAATGCTGCTGCGAGGCTTTCGCTTTAAAAGGGAAAGCGCATTGACTGATTTGAGTTCTTATAACACGTCAACATTTCCCCACACCCTTAATTCCCTTTTCCAGCTTATCCCTACCATAAATCATCCTAAAACCCAAATCTGGCATTTAGTCATCACTGTGAGGTCCTTGAAAGGATATGTTGGTTTGTAATAGTTGGTTTTTGAACATGTTACGACAGTGTCGTCGTTTATGTATTGCATTAGATCTTGTTAGTTTTCCTTCTCCCTTGTGCCTGAAGTGGTTTATTTGCCCACATGACTTCGCATACCTGTAGGCCCGACAAGCGTGCATGTGTGTCTTCATTTAATTAATGACGGTTATAGAGCGTTGTGTACAGGTGTTTACAAAGTAATTATTAATGGTGTGGCTTGTTAAAGCTCACCAAACATAATACATCATAGACTAGGATGTCCGGAACAAAGGCTTTATTCATTTCCCTGAAACGATGTTCTCCTCCAAAGTCGAGGCTGAAGGTAAGACAATGACGTGGGTTGTATTGTGCATTACTGTAAATACAGTACTGACTTTCAGCACTCGTGCATACACCCTGTCTCGCGCCTTGGCTCAGAGACAGTTTAACAGCATGTCAAATAATTATTTTGAATTTCTGTCACAATTTGTTTTCTTGACACAAAGTACTAAAGGGAGTGGCAGTTTGACCTGGTGGTTGTGGGGTAGTTTACCACCTACTTACACTCTAAATCCACTATACCTGCCCCTACTGTCAACATGCTGTGGTAAAGTGGATAATGGTGCTATAGACACTATACCTGCCCCTACTGTCAACATGCTGTGGTAAAGCGGATAATGGTGCTATAGACACTATACCTGCACTTTGACAGTAACTTCTTGTTCAACAACTAATGGAAGTTAGATCTCCATGACCTTCATGTCCAAGTCTTTGTTAGGACTAGCAGACGACTCACCACGGAAGGGCGTACTGTTTATTTTTGCGTCGGACAGAAACGCTGGTTTGATATTTTACGCATAATTTTTGAGTTTTTAAGCACCTTTGGGGCACGCCGCACTTTAAGACATAAACCCTTGACTCCACACTGACGACGAAGAAAGAAAAAGAAGAACAAGAAAAAGAAGACCTTTTTTGTGACCAAACCTCTGAAATTAACGTAAATAACAAAACCAGATTTGCAATTAATGCCTGCTAGCTGTATAACTGTTACTTTTGGCCACGCCGACCACTTTGTACAACGCAAAACGTTCAAGTCCGAGGATGAGAAGCTCATCCCTCCCCCACCCACCACCCCTTCCTTTAACTCCCTCTCTCTCTTTCTCTCCCTCTCTCTCTCTCTCTCTCTCTCTGTCTCTCTCTCTCCCTCTCTCCCCTCGTTTTCTCTAACCGAGGTTCGCCGCAATAAATACAGGTGTACACGAGGAGGCCAATGCATACAATGTAAGAAACCCAAATGTAATTAGCCCAAATGTAAGCAGCCCAAAGATCCCTGCTTCCAATCTCGGATTGGCCAAGATGTAACCATATTATTTTCCCCTTACGATCAACTGGTTCGCTGGTTTCAGAATAATGTGACCAGTAGTCGCCTATACGCTTCGGTGTCGTGTGACTATCCTATCCAATCCCGTGACACGAAGGTCGTTGGGGCACCACAGATGATCGTTTAACCAGCGTACTCTTTTTCTGTCCTTAGCAACCCTCATGGCTTCGCTCAGTGTCAAGCCAGTCCATTGTCAAATATATCCCCTCTTTTTCTGTCTCTCTCTTCTTCTGACTCTTGCACCGTGCTTTGCAGGATGGTCTTTGCTAGGCCTGATGTTTTGGTGACGTGGCCATACCATGGAAGTTTACGTTTCTTCACCACTGTGAGCAGGTCTTTCTGTTGTCCAATGGCTTGTGTGATGGTCTGTCGGACTTCGTTGTTGGTGATGTGCTGGGTATAGGAAATGCCCAGAAGTATGCTTTGTATTCTTCGTTGTAGATCTGTTGTGAGGGTCCATGTTTCACAAGCGTATAGGACATTAGCCTCATGAGGCCAAATGAACATTGGTAACATAGCTTACTTGTGATGGAGGCAATTGCGGGAATTTCTTACCTTCAACGACAAGCAAGAGAGGAAACACAAAATAGCAGCGAAGAAGATCGATCATAATGCATTCCATTACCAGTGGTATGTAACGTAGCTAGGTAGAGAGGATAGTTATAATTATATGCTACTTACTGAGCATGAGGCACTGTTTTATTAGCAGTTTATACGGCTTGGCAGTGGCTTGAAACTAATGCAATGATAGCTATTTGAGCTACAAAGATAATTATAGATAATAAGGATTGGTTTCGTAAATATTATTGCCATGCCTATCGTTCTGTTAAAGCGGGAGCTTTAAAAGGAATCTTCTCCACCCCCCCCCCCCTTCACCAGATAAAGGTGGTCCCTCAACCTTTCGGTTGTTGAGAAAAAAGAACAGTTTGAAAGCTCCCTTTCCTGTGGGCCAGGTTAATGAGACCGCGGCCCATCTTCTCTCTGTCTGTGGCTGCCTTACATGTCCCGGTCTTAAACAGAGGCAGGTACCCATTTACAGCTGGGTGTCGCACGTTTGTTTTAAGTTAAGTCCTTCGCGCGAATTCGGTGATTGCATCCAAGTATGGTCATTCCTCCCTATGGCGTACGAACAGGGTCAAATGCGCGATTAAAAGTATCGACTTTTTGAAAAGTATCGCTACTTTGCATCGCTCCGTTACGAAAGGATCGATCCTTTTCATCGCGCATTTCCGAGTTTTTCCGAATACGCAGTATGCAAATTTTCCAAAACTTTGATCGGAACTAAAGCGGAACACAAAACAGGCAATCGCGCCAATCTGCTTGCTTTCCTTTCGTTTTGCGTTAGCTATTTGGAAAAAAATATATTTATGAATTAATTTGCTCTGCAAAGGACAATTGGAACTGCGGAATGTTACATAATACATGTATATTATGTCATTAGCTTGACCAATTTCAGTTTTGCAGAAACAGTGTGTTTCGCTTCGGTAAACTTCGGAACTGCGCAATGAAACTGCTCGAGCTAAAGTATCGGCATCGATACTCTTCAGAAAGCATCGATTCTTTCGCAATTGGCGTTCCATTTGAGAAAATGTGCGATCCTTTTGAGAAAAGTAGCGATACTTTCTTAAACGGATGGATCCTTATGAGAATAGTATCGAAGCATCGATACTTTTCATCGCGCGTTTTACCCTGTTCACACGCCATACCTCCCCGCTTGATACGGTTTAACTAGGGGTCTTTCGGAACGGGTAAAAGTGAAAGTGATTGTGTGTTCGTTTCGTCCAACGAGAGGCACGCCGGGAGATTCTTACGCCGCGTTACGAAACGAAACGAACGTGTTTCTGTGCGCTTTCGATTCCAGCACCTAGTTTCGTTGTGATTTTATTGAGCACACACAGGGCAGGCCCAGAGGCAGAGCACTATTATGCCTACGTAAGGCTTCTTCTAACAAATCATGATTTGACACGAATGTAACGATTAGGTTGAACTTTAAAGATGGATTAGTGCTCTAACATTGAAGATATTTTACATTCTAGCTTCGAGTTTCATTTTTGTCACATAAAACAGTTTTTGGACTGCTGATTGGTGATACAGAATAGATAGATTCTAGACAGCCATGACGGCTTTTCAGTAGCTCGTTTGAAAATACGTTTTAAGTCTGAGACCGAGTTTAGATCCCCATTATTCCTTCTAGAATGGTTGAGTAATGTACCATATGCAAATTCAAATCATTTTTGGACATTTTACAAACGATTTAATAACCAAAATGTACTCACTAACATTAGTTCGTGGAAATCAGGTTTTCCACGAAGTTTTATTCCTTGTGGTAGGCAGACTTCGTGACCTTTCACCACGGGAAGTTAAAGCGTCACATAAATTGCTGACGTCACAACAATAAGTAGTCCCGATTCACATTCACTTTCACTTTCACCCGCTTTCGAAAGATCCCTAATTATATATGTGTAGTTCGTGCCCAAACCTCTAGGTTATGCATGTGTGGACCTATCTGTGAAACGTGTGTGCGTGACTGGAAACGCCTAGTAGGAGAGCAGGCATACTGTTCACACCACTCGTGCAGTGTCAAAGGTCACGGAGGTCAGGTCCGTGTTCAAGCGAGCGTTGTGGCCAAGTGGGCTAAGGCGGGACTAACTTGCCTTGTCCACAGGCCAGAAACCAATGGCGCCTTACAGGTGTGGGTTCGATCCTGCATCGGGGCGTTATGTTTCTCCGAATATTATTTACTTTCGACTCGGGCAACGTCTCGGGGGTTTTCTCCGGGTACTCGGTTTGCTCCCCCAGCAAAATGTTAAATTTTTTTTTTTAAAGAATTTCTAAATTTTAAAAATCACAACTGTTAGGTAGGTTGGGTTTGGGCGCGCCACAGGCTGCGACTACGCCTTCCACAGGGGAGGCGGCCCAGAATTTCCCGATAAAGGGACAATAAAGCATTAAAATCTAAATCCAAAAAATCTAAATCTAAAAATCTATTTTTAGAACAGCATGGCGTGTAGCCAATGTCTTTCTAATGCATCCAAACTCATTTGGGTCATTCTTACACGTTATAAATTGATAAGCTAACCCTAACCCTAACGAAACATTTACAATTATAATTCATATACTATGATCATTATTTCCCCTATACTAGGGAAGATTCCCGTAGGATTCCCTTGACATTGCACGATGTAGTGACCTTAGCCGTGGCACGTTAGTAGGAGAGTGTAGGTTGGGGAACAGCGACGTGGAAAGCGAGGCCCTTGTCTTCGGGTGTTATCTATCTAGCACAACAGTGTCTTATTGTTCCTAGCTGCCGAGGTGCTGGTGGGTGCATGGACCTTCCTTGTTAATCAGTTCTTAAGTAATGATTGGGTAGAGAGGCCGCAGGGCGGGGTGGAATGACGGTCGGGTGGGGTTTGCTAGTGATAGTTTGAGTCAACACTTATCTAACCACAGGAAGAACAATAGTAGTATAGTTGGCGGGGGCACGTATGACTTAAACGTTCCAGGTGGGCATGTGGGGTTATGTAAAGGTCAGTGACGCTATGGAGAGGTGTTGTGAAATAAATCTCTCTCTTTCTCTTTCTCTCTCTTTTTTTTTCTCTCTCTCTCTTTTTTCTCTCTCTCTTTTTCTCTCAAGCATTCTCTCCTCACCCCTCCTGTCTGTTGGAGGACATGTTGTGTTGACGAAGGTTTTTAAGTAATGGAAATATTGAGGATTTTACAAGATTCTTTTTGCGTGTGTTATTTTTTTCTCTCACTTTTCATTACTTGTATTTTCTGTCTCATCTTGTATTCCATGATCTCACTGTGGGCTCAGTACCTTATGCTGTGGTTGATAGCAAGCTCTGTTAGTGCGTGATATGCTGGGCAGTGGGGCCGCTGTGATAGTGCATGATACGCCGCTTTGATGTCCTACAGCCCCAATAATAGATGAAAGACAGGAGCAATAGGTTACTTCACACATGACTGTGCAGCAGTGTAGTCTCCACTGTAGTTACTATAATACTGGCCAGCTTCATTTAAATAAAATAATACCCCACGGACCACGCCTGATTGTATAGAAAACACATCTTTGCCACTCCTATCACCACTTATATTGCCTTACCCAGCCCTCTGCTTCAAAGACACACACACACAGACACACACCCACATAATTATACACACACGCACACACAGCCCAAGTTTCTTCCAAAAGAAAGAACTACATCATTGTGTATTCACTATACTATAGTTACTGCTAGTGGAAATGAAACGGCCCTGCACGGCTGTAGTCCCATACCACAGCCGTCTGATCGTGTTTCAATTTTGACTTAAGACTTACACCCACTGACTACCATCAAAGACACGAAAGAAAAATCCCACCCCCCTTTGTCGAAAAGAAAATATTACATGCGTCTGTAGCATTTCTGTAGGTCACTGCTGAAGTCTTTAGTCCAAATGAAACACTCCCATCGCTCGCCACTCCGTCGTTAAGCAGACTAGCCCATCAGTACACCCATGGCTTTCTTTCAACGTGGGAAACAGGTGTTTGCTGACAGCTACATCACCTTAGAAGTGATGTAGTCTACTGCAGTAGCAGCACTCCCATTGATACTCAAGTGTGACCAGTTACAGCTTAGAAGTGATGTAGTCTACTGCAGTAGCAGCACTCCCATTGATACTCAAGTGTGACCAGTTACAGCTTAGAAGTGATGTAGTCTACTGCAGTAGCAGCACTCCCATTGATACTCAAGTGTGACCAGTTACAGCTTAGAAGTGATGTAGTCTACTGCAGTAGCAGCACTCCCATTAATACTCAAGTGTGACCAGTTACAGCTTAGAAGTGATGTAGTCTACTGCAGTAGCAGCACTCCCATTGATACTCAAGTGTGACCAGTTACAGCTTAGAAGTGATGTAGTCTACTGCAGTAGCAGCACTCCCATTGATACTCAAGTGTGACCAGTTACAGCTTAGAAGTGATGTAGTCTACTGCAGTAGCAGCACTCCCATTGATACTCAAGTGTGACCAGTTACAGCTTAGAAGTGATGTAGTCTACTGCTGTAGCAGCACTCCCATTAATACTCAAGTGTGACCAGTTACAGCTTAGAAGTGATGTAGTCTACTGCAGTAGCAGCACTCCCATTGATACTCAAGTGTGACCAGTTACAGCTTAGAAGTGATGTAGTCTACTGCAGTAGCAGCACTCCCATTGATACTCAAGTGTGACCAGTTACAGCTTAGAAGTGATGTAGTCTACTGCAGTAGCAGCACTCCCATTGATACTCAAGTGTGGCCAGTTACAGCGGCAGAGGAGGCCATGGACTGGTTGTGTATGCCAGCCAAGAAAAAAGAGGTCTACTGCCCGATCGCAAACTTGTTTTTTCCAACCTAGTTCCAGTCATTCGCCCAAAAAGGCAATCACCGAAGTCGAACGAAGCTCTCCGATGTGTTACGAAATGATGCTTGCATGACTACGACTAGTTGACATTAAAAATGATCGCCGTTGCTTCTAATTCTGTTCGATTTACACAGATTAGCATTTCGCAACGGTAGGCCTATACTGTGTTACTATCGACCATATTCAATAGTTGCGTTCCTTGATTTGCATTTTGTTAGTTCTCAGCAGTAGGCTAATTATAGCATTCCCCATTTCCTGCCTAGAACCAAGTAGACACTGTTATACAGTATACATAGGCTTAATCTACATTATATATTATAAGTCAGTCTTCGCGCAGCGATGGTCCTGATTTGGCTCGGAAGAGTCCGCTGGACCTAAAGCAATAATCATGTAATGTAATGTAACGCGCAGCGAAGAAGCTAACTAGCTTAATATAATTATTATACCTGTTTTGTTTGTTTTGTACGTAAATAAATGTATAAACTATATCTGTTCTAATTAATAATATTTAGGCCTATACTTTATAATATTTGAATCTTTAATTTTCCGGAGAAGGACGAGTAGGCTAAGAGAATTTTTTTTAATAACTCGAGATCAGAGTTAAATTAATAGTTAGTTAGTTATTCATTGCTTACAGGGTCCAGCGAACTGCAAAGAGCCGAATCAGGACCACAAAATCAAGACAATTCGAGATCAGAGTTAAATTAATAGCTAATTAGTTATTCATTGCTTACAGGGTCCAGCGGACTGCAAAGAGCCGAATCAGGACCACAAAATCAAGACCACAACGTCGCTAGTAGTAGTAGTAGTAGTAGTAGTAGTAGTAGTAGTAGTAGTAGTAGTAGTAGTAGAAGTAGTAGTAGTAGTAGTAGTAGTAGTTGTTGTTGTATAGTTATTTAGTTAAATCTTTAATTTATTTATTTGTTTTGTTTGTTTGTTGTTGTTGTTATTATTATTATTATTATTATTATTATTATTATTATTATTATTATTATTATTATTATTATTATTATTATTATTCCTACTTTAAAAAAAAAAAGAAAAAGAAAAGAATAATGTGCTGCTGTGCGTGCTCAATGGTGTAAATATGGTCAGTGACGTTTTGTTTGTTTTTGCTGATGTTGGGTGTAACCCGAAATATTCAAATGGTGTTACTGGTTATTTTTTCTTATAGATTTACCAAAGTTTTCAGATGATTTATGGAAATTTCCGCCTGCCACGCAACATTTTTTTTAAAATACGTGTTTCTCATTAAAATACATATCATTGAAATACATATAACAAATTTACTGTATCAATTTAGAAGAATAATATTAGTGAAATAAATAATTGCTTTGGTGCTTGCAATAAAAATGTCACTGTTTTTTTTTTTAGATAAACTTGCTTTACCTTGTTGTGCTGAATGGACATCAACGTATCCATAGCCCTTTGAAGTTTTGTGATGGTTTTAATGTTGATATAGATGTGAAATCGTTGTATGTGTGCATTATGAGTTATGTATTACTTTTACTCTTTATTACTAATTGTGTCAGTATATTATTCATCATAAAATAATAATAATACTTACTGCTTCAAAATGCGAATCTCGACTTGACTTACAGCTTGAAGCTGTGCAGATCGATATAGTATTAGATCTAGAAGCAACAGCGGCTATTTTTATGCACGGATGTTTCACCACAGGCTCTGAAGTCTTTTCTTTAGTCTTTGTAAACTCGTGGGCCTCCTACATACGTACGTAGTATAGTATGTAATTGAGGCCTACGAAAGACGAGACTTCCCAACCTGTGGTTTCACGTAGTCCTGCCAGCATTCTTTCGTAAAACATCGGATAGCTTCGCTCGACTCGGAGAGCTTCGTTCGACTTCGGTAATTGCCCCTTTCGGCGAATGACTGGAACTAGGTTGGAAAAAACAAGTTCGCTGCCCGATCCCTTAACGCCCACGGGCTACGAAGAACTCTCCACTCCTACATGTAGTTAGGTTACTTGCTGTAACATAGGTCAGCTTTAATCGACGCTATCCTATCTTATCCTATCCCATAACGCGGAGGTCGTAGGGGCACCACAGATTATCGTTTAACCAGCATACTCCATCATTCCCTGTCCCAAGCAAACCCTGATTGTTTCGCTCAGTGTCAAACCAGTAACCAGTCCATTCTCGAATGTTGTCCTCCCAAATCTTTTTCGGTCTCCCTCTTCTTCTACCTCCTTGCACTGTGCCTTGCAGAATGGTCTTTGCAAGACCTGATGATCTGGTGACGTGGCCATACCATCGGAGTTTACGTTTTTTCACCACTGTGAGCAGGTCATCTTGTTGTCCAATGGCTTGTGTGATGGTCTGTCGGACCTCGTCGTTGGTGATGTGCTGGGTATAGGAAATGCCCAGAAGTCTTCTATAGCACCTCATCTCCATGCTTCTAAACCTAGAATAATCGGAGGAAGGAAATCTTTATATAGAGCTTTTATCTTAAAAACAGACCCACTCAAATTAATCCAGGCTCTGTTTATACCTAAACTAAACAGGTCAAGACGTACTTCGCAAGGCCTTGATCAGCTTTATTATTTGGATTTTCAACAGGTCCAGTTGCTACGTTTAGAGCTAAATGGTCATACGTAGGCACAATTTCGCAACCTACAATATCAGATAAAATAATGTTTATAATTAAACTACCAAAGCCACTGGCAGCAGAACAAGGGAGATTAATCTTCCTATCTTGTCTTTACACCTAGAAGGACGGCAGTACTAAGGATGATGTATAACATGTGTTAACCACTCAAGTCACTCGTTGTTATGGCCAGATTACCTACTGCTAGTGTTTCACGCAAACGAGTTGTCTGCCTTTGTCTAGTCTTGAACTATGTTGTCTTTTTGTAATGACCTTGCCTTCAACCAAAGAAAGTACAGCTACGCAAAGAAGGTTCATCTCGGCGAGTGCCTATATAAAGTTACAAAACGTAGCCACTCGTAGCGCCCCCCAGCGATTCTCGTGATAAATGATTCCAAGGGCGATAATTTGTTCTTAGCGCTATGTAAACAAACTGCTTCAGTAGATTATGTTCCGGACACTCGCTTGCTTAAATTAACAAGCGATTCTGCTTTTTTTTTTTTGAAAGTAAGTTAATAAGTGTCTGATTTTAATAATGTAAATACAGCTTGCCAACAAGTTGCTTGAATTATGCATTCAGCCGATTAAATTACCGTACCAATGCTGATGATTCAGTAGGCCTGTACTCGGCCTGTACTCATCCTAGATCCGTCAAAACTCAAACCCAAAAGTAAGCTTGAATACCGGTAATAGCTTTTCTGAACATTGCTTGATTTAGCATTTCCAGTTAATAACTGTGTTCCAATCTACTGTTTATCTCATTTACACTGCACTTCTGATTTTAATCGCTGCTAACCTACTGTTAGGCTCTCATCTTAAAATTATATTTACTGCTTTCGTTTCGATCAACTGTGTAAATAAGCCTATAAATTATTAGGCCTACTGTTTATCATCATCATTTTCATCATCATCATCATCATCATTATGGTTTAATATAGGCTATCTCTATAATAGAACTGTAGTTGCAAAAGGAAATTTGATAGGTTAAGATAGACTAAAGAAAAAGAACAGACATGTGTGTGTATGTGTATATGTATATATTGCACAATGTTAATATTCTTCTGCCAAATTTAACTCTGAAATTTACTCGCACAGGGATAGGCTTATATAAGCATGCTTGTTGCTTGTCCCTGCTGCTTGTGATGTATATATTTTATATGTATTCTGAAGAAATAAATAATATATAAACCAACAGACATCAAGACTATAGAAGTAGAGAAATAAAGCAATGCAACAAGAAGAGTGAACAGTGAAGCTTTTAAAGAAAACACATTTAACGTTTAAAAGCATTATTTTTTTTGCATGAATCATTACATTGGAAATTGCACCTAGATAAGACCAAAAAGTGCAACAATAAAAATAGTCAAATAAGAAATATTTGTAGTCATTTATAATATTAGATCTGTACATTGCAGCAGGCTGCATCAATTATGTTACTTTATTGTTAAACCATCATGCATTTATAAAAGCTGAAAAAAATAGCTTCAAACATTTGTGTTTCTTTTTCTGACATTTAATATGAATATTATAGCAACAAAAAGCAACAATGATGACTCTCTCTCTCTCTCTCTCTCTCTCTCTCTCTCTCTCTCTCATATAAAGGAAACTTCAGCAATTATCATTTTTTGTAAAGTACTGTCATCTCAATAAATGTATGTTTAAAATAATGAAAAGGGTAAGAATGTTAGGTTTTTATAATTAAATCTGTTGTTTACTCTTTGTTTAGCAAGATTAAGACATACCTACAAAGAAACAGAAGTTTTGCAAGACAAAACAAATACAATTAACCCTTTTCCTGTCTGCTTAAACCAAATGTAATGGAAAGGGAATACAGTCACACAGAAAATGGTATTTTACATTTGAAAGATTTAAAAAATCACATTTGGTATTTTTTCTGCATACATTTCACATGCAACAACAACAACAAAATCTGATAATACTAGACAATTAACTAGTAGCATTATACATTAAAAGGATAATAATTAATAGTTTTTGCTCTTGGATTTTTATTCTTAGATGCATTTATGAAGAATTATTTGCTTAAAAATTACTTCTTTTTTTTAAATAGTTTTTCTTTACAAGACAACACATCCAGTCAATGAGTCATGCAATAATATTTCATTAGGCCTACTATTTTTTCTTTTTCTTTTTTTTTTAAATTACTCTTAAGCAGCAATTAAAACTACGCCTTCCCCTCCCCCCTCCCCTCATCTTCCATTTGTAAGAAATTGGGATATGATAAATTTCAGTATCAACAAAGAAAATACAGTTTACATCGAGTGGTAGATCTAGATCAACGTTGTTAGATTTGGTTATAATTATGTTTGATTCTTCCTTTGGAAAATTAAAAAACGAAAGTCCAGGGCACTTGTATCGTCCATTTGTGCAGTTAAAAGCGCTGCAGTGTTGCCCACCAGGACGGATTCTAGGTTTGTTTACTTGATTTGATACGCTTTCCTCCATTGCTAAGCGCTAAGGCCGAAGCGAGTTATCACTTATTCCGCTAGTTGGCGCTCGCAACTTCCGTTTCGCAGTAAGAGTCGAAATGAACCTTCTTTGCGTAGCTGTACTTTCTTTGCTTCAACTACGATGAAGCAGTAAGGCGCCTTTGGTGATGACCGGCTTACATGATAATGACAAAGTGACTGCAGTGCCCAACAGTCACCATACTAATTTATCACTGGGGGATTTCTTCAGTCTTTACCCCCGTTGGGGTGCCGGGGGTTTCAGTATAAATAGTATCCCCACTTTCTGGAAATTTAGTGCTTTAAATTCCCACTGTCGCTGTCTTCCTCATTTGCTCTTTCTCATTCCTGCTCTGTTCTATCAATCTGCTATACTATCTTCTTCTTCGCTAGACCAGCCATCTACCTTTTTTCTTGAAAACTCTTCCGGGGCAAGACTCCTTATTTGTGTATGAGGTCTATTGGATCAGCTTAGGAATATTGGACGCTTTCTCCCAGGTGGTCACTAGGGCTTCTTATGATGTTATTATTTAGCAATGTAGGCATTTTATATGTATGTGTTTTGTTGATAATTTATAATGATGTTTGTATTCTATTTTGTTTTTGTAAACGGGGGTTCGATAAATTAGAGTACAGCCTCAGCGTCCCCTGCGTGGGATGTCTTTATTGTAAAGTGACTGGCTGGTGGAGAGCTTTCAGTTTTACCACTAGGGTTGTTTCGGCAGATCTTTTATGCGGATCATGGGTTGTCCGGTCCTGATTTGGCTCGGAAGAGTCCGCTGGACATAAAGCAATAATCGTGTAATGTAATTTTATTCAGTCTTTGACTGACAGGCAGGGGGGGGAGGGTGGGGGGTGGGAGGAGGGCGGAAGAGGAAGAGAGAGAGAGAGAGAGAGAGAGAGTTGCAGTAGAGGTTGCTGCATTGCAAATATGAAAGCATCGAACCAAGCTATGTTTGATCAAGCAGCGTGTATCTAAATCGCAGCACCACTGTGATGTCCCTGATATTCTGTGTTCAGTGTCAGTTACGCTGGGATTGCTCATGTGCCCTTTTCAGTGCAGGGTGTGTTGGCGCGCGAGACAGTGAATGGCTGTTAGCCAGTACCCCCGGGTCGTTCCCTGTAGGTATCTTTTGTCAGCGCCACTTCCATTACATTATCACTCCGCAACATTTGTTTTCTACGCCCCTTTTATGACGTAAATGGTGGTTCATTGTAAATGGTGGTTCATGGTGGTTCGTTGTAAATGGCGGTGCAAAATGCTATTATAGTAAGGGTGTGAATGACTGGCGTGACCCAACAAAAAGAGTTGTTGGACATGAGGGCGGGGACAGGACGTTTGTGGTTGGGCTGATATTTTGAGCCTGAGTCGTGCGTTTTGTGCTGTGGAGTGTTTGGCACGTACCGGGCGAGGCAAAGTACCGTTAACAGTACTGGTAAGGCCTGTATCAACGTCTAAACGCAAGGGACATTTCTTGCATGCTAGCATTGATAAAGTGTTTACTGCTGCGTGAATTATTTTCCTGTCAGGGTGTTGGCAAATTGAAGAGCATTGACACAGCAATTACTGTTGTTTGACTTTCTTCTGTTAAGATCTTAGCAAATTGTAGAACATTTTCTCCAAAAGAGACGTTTGATTAACATTGTGCTGTTTATCTCATCACTGCATACTTCAGGGATAGTTTAACACATTATTGTACTAGTTTGCAACACATTTATATAGCGAATACTATCGGGCTCACTTCTTTCCTTGCGACTTGACCTGCTCCAGTTGTATGAGCTGAAGTGGGTTATCCTTTGCTGAACAAGCTATCCAATGGGGAAGCATGTGGAATTTAGGGAAGGATGTGGCCTGTGCGTTAGGATGTACCTTTATCAGACTGTTGTCGTGGGGGGTGAGTGAAGGTGATCTGAGGCAAAAATGAATGTTTAGCAGATGAAAAGCGGGTGTGTTGCTACTGTAGGCTGCAATATGCTTTTAGATGCGCCTTGAGTTTTGTACAATGGGTTTGGCGCTATACAAGTTATCATCGTCATCCTCATCTTCAACATTATTGTTATTATCATCAACATTATCGTCATTATCATCATCATCATCATCATCATCATCATGATTTATGGAACGGATGCACCGCTGTTCCTCTTTCCTTTTTATAAACAACTGAAGCAGATAATGTCAAAGACTTTAATAGTTACAATGCCTTACAAACTGTTTATCACAAAGATAACATAAGGTAAGATAACATAAGATAAGGTAAGATAAGATAAGATAAGAGAAGATAACAATTTTATTTAACAAGGGTAAAAGAGTAAGCACTGGCTGTGCTTTTTAACATCTTGCCCTTGGGGCCTGTAACAATTGTGATGATATTCTGGGGAAGATACGTTTATCTTACTAGGGGGTAAGACTTATTGATAGATGGGCGATGCGCTACCACTATCGATCGTTCTTTTACCAGAAGTCCTAAAGTGGTGTGAGAGACAGATCACGGTACTTTGGTCACATAAAATTTATATTTGTTCTCGGGAATTTTAGTATCATTTGGCTCAACTTGAGAACCGGTGATGACTAATCAAAAGACTAGATTATTATGTCTCAAGAGAAGAAAACTAATAACTACACAACAATACAAATAGAATGACACCAGTCGTATGTATGTAATTTCACTTTTTATATATTCAACACAAACTTTAACATTTCTGCATTAATCGGTAAATTAATAAGTAATATAGTTCCAAGTGCTGGGAAAATGTCTTAACAGGTTTCTCTCGTCATTTGCTACCTGCGGTTACGATTTTCACTCTTCGTAAGTTTCAAAGGTTCTAGTTTCTCGAGGGTATGACTCAGTTTTTGTGGGTGACTTAGCTAAGGTAAGTCGGGTCGCTCTTGAAGCTATGGGGGCTCGTCCGGGATAATAAATTTTTGAATCTATATCTTGAGTAACTAAAGATAATAACTTATAGGAAACATTATCTTATTTAGGATTCGTAACAGTGGTCTAGTACAAAATCCGAGAGTTGACTCAGTTGCATTGGGAAAAAACATTTTCTTGAATTTTGAATTGCATGATTGTATTGATTGTTGTATGCACATGTATGTATTGATTGACGTAAGATAATTGTTTCTTATGCATTGATTGAAAATTGTTGTGGATTGCTGGTAACATCTCACATAGGGATATTTTGATTGTACTTGTGTTAAACTAGATTGACTAAGAGTAGTTAGGTTATCTTGCTTTTGGACTCTGGAAATCTAGAAATCTATCATGGCCGACTTCATAAAAGTACACCGAGAATTGAGAGAAGAGGGAGTAGCACTAGGTCTAACAGGGCAAGAGTTAATCTCGTATGTAACCTCGGAATGGGATAAACTGGAAAAATCCAGAGCTGAGGATATGATCCGGGCAGAAAAAACCCGGGCTGAAGAAAGAGATCGTGCGGACAAGGCTGCAGAAAAGTTAAGACTCCTTGAGTTGGAAGAGGCAGAGAGAGCACGCTCGGCAGCAGAAAAGTTAAAAGGCATGGAATTAGATATGGCAGAACGTCTAAAAAAGATGGAAATTGAAGCAAGGGAAAAAGAAAGGGACCAGTTGATAGCAGCTCGGGCAACTGACCCGAATATTAGCCTACTGTCAAACTCATCTGACAACCCTCCCCAACCTCCGTCCATCACTCCAGGCATGAATTTTTTTCTAAGTCCATTTGACGAGAAAGTTGATAGGATAGATGCATATCTTGATCGGTTTGAGCGCTTAGCACAGGAATTCGAACTTGACTATAACAAATGGAACATAAAATTAGCTCAAGGATTGAGAGGTACAGCCTATGACGTGTACGCGAAATTGCCCACAGGACAAAGTAACAATTACCCAGCGCTAAAGAAAGCACTTTTGATATGGTTCGAGTTGACCGCCGAAACCTACCGTAAGAAATTGCGCAACTCGCGGAAAGAGAAAGGGGAGAGCCATAGTCAGTTTGTAGACCGATTGGACACCTACTTACGCAAATGGTTAGCCTTATCCAACCTAGAAGAATCATTCGAAGATCTTGCTGAACTAATCCTTAGCGAACAGTTACGCGATGCAATGACGCCAGAAACTAGGATGTTCACCGCGGAACAAGGTGCCGAGAACTTAGCTGATCTAATCAAACTAGCGGACCGTTACACCACCGCGCATGAAAACGAAGCTAAACGCAAGGTAACAGATAAACCCAGCAGAGAGGGAAACAACCAGAAACTCCACCCACAACAAACACAGCAGTCTAATCAGAACCAGCAGAATTCGGATAACAAGAAAACCCAAAACTCGGTGAAACCGCCCGGTCAAGGTCAAAACCCCCGGAAATATTGTTCTAACTGCAAAAGGACTAACCATAACACAGTTGATTGCCGTAGAACAGCGAATCAAACGCACACAGTGGCTGTAAGTCAAACTAGTACCGTTGAACTGGAAACTTCAGATAAGTCCCGACCCCCAGTCAGTGAAAAAGTTGTAGTGAACGGGAAAACCGCGTCATGTCTATACGACACCGGATTATCGTACGATGCAATCGTCAGTCGAACTCTTGTAGCGGCTGATGACATCACCGACGAGACCGTCACTTTGCAAGGCCCTGATCGATCCATACCCGCCTCCACCTTACCAATCGCGATAGTCCATGTAGACTCCCGATATGTGTCAGGGAAAGTAAAAGCGGCAGTAATGGATGCACCTTTGTATGACATCATACTAGGGTGTAAATATGTGTATTTAGGGACGCCAATTGCGCCTCAAGTGGTTGCATCAGTCCAAACTAGAGCACAGATAAGACAGGACGCTGCAGATAATCTCCCTGCTAATCCGGCGCCAGCCGAGATGAGGGCAGATCAACTAGCTGACTCCACACTAGCTAAATGCTACAAAAAACTCCCTCAGGCGCATAACCCACCTAAGAAAGGAGAGTTCTTTGAGAAAAACGGACTACTGTACAGACAGACAGACCACGACCACTCTCAATTAGTTGTCCCTGCCAAAAATAGACCCCAGGTACTAGAGGTAGGACACGCCATTGCATTTAGCGGGCACATGGGCGTGAGTGCAACAATTCAGAGAATTACCGCTCACTATCATTGGCCGGGAATAACAGGAGACATTACGCGCTTTGTCCGCTCCTGTCCCCAGTGCCAGAAGGTAGCATCAAAGAGATGGACCGTCCCAGTAACGCTAGGCGAAATGCCCGTCACCGGTACCCCATTCCACAGAGTAGCAGTAGACATCGTAGGCCCACTGCCACTCACAAAAAAGCGCAATCGGTACATCCTAACCTTAGTGGATACTTGCACCATGTGGTGTGAAGCAACACCCCTTCCTACTATCGATACCAAACGAGTAGCAGAAGCGCTGGTCACTATGTTCACAAGAGTTGGATTTCCCGACCAAATCCTAACAGATAACGGATCGCAGTTTACGGGAAAGATGAGGCAAGAAGTATTCTCTCTCATTCAGACGAAACACGTTCGTTCATCTCCCTACCACCCTCAGAGTAACGGTCAAGTCGAACGGTTTAACGGTACGCTAATTTCCATCCTGCGCAAACTCGTAAACGAAAAGCCAGAGACTTGGGATACCTACGTAGCCGCCGCGCTGTTCGCGTATCGTGAGGTTCCACACGCGTCTACGGGATTTCCCCCGGCAACCTTGTTATTTGGTCGTCCGATAGCCGGTCCACTGGAAGCACTGAAGCGAGGATGGACAGATTCTCAGGTAGACGAAGAGGTTAAGACGGCTACCCAATACGTAACGGAATTACGTGGCCGCCTACACTCTACTTGGCAACTCGCAACGTCGGCCATCAAACAAGCTCGCGCGCGACAGGCTCGGCACTACAACAAAAACACCAAAGAGCGAGAATTAGCTGAAGGAGACAAAGTCCTACTCCTACTCCCCAGCGGGTCCAACAAACTAGAAATTGCATGGCAAGGCCCGTACGTAGTCACGCAAAAAGTGTCGCGAACAAACTACCGGATCAAGGTAAAGGGAAAAGAGAGAATGTACCACATCAACTTGCTCAAACGGTACCTAGACCGCGATGACGCAACATCCACAGATCATTTAATGGCTTTGTCAATAGCAGAAGAAGTCGAAGCAACAGAGGATCTAGCTATCGAGTATCCGCTTAAAAGTAGCGAGACGTACAGAGACGTAGCTATCAACCCAAAACTATCGACAGACAGACAAAGACAGATAATGGAGATAGTTGCACAACACCAAGCAGTGTTGACGGACATACCTGGACAGACACCGTTAGTTGAAGTGACAATGACCTTGACTGACACTACCCCTGTCCGAGTAAAACCGTACCCTATCCCTCTTGCCAAACAAACCGCTGTCAAGCAGGAGATAGCCACCCTACTAGAGGCTGGAATAATTTCCCCTCAACCTCCCCATACAGCGCTGGAATAGTCCTCTTACGTAAACCGAGCGGAGAACACCGTCTATGCATTGACTACCGGCGACTGAATGCAGTTACGGAATTTCAGGCCGAACCGCTACCAGACACAGCACAACTGTTCGCGAAATTGCATAACGCAAAATACTTCTCGCGAATAGACCTAAGCAAAGGGTACTATCAGATACCGGTCCCAGAGCACCTAAGACCGTATCTAGCCTTCAGTACAGCTGATGGCCACTATGAGTTCAATGTCTTACCGTTTGGACTGAACAACGCACCAAGCATTTTCTCACGAATGATGAAACAACTTCTCGCGCCCATTCAAGAAGAAGAACTCCATCACTTTATGGATGATATCTTAATCGCGACCCACACCTGGGATGACCACTTAAGACTTCTCTCTACCGTTCTTCAGCGACTTAGGGAAACCGGACTAACAGCCCGACCGACAAAGTGCCTGCTAGGATACGAAGAGATAGAATTTCTCGGTCACACACTCAGACACGGCAGTCTTCTTCCGGAAGACAAGAACATCGCGAAAATGAACAAGGCACCGCGCCCGATAAACAAGAAGGATGTGCAATCGTTTCTAGGCCTATGTGGCTACTACCAGAAATTCGTTGCAAACTTCAATTCCATCGCCGCGCCATTGTCTGATCTAACCAAGAAGAAAGCGCCCGAGAAAGTAGAATGGAATGCCGAGTGCGAAGATGCGTTCCAAACCCTGAAAGCTAGACTCACCTCACAACCCATCCTGAAGTTGCCCGATGCAACCCAACCATTCGTGCTACGCACAGATGCGAGCAATCAAGGTTTAGGAGCAACCCTACTACAATCTGACCCCAATGACCCTACACATCTCTCTTGCCAGTCGCTTATGCCAGCCGGAAATTAAACAAAGCGGAACACAATTACGCAACAGTAGAAAAAGAATGTTTGGCATTGGTCTGGGCCATCCAGAAATTCCAGATGTATTTGTATGGCGCTCATTTCAAGGTGCAGTGCGACCACCAACCCTTAACCTTCCTTGCGTCATCGCAGAAACTCAACGCCAGACTCATGCGTTGGTCACTCTTGCTACAGCCCTACTCATTTCATGTAGAATACATACCCGGAAAGAGTAACCACGGAGCTGACTACCTCAGCAGATACCCCGTGCCCACTGTAGACAAACCTAACCTTGCTTCCAACCCCTCACAGTTGCGGGTGGATGCACCCAGCTTTGTACCCCAGTGACCTCTTCCCCAGTACTCTATGTAAATAATGCATGTACATATTTGCGCCACCATTTCAGTACCAATTCTTACCCACGTGTAAGAATAGTTTTTTGGGGGACCTATGTAACAGCAGAAATATTGACGACAAACATGTAGGAAATTAGCTTAGCGAAACAGAGATACCATCGAACGAAACTGGACATTAATACAACAGTTAGCTAACAAGCAGCACACACATGGCAAATTAACTTCCTTGAAACAGTCACACCGCCGCCAGCTATTGATACCATCAACAGGCTTGGCGACCAAGAATTCTAAATAGCATACTTTAGTCAAAAACTAACCATAGCGTTGTCTTCGATTAACTAACTTACTGCACCATGAGACACTAAGTAGCTCACTCCAGCCAAAAGTTACTAAGATGATGTCACCAGGATTGAGCAGGCACCGCTTATCATTATTGCATCTGTTCTTCACTCTATCCCTGATACTCCACTTGAAAGATAATTATGCGTGTCCAGTGACAAGAGAGCGGGGGAGGAACTATTCAAATTAGAACCATAATTCTGTAGAGGCGAGATTAACGAAAACGAGAGCTAAAAACGATTGGCCAGAAGACTACTAGGGACTTTTGCATATCTTTGGGGACAAAATCTCAGCTGGTTAGTTGCAAAAGAAATACCAAGCTGTGAGGGTCTACCAAAAGGAACAAACTGCAGTGTTCGTCTATCTCCATCTCATCAAGAGGGTGCTAGAGACGTAAAAGACGATTTCACGAGTCCCAGAGTCTACAAGTAAGATAACACTAATAGTTTTGATATGTGTATGTTTAGTGTATATTGATTGCCATGTATAAATAATATGTTCTTGATATATAGTTACAGAAACAGATTATTGTTTCTGAGACAGTATGCATGTGGTTTGATGTACCTTAGCCTTAAGATTCGAATTGAATTGTGCATATGGGAACCCTACAGGTGTCTGATGCTATAGACACTTTGCAGAGGAGACCGCACACTTATAGCTAACGAGAATACTGTAGCCAGGGCTCCGACTTTTACAGGTCGGACCTGGGATCACGTTTGTGGAGACGAACGCCTGACCGTCGCTCCCGTGGAACCAAGGAGAACTACCACGATTCTACCTGACCACGTCCAAACCCCACAGCTTCAAGAGCGACCCGACTTACCTTAGCTAAGTCACCCACAAAAACTGAGTCATACCCTCGAGAAACTAGAACCTTTGAAACTTACGAAGAGTGAAAATCGTAACCGCAGGTAGCAAATGACGAGAGAAACCTGTTAAGACATTTTCCCAGCACTTGGAACTATATTACTTATTAATTTACCGATTAATGCAGAAATGTTAAAGTTTGTGTTGAATATATAAAAAGTGAAATTACATACATACGACTGGTGTCATTCTATTTGTATTGTTGTGTAGTTATTAGTTTTCTTCTCTTGAGACATAATAATCTAGTCTTTTGATTAGTCATCACCGGTTCTCAAGTTGAGCCAAATGATACTAAAATTCCCGAGAACAAATATAAATTTTATGTGACCAAAGTACCGTGATCTGTCTCTCACACCACTTTAGGACTTCTGGTAAAAGAACGATCGATAGTGGTAGCGCATCGCCCATCTATCAATAAGTCTTACCCCCTAGTAAGATAAACGTATCTTCCCCAGAATATCATCACAACAATAACAATTAGTATAACAAAAAAAACTTTATAACAATAACATCATAATGTAACAATATAATCAAGATCTGCGCGCCCAAACATACAGATGCACACACACACACACACACACACACACACACACACACACACACATACATACAACTTATGGAAAACAATCTAATAAAAGTTCTGAATGTAGAACTCTTGCGGAGTAGCGAATGAACTCATTTTAATGTAGGGCTTAGAATGGATTTGCAGCGGACGCAAAATCTCATTGGACGCAAAATCTCATTGGACGCAAAATCTCATTGTACAGTACAAATTGACAACGGTACCCAACATTATGTTCTCTTCCTTCCACTAGACCTCTTTGTCAATATCTCTTTTTATCACCACCCCAGTTCTAGCATGTCCCGAGAGCAGAGAAGAAGAAGAAATCCTCCCAATTCTCCGGGAAGAAGTTGAGGCAGCAGTGCAATCGCTGAAGAAAGGGAAGTCAGCGGGAGTGGACAACATACCAGCGGAACTGCTACAAGCAGGAGGAGAAGCGATGACTGATGCTCTCACCATTATCTGTAACAAGATCTGACAGAGTGGGGAATGGCCTACACCATGGACCCAGTCGCTTGTCATCACTCTTCCCAAAAAAGGTAACCTTCAGGAGTGTGAAAATTACCGCACCATCAGCCTCATCAGCCATCCCAGCAAGGTCCTCCTGAAAAATAATACTCAACAGGTTGAAACCACAAGCTGAACAAATCATAGCTGAAGAACAAGCAGGATTCATGGCAGGGCGAAGTACCACTGAACAGATTTTCAACCTCAAAATAATCTGTGAGAAATACCTACAGCACCAACAACATCTATATCATGTGTTCATAGACTTCAAGAAGGCATTTGACCGAGTCTGGCATGCAGCTCTATGGGCAACCATGAAAGTGTACAACATCAGCCCTAAAATTATAGAAGTCATCAAAAGCCTGTATGACAAGGCTACCAGTGCAGTCCTCCATAACAGCGTCATCGGGAACTGGTTCAGAACAACAATCGGTTTGCGTCAAGGATGCCTACTCTCTCCAACACTCTTCAACATCTTCCTAGAGCGCATCATGTCAGATGCTCTTGCAGATCACGAAGGCACAGTCAGCATAGGGGGCAGAGCAATCTCCAATCTTCGTTTTGCGGATGATATTGATGGATTGGCTGGAGAGGAACAAGAACTTGAACAGCTTGTACAGAGGCTTGACACCACCTCCAGAGCTTATGGAATGGAAATAAGTGCAGAGAAGACCAAAATGATGACCAACAACACCAATGGCATCAACACGGACATCAAAGTACAAGGCCAATCCCTCAACATAGTGCACAGCTTCAAATATTTAGGAGCCATTGTGTCAGACAATGGGTCCCGACAGGAAGTCCTCTCCAGGATCGCACAAACAACTGCTGCCCTGACAAGGTTGAAGCCCATTTGGAAAGACAGAACCATCAGTCTACATTCCAAAGTAAGACTGCTGCGCTCTCTGGTCATCTCCATCTTCCTATATATGCTTGCGAAGCATGGACCCTCACAGCAGATCTCCAACGAAGAATACAAAGCATGGAGATGAGGTGCTACAGAAGACTTCTGTGCATTTCCTATACCCAACACATCACCAACGACGAAGTCCGACAGACCATCACACAAGCCATTGGACAACACGATGACCTGCTCACAGTGGTGAAGAAACGGAAACTCCGATGGTATGGCCACGTCACCAGATCATCAGGCCTTGCAAAGACCATTCTGCAAGGCACAGTGCAAGGAGGTAGAAGAAGGGGGAGACCGAAAAAGAGGTGGGAGGACAACATTCGAGAATGGACTGGTTTGACACTGAGCGAAGCCATGAGGGCTGCTGAGGACAGAGAAAGATGGAGTATGCTGGTTAAACGATCAACTGTGGTGCCCCTACGACCTTCGGGTTATGGGACAGGATAGGATAGGATAGGATACAATTATCCCTTGAAATTGTAATTATCACATGATATTTGTAATTATCTCATGATATTTGTAATTATCCAATGATATTTGTAATTATCTCATGATATTTGTAATTCTTTCACGATATTTGTAATTCTCTCATGATAGTTGTAATTATTTCATGATATTTGTAATCAGATTTTGGCACTAGTAGGCCGTCATAAAATAATGTGGATGTCTGTCTGTCTGTCTCTCTATCTCTAAGTTCATTTAATTTCATATCAAACAGGACTCGCTGAAGTTTTAATGTCTACACTAAAAATCAAAAACATCAACAGTAATATAAATAGTTTGTTTTTTTTCCAATTGCAATGTTGGTGGTCCACGTGGGTTGTCTGTAAGAGCTGATATTACCCTTCCATATTAGAAATAAGTTATAGTAGCCTTTGAAATAATATTACTGTTATTGCTCAGTGACAGACAGAGACAGAGAGACAGAGAGAGAGAGAGAGAGAGAGAGAGAGAGAGAGAGAGAGAGAGAGAGAGAGAGAGAGAGAGGGAGAGAGAGAGAGAGAGAGAGAGAGATAGACTTACACGCACACATTAAAATGTAAGTAGAGAAGATGTGTTTTGAAGTGGGATGAACAGGCACCACAATTGTATCCGTTTCATGAAATTTAAAGCGGATTTTACACAGGATTCTCACGAAACGGTATTATTAGGGAATTTGCCAACGTCATTATTTCAAATCAACAAATTCCAAAGGCATATCATTCTTCCGCTATTGGGTGACGCTCGAGGATGTATTTCATTATGACTTGACATTATTTTCACTTTGGAGACCGGACCTGTGTTATCGAGTGGGACTGAGAAATACTGTATTTGTATCCTGTCATGTTGGCCTTACCTTATGGTTTCAGTAGTAGATATGTGACGCGTTGTTGATGCCTTACCTTGTGCTTTCAGTGGGCAACCTTGACACTGAATGGGAGCGTGAGAAAGCCGAGGCCAAGATGGGCAACTGGATACAGGGGCCGCCGTCCGAGTACCTCATCTACATCCGCACCGGCGACCGCAAGAACGCCGGCACCGACGCCAACGTCCGCATCATTCTACACGACGAGAAGGGCACCGCCTCCGACCAGATCACCCTCGACAACTTCCTCAAGAATGATTTCGAGAGAGGCGCCTTGGACAAGTTTGAGGTACGGTTGTTTTTTTGTTGATTTTGTTGGTGTGGATGGTGGTAGTGGTGGTGTTCGTTGTCATGCGTGTACATCAATAAATCATGGCATCATCATCATCGTCATTATCATCATCACTATCATCACTACCGTTGGGATGCCGAGGTTTTGTGTATAAATAGTATAACCACTTTGTAGAAATGTAGTGCTTGACATTACCACTCATTTGTTCTTTCTCGATCCTAATCTGTTCTATGAATCTACTATCTCCTTCGCTAGACCAGTCTTTTTTTTCTTCTTGAAAACTCTCCTAAAACTTCTCATTTGTGTATGGGGTCTGTAGGGTCAGCTTGGGGCTATTGGACGCTTTCTGCTGTATGGTCACTAGGGCTTTCTATGGTATTATTATTTAGCGCTGAATGTATGTGTTTTGTTAATATTTTATAATGATGTTAATATTCTATTTTGTTTTTGTAAACGGGAGTGCGAGTACAGCATGGGATGCCTTTATTATAAAGTGAACAACTGGTGGAGTGCCTTCAGTGTTACCATTTGGGTTGTTTCAGTAGATCTTGTATAAGGTTAGGGGGTCAGTCCTCTTTCAACCAATTTGTGGTCCTGATTCAGCTCTTTGCAGCCCGCTGGATCCTATAAACAATGACTAACTAACTAATCACTATCAATAACTAATCACTATCATCACCACCACAACCACCACCACCACCATCATCATCATCATCATCATCATCATCATCATCATCATCATCATCATCATCATCATCATCATCATCATCATCATCATGGTGTAAATTAGTTGTTTACTACAGCTCCATAAGCCCCATAGGAGTTGTAGATTGGTACTGGTAGGTAATAAATAAGACTGATGGCCAAGTGCTGTTAGAACTGTTTTGGTGACTTAGTGATCCAACACTGTCACAATAATGGTATGCGGCTCAAGCTATCTGGATTTCTTAACGCCTGTCAGATCATTGACATTGAGGAAGGACTGACACGATTGCATAGGTGTACCCAGTACGACTTATAAACCCCAGCCAGATCTGGTGTTGCCAACTTTGATTCATATGTCCACCATTGATGCCTTGCCTATTTAAGGACATGAGACATACGGAATTCGAAATGTTATTGTCCAACAACATGCAAAAGTACTTTAAGGCTGTGCCAAACTCTGTCAAGGCACAATTCCCGTGACCACCAATGTTCAAAACCTAGACATCTTTGTCATTTGTAGATACGATTGACCACCATTGTCCAAAAGCTATACATCTTTGTCACTTGTAGAAAAAATTGACAAACATCAGCAATTGTGTTCGCAGGTTCCGAAGAACAAGTTGAAGGCGTTTGACAGGTTCGGCAAGATCGTCAAGATCGAGTTCTGGCGTGATGACTCTGGTCTTGGCAGTGACTGGTTCGTCGACAAGATCGTCATCGAGAATAAACAGGTAAGCTTGGCTCTGTGGACCTCAGTCACTAGGTGTTTTATTTTATTCATTCCCCTAACACGAAAGTCGTTGGGGAACCACATATTATCGTTTATCCAGCGTACTCCATCTTTCTCTGTCCTCAGCAACCCTCAGGGCTTCGCTGAAAGTCAAGCCAGTCCATTCTCGAATGTTGTCCTCCCACTTCTTTTTTCTGTATTCATCTTCTTCTGCCTCCTTGCGCCGTGCCTTGCAGGATGGTTTTTGCGAGGCCTGGTTGCCATACCATCGGAGTTTCCATTTCTTCACCATTGTGAGCATGTCATCGTGTTGTCCAATAGCTTGTGTGATGGTCTATCGGACTTCGTTGTTGGTAATGAGCTGGCTTAAATATTCCAAGCTACAATTGGAGGGAAATTTGCACCACGGCTCATTTTTGAAGCGTGTGAAGTAGATGTCCACAACTTGACCACCACTTTCAACTCAGCTGTGACAGATGCTGCCACTGAGATCCTTGGCAAGCACCGTCCAAAGAAGTTGATCACACCTCCAGCATTCTTCAACATCTTCCTAGAGCACATCATGTCAAATGCTCTTGCAGATCACGAGTCTACGATTCAGTCAGCATAGGGTGTAGAGCAATCTCCAACCTACGTTTTGCGGACGACATTGATGGATTGGTTGGAAAGGAACAAAAACTTGAACAGCTGGTACAGAGGCTTGACACCACCTTAGAGCCTTTGGAATTAAAATAAGTGCAGAGAAGACCAAATTGATGACCAACAACACCAAAGGCATCAATGTGGATATCAAAGTCCAAGGCCAATCCCTCAACACAGTGTATAGCTTCAAATATTTAGGAACCATTGTATCAGACAATGGGTCCCGACAGGAAGTCCTTTCCAGGATCGCACAAACAACTGCTGCCCTGACAAGGCTGAAACCCATTTTAGAAAGACAGCAGCATCATTCTACATTCCAAGGTAAGGCTGATGTACTCCTTTATCATCTCCACCTTCTTATATGCTTGCGAAAAATGGACCCTCGCAACAGATCTACAACGAAGAATGCAAGGCAGGAGAAAAGGTGCTACAGAATACTTCTGGTTTTTTTTTAATACCCAGCAACTCGCCAGCAACGAAGTCCGACAGACCATCACATAAGCCATCGAACAACACGATGATATGCTCACAGTGATGAAGAAACGGCAACTCCGATGGTATGGCCACGTCACCAAAGCAACAGGCCTTGCAAAGATCACCCTGCAGGGCACGGTGCAAGGAGGCAGCAAAAAAAGGGAGACAGAAAAAGAGGCGGGAGTACAACATTCGAGAATGGACTGTCTTGACACTTAGCGAAACCATGAGGGTTCCTGGGGACATAGAAAAATGGAGTACGCTGGTAAACCATAATCTGTGGTGCTGCAACGACCTTCGAGTTACGGGGTAGGACAGATAAGATAGGATAGGACCTTCACAGCAGACCTACAATGAAGAATAGAAAGCATGGAGATGAGGCGCTACAAAAGACTTGTAGTCCATTGTGTATACCCTGTATGATAAGTACAATCATGTAGATACTTCACTATGTATACCCTGTGTATCATAAGTACACTCATGGAAATACTTCACTATGTATACCCTGTATGATAAGTACACTCATGTAGATACTTCACTATGTATACCCTGTATAAGTACACTCATGTAGATACTTCACTATGTATACCCTGTATAAGTACACTCATGTAGATACTTCACTATGTATACCCTGTATGATAAGTACACTCATGTAGATACTTCACTGTGTATACCCTGTATGATAAGTACACTCATGTAGATACTTCACTATGTATACCCTGTATGATAAGTACACTCATGTAGATACTTCACTATGTATACCCTGTATGATAAGTACACTCATGTAGATACTTCACTATGTATACCCTGTATGATAAGTACACTCATGTAGATACTTCACTATGTATACCCTGTATGATAAGTACACTCATGTAGATACTTCACTATGTATACCCTGTATGATAAGTACAATCATGTAGATACTTCACTATGTAGACCTTGAATGATAAGTACACTCATGTAGAAACTTCACTATGTATACCCTGTATGATAAGTACAATCATGTAGATACTTCACTATGTATACTTTGTATGATAAGTACAATCATGTAGATACTTCACTATGTATACCCTGTATGATAAGTACACTCTTGTAGATACTTCACTATGTATACCCTGTATGATAAGTACAATCATGTAGATACTTCACTATGTACTTTCATCAGATTTGCAAGTCAGAGTGTTTTTGTTTTCTTGGTTTCCCCCGTTGGGGTGCCGGGGGTTTCAGTATAATTAGTATCCCCACTTTCTGGAAATTTAGTGCTTTAAATTCCCACTGTCGCTGTCTTTCTCATTTGTTCTTTCTCATTCCTGCTCTATTCTATCCATCTGCTATACTATCTTCTTCTTCTTCGCCAGACCAGTCACCTACCTTTTTTCTTGAAAACTTCCGGGACAAGACTCCTTATTTGTGTGTGAGGTCTGTTGGATCAGCTTGGGAATATTGGACGCTTTCTGCCAGGTGGTCTCTAGGGCTTCCTATGATGTTATTATTTAGCAATGTAGGCATTTTATATGTATGTGTTTTGTTGATAATTTATAATAATGTTTTGTATTTATTTTGTTTTTGTAAACGGGGGTTCGATAAATTAGAGTATAGCCTCAGCGTCCCTTGCGTGGGATGTCTTTATTGTAAAGTGACTGGCTGGTGGAGAGCGTTCAGATTTACCAATAGGGTTGTTTTAGCAGATCTTTTATGCGGATCGGGGGTTGTCCGGTCCTGATTTGGCTCGGAAGAGTCCGCTGGACCTAAAGCAATAATCATGTAATGTAATGTAATGTTTTCTTGGTTTAATGGTTTAATTGATTTGCCAACGGTGTTGATAGAACAATGGCTGGGAACGACATAGCAGTGGTAAAGTACAGAAAGACAGAAAGTGTCATTGTTATACGATTATTTATCATTTGCCGATTCAGTCCCGATGCTTGAATCTTGATATGTGTAATTCGAATTCGTTTATCCACGCAGCCTGTTCACTCAGCAACAAGGCAGGAGTCGTCGTAGCAAACATCAACAACTGCATACTAGAATCGCTTTTCGAAAATCACTTCAAAAATGATCATCAAGAATCATCATAAATCACTTCCACAAGCAGACAGTGCATTACTTATATAGCCTCTCTGCAATCGAGAAAAAGTTCGAACATTCCAGCATGACGCAAGAACACCTAATCAAAATAAAACTCGTCACCGAAACTATGCATTATCTTACGTCATAGAACGTACTTTAGGTTAGAAGAATCGCTTAGCTATTAACAGATTTACGTCATAGAACGTACTTTAGGTTAGAAGAATCGCTTAGCTATTAACAGATTTACGTCATAGAACGTACTTTAGGTTAGAAGAATCCTTAGCTATTAACAGATTTACGTCATAGAACGTACTTTAGGTTAGAAGATTCCTTAGCTATTAACAGATTTACGTCATAGAACGTACTTTAGGTTAGAAGAATCCTTAGCTATTAACAGATTTACGTCATAGCACGTACTTTAGGTTAGAATCGTTTAGCTATTAACAGATTTACGTCATAGAACGTACTTTAGGTTAGAAGAATCTCTTAGCTATTAACAGATCTACGTCATAGAACGTACTTTAGGTTAGAAGAATTGCTTAGCTATTAACAGATCTACGTCATAGAACGTACTTTAGGTTAGAAGAACCGCTTAGCTATTAACAGATTTACGTCATAGAACGTACTTTAGGTTAGAAGAATCGCTTAGCTATTAACAGATTTACGTCATAGAACGTACTTTAGGTTAGAAGAATCCTTAGCTATTAACAAATTTACGTCATAGAACGTACTTTAGGTTAGAAGAATCCTTAGCTATTAACAGATTTACGTCATAGAACGTACTTTAGGTTAGAAGAATCCTTAGCTATCAACAGATTTACGTCATAGAACGTACTTTAGGTTAGAAGAATCCTTAGCTATTAACAGATTTACGTCATAGAACGTACTTTAGGTTAGAAGAATCCTTAGCTATTAACAGATTTACGTCATAGAACGTACTTTAGGTTAGAAGAATCCTTAGCTATTAACAGATTTACGTCATAGAACGTACTTTAGGCTAGAAGAAACCTTATCTATTAACAGATTTACGTTAAAGAACGTACTTTAGGCTAGAAGAATCCTTAGCTATTAACAGATTTACGTCATAGAACGTACTTTAGGCTAGAAGAATCCTTAGCTATTAACAGATTTACGTCATAGAACGTACTTTCGGCTAGAAGAATCCTTAGCTATTAACAGATTTACGTCATAGAACGTACTTTAGGTTAGAAGAATCCTTAGCTATTAACAGATCTACGTCATAGAACGTACTTTAGGTTAGAAGAATCCTTAGCTATTAACAGATTTACGTCATAGAACGTACTTTAGGTTAGAAAAATCCTTAGCTATTAACAGATTTACGTCATAGAACGTACTTTAGGTTAGAAGAATCGTTTAGCTATTAACAGATCTACGTCATAGAACGTACTTTAGGTTAGAAGAACCGCGTAGCTATTAACAGATTTACGTCATAGAACGTACTTTAGGTTAGAAGAATCCTTAGCTATTAACAGATCTACGTCATAGAACGTACTTTAGGTTAGAAGAATCCTTAGCTATTAACAGATTTACGTCATAGAACGTACTTTAGGTTAGAAAAATCCTTAGCTATTAACAGATTTACGTCATAGAACGTACTTTAGGTTAGAAGAATCGTTTAGCTATTAACAGATCTACGTCATAGAACGTACTTTAGGTTAGAAGAACCGCTTAGCTATTAACAGATTTACGTCATAGAACGTACTTTAGGTTAGAAGAACCGCTTAGCTATTAACAGATTTACGTCATAGAACGTACTTTAGGTTAGAAGAATGCTTAGCTATTAACAGATTTACGTCATAGAACGTACTTTAGGTTAGAAGAATCCTTAGCTATTAACAGATTTACGTCATAGAACGTACTTTAGGTTAGAAGAATCGCTTAGCTATTAACAGATTTACGTCATAGAACGTACTTTAGGTTAGAAGAATCCTTAGCTATTAACAGATTTACGTCATAGAACGTACTTTAGGCTAGAAGAGTCCTTAGCTATTAACAGATTTACGTCATAGGACGTACTTTAGGCTAGAAGAATCCTTAGCTATTAACAGATTTACGTCATAGGACGTACTTTAGGTTAGAAGAATCCTTAGCTATTAACAGATCTACGTCATAGAACGTACTTTAGGTTAGAAGAATCCTTAGCTATTAACAGATTTACGTCATAGAACGTACTTTAGGTTAGAAGAATCCTTAGCTATTAACAGATTTACGTCATAGAACGTACTTTAGGTTAGAAGAATCGCTTAGCTATTAACAGATTTACGTCATAGAACGTACTTGAGGTTAGAAGAATCCTTAGCTATTAACAGATCTACGTCATAGAACGTACTTTAGGTTAGAAGAATCGCTTAGCTATTAACAGATTTACGTCATAGAACGTACTTTAGGCTAGAAGAATCGCTTAGCTATTAACAGATTTACGTCATAGAACGTACTTTAGGTTAGAAGAATCGCTTAGCTATTAACAGATTTACGTCATAGAACGTACTTTAGGCTAGAAGAATCGCTTAGCTATTAACAGATTTACGTCATAGAACGTACTTTAGGTTAGAAGAATCGCTTAGCTATTAACAGATTTACGTCATAGAACGTACTTTAGGTTAGAAGAACCGCTTAGCTATTAACAGATTTACGTCATAGAACGTACTTTAGGTTAGAAGAATGCTTAGCTATTAACAGATTTACGTCATAGAACGTACTTTAGGTTAGAAGAATCGCTTAGCTATTAACAGATTTACGTCATAGAACGTACTTTAGGTTAGAAGAATCCTTAGCTATTAACAGATTTACGTCATAGAACGTACTTTAGGTTAGAAGAATCCTTAGCTATTAACAGATTTACGTCATAGAACGTACTTTAGGTTAGAAGAATCCTTAGCTATTAACAGATTTACGTCATAGAACGTACTTTAGGTTAGAAGAATCCTTAGCTATTAACAGATTTACGTCATAGAACGTACTTTAGGTTAGAAGAATCCTTAGCTATTAACAGATTTACGTCATAGAACGTACTTTAGGTTAGAAGAATCCTTAGCTATTAACAGATTTACGTCATAGAACGTACTTTAGGTTAGAAGAATCCTTAGCTATTAACAGATTTACGTCATAGAACGTACTTTAGGTTAGAAGAATCCTTAGCTATTAACAGATTTACGTCATAGAACGTACTTTAGGTTAGAAGAATCGCTTAGCTATTAACAGATTTACGTCATAGAACGTACTTTAGGTTAGAAGAATCGCTTAGCTATTAACAGATCTACGTCATAGAACGTACTTTAGGTTAGAAGAATCGCTTAGCTATTAACAGATTTACGTCATAGAACGTACTTTAGGTTAGAAGAATCGCTTAGCTATTAACAGATTTACGTCATAGAACGTACTTTAGGTTAGAAGAATCGCTTAGCTATTAACAGATTTACGTCATAGAACGTACTTTAGGTTAGAAGAATCGCTTAGCTATTAACAGATTTACGTCATAGAACGTACTTTAGGTTAGAAGAATCGCTTAGCTATTAACAGATTTACGTCATAGAACGTACTTTAGGTTAGAAGAATCGCTTAGCTATTAACAGATTTACGTCATAGAACGTACTTTAGGTTAGAAGAATCGCTTAGCTATTAACAAATTTACGTCATAGAACGTACTTTAGGTTAGAAGAATCTTAGCTATTAACAGATTTACGTCATAGAACGTACTTTAGGTTAGAAGAATCCTTAGCTAACAGATTTACGTCATAGAACGTACTTTAGGTTAGAAGAATCTCTTAGCTATTAACAGATTTACGTCATAGAACGTACTTTAGGTTAGAAGAATCCTTAGCTATTAACAGATTTACGTCATAGAACGTACTTTAGGTTAGAAGAATCGTTTAGCTCTTAACAGATTTACGTCATAGAACGTACTTTAGGTTAGAAGAATCGTTTAGCTATTAACAGATCTACGTCATAGAACGTACTTTAGGTTAGAAGAATCGTTTAGCTATTAACAGATTTACGTCATAGAACGTACTTTAGGTTAGAAGAATCGTTTAGCTATTAACAGATCTACGTCATAGAACGTACTTTAGGTTAGAAGGATCGTTTAGCTATTAACAGATTTACCTCATAGAACGTACTTTAGGTTAGAAGAATCGCTTAGCTATTAACAGATCTACGTCATAGAACGTACTTCAGGTTAGAAGAGTCGCTTAGCTATTAACAGATCTACGTCATAGAACGTACTTTAGGTTAGAAGAATCGCTTAGCTATTAACAGATTTACGTCATAGAACGTACTTTAGGTTAGAAGAATCCTTAGCTATTAACAGATTTACGTCATAGAACGTACTTTAGGTTAGAAGAATCCTTAGCTATTAACAGATTTACGTCATAGTACGTACTTTAGGTTAGAAGATTCCTTAGCTATTAACAGATTTACGTCATAGAACGTACTTTAGGTTAGAAGAATCCGTAGCTATTAACAGATTTACGTCATAGAACGTACTTTAGGTTAGAAGAATCCTTAGCTATTAACAAATCTACGTCATAGAACGTACTTTAGGTTAGAAGAATCCTTAGCTATTAACAGATTTACGTCATAGAACGTACTTTAGGTTAGAAGAATCCTTAGCTATTAACAGATTTACGTCATAGAACGTACTTTAGGTTAGAAGAATGGCTTAGCTATTAACAGATTTATGTCATAGAACGTACTTTAGGTTAGAATCGTTTAGCTATTAACAGATTTACGTCATAGAACGTACTTTAGGTTAGAAGAATTCTTAGCTATTAACAGATCTATCTCCAAGCTTTGGTCGATAATAAACAAGTCATTCCAAAAAATTCTCAACAATATCGACAGACGAAAATGATCAACATTATACAAAGCTTGTAACAACAACGCAAAATCGAAACAAAGGTAAATACAGGCTATCATTGCATGTGTTGCCAACCAAAGGTAAATACAGGCTATCATTGCATGTGTTGCCAAACAAAGGTAAATACAGGCTATCATTGCATGTGTTGCCAAACAAAGGTAAATACAGGCTATCATTGCATGTGTTGCCAAACAAAGGTAAATACAGGTTAACATTGCATGTGTTGCCAAACAAAACGACCAGATCTGCCGTGCGTGTCTCAATGGTAACAGTCATTTTGTGTTGGAAAATATCAAAAGATCCTTCCCTTGTGTGTAAAAGTATGGGCGTTACTGTGCAGATTACGATCTAGCCTCTTTGCCTAGACTGCGGCCCAGGTGGCGTTTACATTGAGAGAGATACTGGTCCCTAAAGGCATCCTGTTGATAGCGCCTTCCCACCACAAGCCAGGAAGCTGCCTTTCCTTCAAGCCTTGAGAAAAACGAGCAGTCATAACACGGGGTGGTGGTGGTGGGGCGTGGAGGATGACGGGTAGGTGGGTTGGGGGGGAGGGTTCACTCGTTATCCCTGCATAGTCCAATACTTACTTATTCCTAATATTATCTTCAAATCCAGAAGTCAATCTTCTTGCCAATTATGGACTAATTTCTCTGTAATAGTACTACAGCGCATAATACTCGCTCACAGTAATATAATACATAATACGCGCTCACAGTCATTGTGACGGGGTTTTTATTTTTGCTGGGCTCTGCACAATAGACTGCTATTACCTCCTCATCTTAGTCTATGGGGATAGCTAGTTATTTCCCTATGACTTCACTTAATACATTTATTTGTTTAGCTCTGTCTGTGTTTAGGCTGGGGGTACAGAGATAGAAAAATTGTAAAAGATCACTGTCACACTAGCTTTCACACGGCTATGAAACATATGTAGTCCAGCCACTTGATAACAGTAAATATCACACATTTATTTCCTCTACTCTAAACACGATCTTCGAAATACGATACTAACTTAAAAGTTCAATTGTTTCTGAGACTGGTTCGCTCGCTGATAGATCTAGGCCGCTACTTTATCTTCATAGGGCACTGGATGATTTCTGCCTTAATGGTCAGAGTTCTTGAAGAGTGGACTACTGTGGTCCTTTGTTACAGTTTTAGTGCACTGTTTCTGGGGCACTTAACTGCGTGGTTGAAGCGCTGCGTTGAGGTCGCTTCGGTGACAAGCTGTGTTGTCGGAGCGTCTGCTCGATGGCTAGATGGGTGGGCTATCTTAGCGCAGTGCGTTCGATGCCTCGGCAGCCAACGTTCGGCGACTTGTTCTTGTCTTGTGCCGAGTTGGGCTCACGATACAACGCCTGCTCGTCGTTTTGACAATGTCAGGCCGTGGCTAACATATTGAGGATTCCTACGCTAAACATGGTGGTCGACTGATTTGCAGTTGCAAGGATGTCGAAAAGAAAAACCATAAAGAGGATGACGGAAAGTATGAAAAGCCTCCTAAAGCAGAAGAACGTGGAAGAAGACACAGAAAAGAAGAAAAACAAAGTCATCAACGACACAGAAATATTGAAGATGTCTACAGATGTTTCGGATGCTGCCGCATGTACCGAGTCGGCCGTAGATCTGGAACCTTTGCAGCTGTCGTCATCCGACAAGAAAGAGGTCGTTGGCAACGACGGTCCAAATGTTGCTTGCAGCACCTGTAAAGTAACTTTGAGAGAAGTGCGTCATCTCAAGGAAATGCTGACAACTTTGATCAAGAAGATTGACAAGCTGGAGCGATGTCCACGCACTTCTTCGATCGCGACCGATGGGGCAACGCCTAATTCAAAGGACAACAAGGCCACTCCGTCTACGCATTCCACATCACACAAACAAGGCTCCGGTGAGTCTAACAAACCGATTACAAACAAATCTGATGATGCGGGGCCTACAATTCATAAGTCCGATCAACGCAAAAAGCATGCATCGTATGCGGATTCCGTAAAAGTAAACAAGAATCATAGCAGACTACAAAATGACGTCAAAATGGCTGCTGACGATAAACATACTACCGGAAGTGACGACAATCGTTCTATGGCATCTAGGGACTTAGAAATGCAAAGAGACACCCTTCCTACAGTGTTGATACTACACGACTCGACGATGGATCGAGTAGACTGCAAGCGGCTTGGCCTTGCGTACGGGTTCCAGGCAGAGTCGTATAAAGTTTTCACGGTAGACGAGTGTGGGAAGGCGTTGCGGAATGCCATGAAGGAGCGAGAAGAGGGGCCCGATTGCGTGGTGACCCACTTCGGTATAAACGATCTCAAGTCCGGCGATCCGACCAAAGTAGCAGACAAAATGTCAGCTTGCATACGCAGCATCAAGGCAGAGAATCCGAAGGCCAAAGTGGTGGTCAGTCACCCCACTCCCGTTCGACGTCCTAAGCTGAATGCTGACCGTGGCATTTTTGTGGCTACAACGAAAGCTGCACTGGTCGACGAGGATAGGGTGTCGTACGTTGACTATCATATGCCCAATGTACAGAAGCTGGTCAGTCCAGATGAAATACACCCTACAGGAAAAGGCGTTACTTTTGTGGCGAGAACCCTAGGCCGCCACATTGAGTCTCTCTTTTGGGAGAAGAAGAGAAGGCGAGGTCAATACAAGCAACACCACAACCGACGCACTCGAGGGGATGGCTCCCAGCAAGATGGCTCAACTTCAGAAAAACCATACGGTGAGCGATACGACCGTTACCGAGACGTGCACGGACGCGGGGGTTCTCCTGATGGGCAGCGCTGTGGTGGTTCTATCGACAGGCGACTCGACGGGCGGCGGCGCGGTGATCATCAGGACGGTCAACGCTGGGGCTACTCGGATGGGCAGCGACGTGGTTGCTACACGGGTGGTCAGTGGCGTGGTGGTTACACGGACGGCCGACGACGGCGCGGAGTTCCCCATGACAGACAGCGGGGCTACGGTAACCAGGGCTACTGTTCACACACGAGCCTCATGCAACCCCACTCAGGTATGAACATGATCCACAGGCAAACTCCAGGCTTGCCCATGCCAGGATTACCTCCTATGGGGTTCATGCAACCGCCCATGCAGTGGTCGCCTTTGGGATGCCCACAGTTCCCTTTCTCCAAGCATCCAGAGCATCCATGTCATTTTTAAATTTAAGTCTACTATGGTGTTATTTTTAACTATTGAATATTTCCTCTACCTACGTTGTGACTCTTATGACAAGATCTAATCAAGCACGCATTTTTCAATGGAATTGCCGTTCTGTGTCAAGTAATTTATTAGCGTTTAAGCACGCTGTGGAGCAAGAAGAGTACTGTGTGCTTGCTCTCCAGTCACTGGACGTGCAAATTTATAAACTTCCCAAACTAGACAACTATTTTTATCCCCCACTGTGCAGTTTTGACAAGAACACTAAGAGAGTTCAGACAGCTGTTTATATTCGACGTGACTTGTCTTACTGCAATCTTGATGCATTCCCAGTGCCAAAGAACACTGACGGCGTGTATGCAAGTGGGGTGTGTGTGAAAATTAATGATAGCTGTATACTCAACGTTCTCTCAGTTTATTTCCCGGGTGGCCCAAGGCAAGATAATTCTGACTGGCTAAAACATTTTGATTTTTCTAAGGGCAACTGGGCTATACTTGGAGACTTTAATGCTCATTCGTCAATATGGGAGCAAGACTGCAAGTCTAATACGTGTAATCGTTTTACAGAAAATATTGTTGATTCCCAACTCATTTTGTTAAATGATGGCAGTATAACAAGAATACCAGACATACACACACATAGACCTACAGCAATTGATTTATCACTTGTGTCATGTAACATAGCCCTTAATTGTCATTGGTTTGTTGAAGAAGATAGCCTAGGTAGTGATCACCTGCCAGTCATTCTAGAAATACATAAAAAGATAGAAGATGACGAACACAGCAAGGAAGATAAGATACCTAAATTTGTGTACAGTAGGGCAAATTGGGGACAATTTTCACATTTTCTTGAAACTTGTGATGGTGAGAATGTACGTGACGACGATGTAAATGTTTTCTATGAAAATTTCAGAGTAGCTGTATACCATGCTGCTGAACAAGCAATACCCAAGGTTCGCCAAAAAGGGTTGAGAACACATTGCAATTCATGGTGGAATGATGAATGTAAAGAAGCAGTAAACAAAAAGAAAGAAGTTTTAAAAAATTGGATTAAAGATAAAAGTGAAGCAAATTTTAACAATATGAAGCAACAAAAAACTAACTGTAATCGAATCATAGCGAAAGCTAAAAGGGAACACTGGGTAAAGTTTTGTGAGAAAGAAATCACTGAGTCAAAAGATGTACATAAAGTTTGGAAAAAAATTAAAGACATGAAAAATCAACCTAAGGCACAAACCTACCCCATAAAATTAGAAAATAATATATTTCCCTCTCATGCAGAAAAGGCGGAAGCCTTTGTGACTGTCTTTGCTGAACTAAGCTCTACAAGCAGTTTAAGTGAGACTGTTCGCAACAGTAGAAAAGAAAAGGAAGGGAAAGAAATGTATACAGATCCCCCTAATAATGATGAATTGTTTTTAAATTGTCCTATTACTCTTGATGAACTCAATGAAAAATTACAGTCTTTTGCAACTAATACTTCAGCTGTTGGAATCGATGGCATTTCGTACCAGATGCTGCACCATTTACCTATAATTTGGAAGAAAATATTACTCTCACTTTTTCAAAAATGTTGGGAAAGTGGAGCTGTACCTAAAGTCTGGAAACAGTCAGTAATAGTTCCTATCTTAAAGCAAGGTAAGTCTGCGACATCTGTAAACAGTTATCGTCCTATTGGGTTAACATCCCATGTAGGAAAATTATTGGAAAAAATTGTAAATGAGAGATTAGGGTTTTTTTGTGATAAAAATAACATTATTCCAACGGCTCAAGCTGGATTCCGAAAAGGTCGTTGCACAACAGACCATTTAGTTAAACTCACTAGTCATATTAAAAAACAGTTTTCTAAAAGAAAAAGTGTGCTTGCTACTTTCTTCGATATAAAGAAAGCGTATGACAGTGTTTGGCACGCAAGACTTTTGTATAAGTTAAAAACTATCGGTCTCAGTGGAAACATCTATTCGTACATAAAAAGCTTATTGGTGGAAAGGACTATTTGTACTAGAGTAGGACACACATATTCTTCTAATAGAAAAATTGATATGGGTATACCTCAAGGGTCAATCATTGCACCGTTACTTTTTTCTCTCCTGATAAGTGACCTCCCACGTGTATTATCTAAAAATACACACGTTGTGCAATATGCAGACGATATCGCTATCTGGATTAATACAACACTTAGAAAACGAACCAACAAAAGAACAGTGTTATACATACAAAAGCTGTATCAGCTTGAATTAAACAACCTAAATTTGTTTATGCAAGAAAATGGTTTGCAACTGTCTGGTGAAAAAACGAGTTTAATGTTATTCAATAATGGTACGAATCCAAAACAATTACCAGTCCTTATATTAGAAAATCAAGTGTTATCCTATAAGCAAAATATTAAATTCTTAGGTGTACATTTTACTCCCATGTTAAAATGGAAATCTCATATTGAGTATTTAATTAAAAAAGCAATGCAGAGGTTGAACTTATTAAAGATTTTAAGTTTTCAACCATTTAGCCAAGACACTAAAACTTTGTTGCATTTAGCGACTTCCCTTGTTAGGTCAAAGTTGTTATATGGCCAAGAAATTTATTTTTCAGCCCCTACTTATCTCTTAAACAGGCTTCAAAGTATTGACAGTAAGTCCATTAAAGTGGCCCTGGGTGTTCCAGTGCACACAAACACATTAAATGTGTATAAGGAATGTGGTTTACTGTCATTGTCAGAACAACGAAAATTAGCAACTGCAAAATATTTGATACGAGGTTTGTCTGTAGAGAACTCAGTAAAAGAGGAAATTATAAACTTTTCGAAAACACAATATCCAAAAGTAACACAGAATATTTCTTATATTCAAACAACACAAGACTATACACAGGACATTATGATGGAATGTAATATTGATATTGCAAACATTCCGATAATGCCTGTTTCTCCAAGAATTCCACCTTGGGAACACTTAAGAGCAGAATTTGATTTGGATTACGCCGGGTTAAAGAAAAATGAAAATGATAATATGCTTAAATCTGAGTTTCAAGAGCATATTTCAAACCATTACTCGCAACATTTGAAAGTGTTCACAGACGGTAGTATACTCGAGTCGTCAGCATGTGGTGCAGGGTTTAGTATACCCGCACTAAAAATCAACCGTTCTTATTGTTTGGGTAATAATTTATCAATATTCACATGTGAACTTGTTGCTATATTAATGGCTACAGAATACATTTTATCTATTCCTAAACTAATACTTCAATTAGCAATTTGTGTTGATTCTAAGGCTGTGCTCCTTGCCTTGAGAAATTGGAAAAGCAAAAATCGTACAGATTTATTGTTTGAAATACGATTTCTTATACATTGTTTACGTATGAGAGGTACCAGTGTGACTTTTTGTTGGGTACCATCTCATGTAGGTATTTATGGTAATGAGCTCTCGGATGCGTTGGCTAAGTCAGGAGCGGACAATTCTGACGCTGTCATGCTCAAGGTTGACTTAGCTGCATGTGAATATTTTGCCCTTTTGGAAAAAGTTGCTTACAGAAATGTTAAACTAGGAAGTGCTGTAAAAGGACCTAGAAGTGTGTCAAGGCTGGTTTATAAATTACGATTGAATTCATGGAGTACGAAATATGTGAAAGATATTACATGTATATGTTCAGAAAACATTACAGTCCAACATCTGATTGTTGATTGCCCAGTGTTGCAATCAATGTACAAAGACAATGATGTAAACATAACAACTTGTGACATTCGAGAAGTTGTGCGAAGTCCTATTATTTACGATATCGTAAACGTCATCATGAAATCGTCCTTATCAACAGTGTTGTAACTGATATCACTACAGTTGTTTGTTTTATTGTTTTGTAACTAAATTAATTGTCTAATATCACTGTCGTGAAGAGACAATAAATTCAACCATTGAAATTGAAATTGAACTAACATGATTGAATTCGACTATTCAACAAGTACTGCTTCCCTGGTCTATCAGTGGAGAGATTTCTGCTAGCTGTGTTCTCTAGTCAGTTTAACTGTAGACTCACTTTTCTATCTCTCTCCTTGAATCAGCCAGAACTGGTTCTATCTAACACGCTCACAGTAATATAATACATAATATGCGCTCACAGTATAGTAATACAATACATAATACACGCTCACAGTAATATAATGCATAATACGCGCTCATAGTAATATAATACATCATACGCGCTCCCAGCAATATAATACATCATACACCCTCATAGTAATATAATACAAAATATGCGCTCACAGTAATATAATACATTATACACGTTCACAGTAATATAATACATCATACACGCTCATAGTAATATAATATTGAATACACGCTCACAGTACTATAAGACATAATACGCGCTCACAGTAATACAATACATAATACGCGTTCACAGTAATATAATACATAATACTCGCTCACAGTAATACAATACATAATACGCGCTCACAGTAATATAATATATAATACGCTCTCACAATAATATAATACAGCATACACGCTAACAATAATACAATACATAATACACGCTCACAGTAATATAATACATAATACGCGCTCACAGTAATATAATTCATAATACGCGCTCACAATAATACAATACATAATACAAGCTCACAGTAATACAATACATAATACGCGCTCACAGTAATACAATACATAATACACGCTCACAGTAATACAATACATAATACACGCTCACAGTAATACAATACATAATACACGCTCACAGTAAAACAATACATAATACACGCTCACAGTAATACAATACATAATACACGCTCACAGTAATATAATTCATAATACGCGCTCACAGTAATAAAATACATAATACACGCTCACAGTAATATAATTCATAATACGCGCTCACAGTAATACAATACATAATACACGCTCACAGTAATATAATTCATAATACGCGCTCACAGTAATACAATACATAATACACGCTCACATTAATATAATTTATAATACACGCTCACAGTAATACAATACATAATACGCGCTCACAGTAATATAATTCATAATACGCGCTTACAGTAATACAATACATAATACACGCTCACAGTAATATAATTCATAATACACGCTCACAGTAATACAATACATAATACGCGCTCACGATAGTGCAATTTACAATCCAAGCTCCCAATAATAGCCTACACTTGACTGCCATTGTAGGTAAGTGTTCAGTGTCAGTGTGTGGAGCTTTTATGGACTTACTTTATTTTTATTTAGATGACAGAGAGACACCTTTTGATTTATATTGGAGTAATGATGGTATTTAAAAGAGGTTTCGGTTTGAAATGAATTGTATGCTTTATATAGATGAGAATGACATTTGAAATGGATTGTATGTTTTATATAGATGAGAATGACATTAGAAATGAATTGTATGCTTTATATAGATGAGAATGACATTAGATATGAATTGTATGCTTTATATAGATGAGAATGACATTTGAAATGAATTGTATGCGTTATATAGATGAGAATGACATTAGAAATGAATTGTATGCTTTATATAGATGAGAATGACATTTGAAATGATTTGTATGCTTTATATAGATGAGAATGACATTTGAAATGAATTGTATGCTTTATATAGATGAGAATGACATTTGAAATGAATTGTATGCGTTATATAGATGAGAATGACATTAGAAATGAATTGTATGCTTTATATAGATGAGAATGACATTTGAAATGATTTGTATGCTTTATATAGATGAGAATGACATTTGAAATGAATTGTATGCTTTATATAGATGAGAATGACATTAGAAATGAATTGTATGCTTTATATAGATGAGAATGACATTTGAAATGAATTGTATGCTTTATATAGATGAGAATGACATTAGAAATGAATTGTATGCTTTATATAGAAGAGAATGACATTAGAAATGAATTGTATGCTTTATATAGATGAGAATGACATTTGAAATGAATTGTATGCTTTATATAGATGAGAATGACATTAGAGATGAATTGTACGCTTTATATAGATGAGAATGACATTTGAAATGAACCTTTGTTTTCAGACCAACAACATGTACGTCTTCCCCGTCTTTCGGTGGGTTCGTCCTGACTGGCACTACTTCATCAAGCACCTGGACACCAACCTGCCGCAGTTTGACGAGTACCAGGAGCAGAGGAAGAAAGAGCTGGACCTCAAACGACAGACCTACATCTTCGCACAGATAGCAGTTGGCATGCCCGCGCAGGTAGCACGTTTGGCAGATTTTCTTGTTGTTGCTTTTTCGTTGTCGTTGTTGTTGTTGCTGTTGTTATTGAACTTGGTATGGCAGGAAGTTTAGTTAAAATACAGCGCATGTTTAGAGCGTTTTGCGACCTTGACTTTTACAAGACGACCAAGACACCCTTCTTCATAATACCTGCATGAGGTTTTTGTGTGGAAGGAGAAGAAATTAGTTTTTCAGTTGGGAATTGGTTGATACAGGACGAAGGGCCCGAAACATCTTATTTTTTCCACAATAACATTTTGGGGGGTTTGGTCTTTTATTATTATTTATTAATTTTTGTCTGAGCTGTGGTGGACTTTTGGATAATACTTAGGTTGAACTGATATAGATTTGTACTGCATTGCTCGTGTGCGATGTTTTGGGTCGGTTTTATGTTGTTCGTTATTAGTTGTTGTTGTGTTTTGTGGACCTACTTATGTTGAGTGCTGTTGTTTGCAGTTGTGTGTCAATTTGTGAATTACTTCTTCTTGGATCCAAATGTGTTAATGTTTTAACGTCGGTAGTATCTGTCTAAGGTATACAGTGCTGATTACCCCCGTGGGTTTTCAGTATAAATAGTATCCCCACTTTCTGGAAATTTAGTGCTTTAAGTTCCCACTGTCGCTGTCTTTCTCCTTTGTTCTTTCTTATTCCTGCTCTGTTCTATCAATCTACTATACTATCTTCTTCTTCGCTAGACCAGTCACCTACCTTTTTTCTTGAAAACTCTTCGGGAACAAAACTCCTCATTTGTGTGTGAGGTCTGTTGGATCAGTTTGGGAATATTGGACGCTTTCTGCCAGGTGGTCACTAGGGCTTCCTATGATGTTATTATTTAGCAATGTAGGCATTTTATATGTAGGCTTATGCGTTTTGTTGATATTTTATAATGATGTTTGTATTCTATTTTGTTTTTGTAAACGGGGGTTTCATAAATTAGAGTATAGCCTCAGCGTCCCCTGCGTGGGATTCCTTTATTGTAAAGTGACCGGCTGGTGGAATGCGTTCAGTGTTGCCACTAGGGTTGTTTCGGCAGATCTTTATGCGGATCAGGGCGAGTCCTCTTTCGGCGAGGTTGTGTTCTTGATTTTTTGGTCCTGATTTGGCTGGGAAGAGTCCACTGGACCTAAAGCAATAACCATGTAATGTAATACAGTGCCGACACGTGTCGTTCTTGTGTTACATAATATAACACGCTACCTTTTTCATTAACAATGGACAAACAAGAGTGGTCTGCATCTAGTTCGTCAAATGCATAAGCCACTAATAAGTTAGCAAAGCCACCTAAACTCCATCAAATATGAGGGGAATAATAAACAGCGAACAGGATTGGTTCTGGGTAGGCCTACCAGTGTATGTGTGTGTGTGTGTGTGTGTGTGTGTGTGTGTGTGTGTGTGAGTGTGCGAGCGCGTGGGTGCGCGAGTGTGTGTGTATGTGCGTGCGTGTGTATGTGCGTGCGTGTGTATGTGTGTGCATCTGAGTGTGCGTGCGCGCGCCTGTGTGTGCGCGCATGCGCCTGTGTGTGCGTGCGTGCGTGTGCGTTCGTATGTTTGTGGAGAGAGAGAATGTGGGTAGGGTTAGGGAACGATAATATTGTGGTTTGTAGTAAAATCATTAATATAACTGAATGCGTATTGCATTTCAAATTGCGACAGACCATTGTTTTTAACTTTCCATCTGACATTTAGACTGTGGTGAGTAGTTTTGCAATACTCAGACTGAAACAATCTTATTGACAACATGATGTGGTAAGAGGAGTAAGCTCTCTCCCCACTTCTCTCCTCCTTATCCTACCCCTACCCCATCTTCTTCTTCTTCTTCTTCTTCTTCTTCTTCTTCTTCTTCTTCTTCTTCTTCTTCTTCTTCTTCTTCTAGTTTCTTCTTCTTCTTCTTCTTCTTCTTCTTCTTCTTCTTCTTCTTCTTCTTCTTCTTCTTCTTCTAGTTTCATCTTCTTCTTCTTCTTCTTCTTCTTCTTCTTCTTCTTCTTCTTCTTCTTCTTCATCTTCTTCTTCTTCTTCTTCTTCTTCTTCTTCTTCTTCTTCTTCTTCTTCTTCTTCTTCTTCTTCTTCTAGTTTTATCTTCTTCTTCTTCTTCTTCTTCTTCTTCTTCTTCTTCTTCTTCTTCTTCTTCTTCTTCTTCTTCTTCTTCTTCTCAGTGGACCGTTCCTGTGTGTGCTACATGAGACGGCAAGTTGTGATGAAAAGCAGAGACATAGTAGTGAGTGGTGTACAGTGGTTAAAAGGACGCATACATAGTCAGCCACTGTTCTTCCTCCTTGTGGTGGCATTGTGTAATGATATTTCTCTTTCCCACAATGGACATGTCTTGACATTGGCGTCATTATTGGATTGTTGTTGTTGCTGCTCATTCTTCTTCAGTCCAGTTTTCACGCCACATAGCCTGCTTTCCATCCACCATGTTCGTCTAATTTAACATTAACTTGAAAAAGAACCCACCTCACACGCACCTGATATTTTGTTGTTATTGCTAAGTGTAACGAATGGATATTTTGATGTGTGCGGCCGTTTATATTAGCTAAGTGAATGCAAATGTAATTGACTCCAAAATCAAAAATAAGTGTGCGTGCAAGTCTCTCTGTTCAATACCACACCCACAAATTCACAGATGCTCACTAACACAGGCAAACACCAACACAAAATATGGAAGCTCCACGCTCTCAATACTTTAGATAAACAAACCACACTATTGTCAAAGATGGTGTTCTAAACATTCACGTGCACGCATTCATATAATCCTTAACGAAACTAAGTGATAAAATGTTAGTTTGTATATTCATTCTTTCTATACACACACAAGCATTGACAACAATGACTTTTCAGAAAATACAATAAGTATTATTTTAAAGGTTATAGTTCTGTATAATCAAAATGAAATGTTATTTGTATCTGATTATTACACACTGGTCAGGCGTCTATCGTCGAAATGAAATTGTTAGTTGGATAGAAGATTACTGGAAACGATGTCTTCACATTCTTGCAGAGCAGGTTAATTAAAAGCAGCATACGTGGGTCAGAAAAATCAGTTAATAATGTTAGGTGCAAACAGATTCCTTCTTTCAAGGGTTGCCAGTAACCTTTAACACAAGTAAAAGGATGTTTAGTAGAACAGCTCAACCCGTCGGCACATAATGCTTCCACTCCCGGATGACATTTGTCGCCGAACAACAACCTACATATATATTGCGTGCCGGGGTCACAGATAAAACCGTCCTCGCACAGTCCGTCTGTCCTCTCGCAAAGCTGCCGTGCTTTGTAATAACACTTTTTGTTGCTATGGTTGCATGTGAGTTCGGGACGGCAGGTCCTGAGTCCGGGTGCTGAACGACTGTTTGGTGTCCAATGTACATATAGCCTGGGGAATCTAGAAAAAAATATGCTATGACCCTAAACAAATTGTTATAGAAAAGATTTTCACTGCATTATGACGGCACGATCAGTCGCTACTTCCCATAAAAAATCGGACACAGTTGGTGTGCGGCATACTTTTTAGCGGCTATTTAAAGGTCACGGTCAAGGTCACAATCCACAAAAACGTTTGAAAGGTAATAAAAATACATTATCGAAAACATTATAATAATTAACAATACTGTTAACTGGTTAAATTTAATGATGTAGAAAGGTTATGTAAATGCCCTATGGGAGATAATAAACAATGAACAATATAAAAATATTGATTACACTGCAAAGCATTGTACTATGCAGTCAGTTTCTTTAACTTAATATAATAACGCAAAACCATACAAGGCTGACTGAACATTTGTGCTCCAATCCTGCTACACTTCATTGGGATGGGGTGGGGGAGTGTTGCAGCAGCTAAGACCCTGGCACTACTTGCAGGCAGGAGAACAAAGAAGCCTGTACCTCCTGCATGAACAGCGGGAATGGGCATCAGAATTTCCCGAGCATGAGCATCGGATTATCTTCAGCAGCTTAGGTGGAGCAGCAGGAAGCATGGTTGTCACCAGCAGTAGCATGCTGCCCTCCAGCTTCCATTCACATGTTGTTGGGCATGCGTCCTGCTGCTTGCCCATCCACTCTTGTACTTGCCAGTAGACGCGATGACTGTAAAATCGTGCAGCCGCAGACGTTGGGGGCAGCGTATTCACCTGAACAAAGGTTGTTCCAAGGGCCACTTTCCTACAGAAGGTGCGATACCTCAGTTCGTCTATTCTATCATGTTCTTTGCCGCGCCACCATAAAGGAGTACAAGGGCTGTCTCTCCTGCTGCTTCTACTTCTGTCACTGAAGATGCCTCCAGAAAAGTTTTGGCAGCCTTTTGAAAGCAGGTGCTGGACCTCAGTTTTGTGAGAGCTACAGCCTTGCCAATGCCAAAAAGCCTGGACGTGGTGTCACAACCTGTAAGGGCGTGCAGAACTAACAGGAGATGACGTAGCGGGAACCCAAGGACATCAGCAAGTCGTGTTTTATGTCCCATACTTTCTTCTTTTGCTGTTTTTGTCTGAATAGAAGTAGACATCATGGTCTTCGGCACACAGGTAATACTTCAACAACACTAACAGGTCCGTGTCTTCATCTACCACAGCCGCGTTCTTGTGTTTAGCTGCCTGTTGAGCTGCCAGGACAATCTGCAAGTCAGCGTCTGACTTCGCTTATATGACTGTGCATGTCCGCTCCAAGCATGAACCAAGGAGAGATATGAATATATGATTGTTCTCCTTGTGTGCAAGAAATATTTCTTTAGTAGACAGCAGGGCCATGTCATGAGTAAAATGAACCGGTACTCCTTTCATTCCTTTTGTGCGTCTTATATGGGTGTTACACTCGGTTCAATGATGGTGTTTTTCTTTATCAGTATTTGATTCAGCCCCGATGCTGAAGTCCTGATAAGGTGTAACTCAGATTCGTTTATTCACACAGCCTGCTCAATCAGCATACAAGTCACAAAGTCGACGTATGAAGTTTTCCACTTTTATTCAGCACACATCAACAACTGCATACAATTCTCAACTCAACTCAACAACTTTCAAATTTACTTTCCAGCTTCACTATCAACAACTCTCTGAACTTTTTTAACAGTGCGGCGCTTATATAGTCTCTACATACACGGGAACAAACGAGAATAATCCTGCATAAAACACCACAACCAATCAAAATTAATTTCATCATCACGTGACTCACGTCATACAACCTCATTTGGAATGGAAGCTTCCATGGCAACCAACAGAATAATCCACACGCTTCGATCGATAGTAAACAACTGATTCGAGAACGTTCTCAAATAATATCGAGCAACTAAAAACATCAACGTTACACAAAGCCTCTACTAATAACAACGCAAAATCAAATCAAAGATAAATACACTCTATTACTGCATGCGTTGTAAAATAAAACGAACAGATCTATCAAGCGCTTCACACATAACATCGTGCGCATTTCATACGCACCATTCGCGTTTCAACGTAACATAACCCCCCACTCAAGAAGAAATTTACCTAATTTCTTTCAACAACGTTGAAACGTAATGCACAAACAAAATCAGAAATTAAAACTTATTTCAATCTGTCTGAACACTATCAACGTTCTCAGTTCATTCACACAGAGTCAATGTTTCTCATCTGCAAGTCTTTCTGGGTACTGTCAATGTTCACAGTTTATCTACACGGTCAATGTTTTTCATTTTCAAGTCTGTCATTACCAATATTCTTAGTTCATCCACACAGTCAATATTCTTCCAACCGCAAGGAAACGACGCCCTCGTCCGTTGCAGTTGTCATCGGCCCAGGGTCAAAGACGACGATCACGTGGGCTTCCCTGGAATCAGTGCGTCCTCCGTTGTCTCCTTCTTCCATCGGATGTTCGACGCAGTCGACGTTGTCAGCTCCCAGAATGCATTCGCTGGGTCTCACGGTCAGGTTGGCTTCTGCGGGACGGTGGAACAGCTCCCTCATGGTCTGCAGATGCTCCTTCCAGGTCTGGGTGTGGACTTCATGTTCGACCAAAGTCGTAGAGCCTGGGACATCATTGAAGTTAGGGGGAAACTCGCCCATAAGGTCCTCGAGCTCCAACGTTTGACCTTCCGTCAAGCTCGGTCCTAGCTTAACATCATCGATGCCTTCTTTACTGTGGAAGTCTCCAAGTTCCAACAGTTCTTCGCTGTCAAAGCTGTCGTCGGTCACAGCTGCTGTGGCTGCGTGCACAGTCCCTGATGGCCTTTCCACGTACAGCTTAAGGAGGTTGGCGTGGTATATCTTGGAATGCTGGCCGACCTTCACCTTGTAGTCGTTGATCCCCACCACGGTCTCCACTTCGTACGGGCCTTTCCACTGCATCAGCAATTTATTATGATCAGTAGGTAGCAGCACCAGCACTTTGTTGCCAGGTTTAAACTTCCTGTTCACAGCCCTACGATCATAGTAGTGCTTTCCACAGTCCTGGGACTTCTTCAGGTTTTCTCTGGCTATCTCGAGAGTCTGCTCCAGCTTCTCCCGTAGCTCAAACACGTACTGGTAGCTGTTCTTCACCTCTGGGGTCTCTACTTCTTTCGTCCACAGTTCTTTCAGGATGTGCATCGGCCCTCGGATGGTTCTTCCGTACAGCAGCTCGAACGGAGAAAAGCCGGTGGACTCCTGCGGTACTTCTCTGTAGGCGAAAAGTAAGGCGTTGATATAGCGATGCCATTGTCTGGGCTGCTCGCTGCACAGTTTCTTCAGGGTGGACTTCAACGTAGCATTGAACTTTTCGACAAGCCCGTTGCACATTGGATGGTAGGGTGTCGTAGTCAAATGCCGGATGCTCAGCAGTCTGTTGACCTCCTTCATGCAGTCAGAGACGAACTGCGTCCCGAGGTCTGTCAGAATTTCTTCGGGCACTCCAAGTCTACTGAACATGTCCACCAGTGCCTCTGCTACAGTTTCAGTGTCAATCTTCTTCAGTGGCACTGCTTCTGGGTACCGAGTCGCATAGTCTACTAAAGTCAGTACCCACCGATGACCTTCTTCACTCGGAGGTCTTATTTCGCCGATTAAGTCTAAGGCCACCCTCTTGAAAGGTCGGTCGATCAAAGGCATTCTCTGCATTGGCACTTTAGGGACCCTTCCTCGAGGTATGGTCTTCTGGCAAATGTCACATGATCGGCAGAAACGGCTGACGTCCGCATGAAGTCCTGGCCAGTAGAACACCGCCTGTATTCTGTCTGACGTCTTCTTGATGCCTAGGTGACCTCCCATGATTGAGTCATGCGCTACTTCCATCACCTGGCGCCTTAGGGGTAACGGTACCAAGACTTGACGTAGTGGTTTACCTCCGTTGACCCTCGGGTGCTGGAAGATTCTGTACAGGATCTTGGCCTTCACCTCAAAATAGATCGTGCCACTGCCCTTGGTCACGTGGTCTTGGCGGTTCCTGTACCTGTTTAAAGTGCTATCAGCTTCCTGGAGCTGGATCAGCTTATCTCTGTCCACGATGGCAGCTTTGGAGTTGTCGGCGACCTTCAGTGGCGTAGACACCTTGTCTCTCTTGGCCTGGGCCCTGGTAGTAACAGCACCGACGATCTCTGGTCGGCAGGGCTGAGCCGGAGTAGCCACATTGTCCCGTAGCAGCTCTGAAAGGTCTCCATCGGGAAATGGCAATGGATCCTCCTCCACAACTTCGACGCGTTGGGTTGAGGCAGGACTCCATTCTGGATCGGGGTCGTCGGGTCGTCTCGCGCCGTCGATATTCCCGATCATCAAATCATACAGCGGCTTCTTCAGGCAAACCGCTTCGACTTCGCCTATGTAGAAAGGGGTGTTGAAATGAATTTTTGCAACTGGTGCTTTCACACATTTGCTGTCGGCCATGAGTGTCCATTTAGAATCGCCAGTGAACTGTTCTTTAGCGATTAGGTCTTCTCTGACGATGACCCCACTGCAGTCAGAGTCTCTTAAAACAGTCACTTCATGATTTCCGACGCGTCCCTTGGAAACAGGCATGTTCTGGACGGTCACAGCTGCGCTGGCGACGACGGGGATGGATTTCCCGTTGGCAAGGAGAAGTTGGCCATCAGTCATGCACTCTTGCACGTCCGCAGGGGTAGCTGTGCGCTTGGTCTCACTCGGAAGAATGACGCTCCCGCCGCACATTTGATGGTCAGATCTACTGGTTTGCCGTTGATTGGAGAACCGCCTCTGCCGGTTGCCCGCCGGTGAATTGTCCGTACTGCTCCGCTGTCCGCTACTTTTGTTTTGAGGACAGTTAGCCGCTCTGTGGTCTGTAGCGTTGCAGGTGAAACAGCCTCTCGAATGCCCTTCTCTGGGAGGAGGCGTGGAGTCCGTCTGTCTCTGGCTCGTCTGACTCCCCTGGATCTGGTTCACATGGTTTGCAAGCTTCTGAAAATGTTTCGTCGCGCTGGGTGGCCCCAGGGTTTTCCCATGAGCGATGAGATATCTTTCAGCAGCCTCAGTCACATCTTTAAGCGTCTGCAGCTTTTGTTCTTCTAAGTGGGTCGCTAGGTCCTTGTGACAGGCATTGAGAAATTGTTCCTTCACGATCAGGTCATGGAGACTGTCGTAAGACTTCGTTTCGCCTGATAACTCCACCCACTTGTGTAGATATGACGACAGGCGCTCCACAAACTGCTTTGGCGTCTCGTCTGACTTAGGCCGGCATTCACGGAAGCGTTTACGGTAGCCCTTCTCTGTAAAGTTGTAGCACTGCAATAGGGCCTCTTTCAAGACGTCGTAGTCTTTAGCGTCATCGTCCGACAATCTGGTGTAGACGTCGAGTGCTTGCCCCGTGAGATGAACACTTAGTCGAATCGCCCAGTCTTGAGGTTGCCAATTGGAGCTTTCGGCGAACCTTTCGAATCTCGCCAGATAGCTGTCGATCTGGTCCTTCCCGTCGACGAAAGCTGGCAATTTTGGAGCCGTATGGTCGTTGGTGACTTGTGGCGCATGCTGATTGTTTTGGATACGCGCCAACTCTAGCTGGTACTGACGCTCTCTTTCTTGCTGCTGCTGTTCAATTTCCAGACGCTTCAGTTCAAATTCTCTTTCTTCACGGCGACGCTGCTCTTCTAATTCTCGTTCTTCACGGCGACGCTGCTCTTCCTTTTCTAGACGCTTCTCTTCTAATTCTCTTTCTTCGCGGCGACGCTGCTCTTCTAATTCTCGTTCTTGTATTCTCTCCTGGGATTTGACGTACTCCGTCAGCTGTTTCCCTTTTAGATTCAGTTGAATCCCTTTCTGCCAGAAGTCAGCCATCTTGATGCTTCTGGAAAGTTCTGGAAAGCTCTTTTCTGGAAAGTTCTTGACTGTAGAGTTCTTTTTCTGGAAAGTTCTTGACTGTGCTGTACCTTTCTAGACTGTTCTAGAACAGCACGCTTTCTGCAGTAGCGCTGATGCTTTCCACTAGTCGCCTTCGCTGACGCAGGCCCCGCTGTCCTCGTCGTATGCGACGCTGCACCACGCTGGTGTTGATGTATACGCTCCTGTGCTGAAGTAGACGCGACGTCCGCTCGCCGCTCTCTGTAACACTGGCGATGTAGCTCCGAGACTGTCCCTCGACGTAGTCTTGCGGCAGCAACGTAGTCCCGATCTGTTGTTCGCTCACGAAGCAACTCTTCAGCGACTACACGCCCTTGCAGTCAACCCGAACCTATCGGTGATGTAGTCCCGGTATGTTGGCCCCTCTCGACGCAACTCGTTGGCGGCTACCCTCGATGACTGCCTCTCGTAACGTTGACTCGCTTGTTGTAGCAGTTGAACCCTTGGCTATGGCGTGAATCCCGGCTTGGCCCCCAAAATGTTACACTCGGTTCAATGATGGTGTTTTTCTTTATCAGTATTTGATTCAGCCCCGATGCTGAAGTCCTGATAAGGTGTAACTCAGATTCGTTTATTCACACAGCCTGCTCAATCAGCATACAAGTCACAAAGTCGACGTATGAAGTTTTCCACTTTTATTCAGCACACATCAACAACTGCATACAATTCTCAACTCAACTCAACAACTTTCAAATTTACTTTCCAGCTTCACTATCAACAACTCTCTGAACTTTTTTAACAGTGCGGCGCTTATATAGTCTCTACATACACGGGAACAAACGAGAATAATCCTGCATAAAACACCACAACCAATCAAAATTAATTTCATCATCACGTGACTCACGTCATACAACCTCATTTGGAATGGAAGCTTCCATGGCAACCAACAGAATAATCCACACGCTTCGATCGATAGTAAACAACTGATAGAACGTTCTCAAATAATATCGAGCAACTAAAAACATCAACGTTACACAAAGCCTCTACTAATAACAACGCAAAATCAAATCAAAGATAAATACACTCTATTACTGCATGCGTTGTAAAATAAAACGAACAGATCTATCACGCGCTTCACACATAACATCGTGCGCATTTCGTACGCACCATTCGCGTTTCAACGTAACAATGGGTCATATCCTTGGTTGAGGGTCCAGACCCATATCCATCAAAGACTACCACGGCATGGGGATATTGGCTATTTACATAACTGACGTAACAGTCAACAATGCTTTGGAATGTGGAGCCCCGCTTCCAGGGTGCTTGTACTCGTTGTAGTAAGGAACCTCCGTCCACAATATACTGGAGGTCACGGGGTAGAGAACACATGGGAGGTTCAGAAACCATCTTCCACAGCTCATCGGCCAGTGATGCCTTGTTTGGTAGTCTCATTATTTCTGGAGATTCAAACAAAGATGATGGATAACAGACTTATGTCACTTTTAATAAGCTCTGTAGCTGCCTTGAGTATCTGTATCTTCTGGGCCTCCTCGTCGTTACTTTGTCTGGCATAAAACGAGTGCAGAATAGAAGATGCAGTTTTTTTGCACGCAACAACGTTAGCCTTCCCCTCCACACATGTGCTTATAACGTCATCGCCAAAGTGTTTCTTTAATTCGTGTTTCATCTTGGTATAGCTGTATGCTTCATCCCCTCCATTGATTTCTTTCATCTTTGAGATCAAATCATTGAAGGTGATCTGTTCATCGTCATTTTCTTCAAGAAAACGCGCAACTTTCTGAAAGGCCTCAGCAAAGGCTTCATTTCTTCGGCGGCCACGTTTTGCTTGCTGATTCTGCTGATCTGAAGCAGTTTCCCAAGGTATCTTCAATGACTGAAATCGACTATTACAATCTTTGTGATACACCGAGGCACTGTGGTCTAATGGTAGTGCTTCGGCTTGAGGATCTGAAGGTCCCGGGTTCGAGCCCTGGCCGAGCCATTGTGTTGTGTCTCTGGGAAAGACACTTTACTCCTGTTTTCCTACTCCTTCGGATGAGAGTATAAACCGAGGTCTAGTCTGTGTGTCGCATACATTCCATCATAACGGAATTTAAAGATCCTGACGCTCATGTCCTAGACGGGTGAGTGCCGGTAACAAGAACACACCCAGCATGCACTTGGTCCTTCTCCCCCATCCCTGGCTGCCCAGGATTGTACTCAGTTGTCCGGGCGTCATACCATGCGCCAAAGGCTGCGGGTGGGCGTCTCGGACGGTTTGAGTTAGATCCTGTATCGGCCAGCGCCTTGATCCTTAGGCTAAGGCGCCTTATAAATGACGAACATTATTATTATTATTATTATTATTATTATTATTATTATTATTATTATTATTATTATTATTATTACACCGCATCTGCAGCAACTAAACCATTGACAAGTTCCAGTCTTGCAGTGACCTTTAATGCCCAGTCATCATTACTGCGCTTTGCACAAGCCATGTGAAGAGTTTCTTTATATTCTAATGTTCGAACTGTATACCCCTCATCTTTTGGTTGTAGACGCCTTTTTTTCAGTTTTGTCTACAGTTTTTGAACAAAACAAACAGCTATTCTTCAAATCGAACTGCGCTGTGCTTGAACAACTGGGCCGTGAACTTGATTCTGAAATAATGTTGTTCAAGTTTGTCTTTATACTTTTTTTGTTAGTATAGTTGCGACGACAAGTAACGTGTACAAAGTCAACCTCACTGATCTCCTCTTGTTTTGCTAGCAAGCAAAATACTAGAAATTCCTTTTTTTGTCAGATAAATGATGGCGTCATCTTGGTTCCTTGATTTTAAGCAAATGCCGCATACAGCTTCAGAAACCCTGGTGACAATTATTACTAAACAATCTAATAATATAGCAGATCTACAACGAAGAATACAAAGCATGGAGATGAGGTGCTACAGAAGACTTCTGGGCATTTCCTATACCCAACACATCACCAACGTCGAAGTCCGACAGACCATCACACAAGCCATTGGACAACACGATGACCTGCTCACAGTGGTGGAAAAAAAAGAAAACTCCGATGGTATGGCCACGTCACCAGATCATCAGGCCTTGCAAAGACCATTCTGCAAGGCACAGTGCAAGGAGGTAGAAGAAGAGGGAGACCGAAAAAGAGGTGGGAGGACAACATTCGAGAATGGATTGGTTTAACACTGAGCGAAGCCATCAGGGTTGCTGAGGACAGAGAAAGATGGAGTATGCTGGTTAAACGATCATCTTTGGTACCCCTACGACCTCCGGGTTACGGGACAGGATAGGATAGGATAGGAATCTAATAACTGAATTCTTTGAGCTTATTAATTGTCACGGACCGGGTTTATACTAGTCCGGTGACTTTTTGTGTGTTGTAGTATCTTCCTGTGTGAAGATATAAATGCTAATATTTTCTTTATTGAAAACTGAATGCTGATTGGCTGAGCTAGTCATGTGACAACTGGCCAATCACATTCAAACTGGTGGGAGTCTTCTTTTGTATCACGGAGTGTGTGGTTGTGTTTGTACTTCTGGCAGCTGCGTCTGCAGGTATATATTTATTGGTTTATCATTGAAATATTGTATTATGAAACGTAAGAATATTTAACCATGATTATACTCTACTTATTGTGGAATACGAATTGATAAGAAGTAATTTCTTATATTAGTATGAAGGATGGATTAGGGGGGTGATGGAGATAGTGGATCGTTGTATATTTTGATTAATGAACTGAAGCTGGATTAGTATTTGATTTGAGGTTGAAACCTCAACTTGCAATGTATAGTATTATATTTATTTTGTGAATGAAAGTAATTAGCGGCAAGATGTAATAATTAGTGTTATAATTAGAGTTACAATTTTTGCGTATGTGTGAACTGTGTTCGACACATATGAGATTTGAATTATTATATTGCTGGTCTGGTCCTGTCACAGAGAGAAGAGAAAGGTATATGTGGAAATAAAGAGGAGTTTATGTATCAAGATATTTAGTGGGGAAAACTTGTATGTTTTCAGAAGTCTCAGGCTGAGGGGCCTCGAGGCGAAAGAGAAGGAGAAGAAAGAAGAAGAAAGCAGAGAAGGAGAAGAAGGAAGAAGAAAGAAGGAGAGAAGAAGAAGAAGAAGAAGAAGAAGAAGAAGAAGAAGAAGAAGAAGAAGAAGAAGAAGAAGAAGAAGAAGAAGAAGAAAAGAAGGAGAAGAAGACGAAGACGAGAAGAGGAAGAAGAAGAAGAAGAAGAAGAAGAAGAAGAAGAAGAAGAAGAAGAAGAAGAAGAAGAAGAAGAAGAAGAGAAGGAGAAGAAGAAGAAGAAGACGAAGACGAGAAGAAGAAGAAGAAGTCGTGAAGAAGAAGGGGTGGAAGTATCGAGAACGGGCCAGAGAAGAAGCCAAAGAAGAAGACGAAGAAGAAGACGAGAGAAGCAACCACTGCTGCATCAGCAACCACTGCTACATCAGCAGCAGCAGCAACCACTGCTACATCAGCAGCAGCAGCAACCACTGCTACATCATCAGCAGCAGCAACCACTGCTACATCATCAGCAGCAGCAACCACTGCTACATCAGCAGCAGTAGCAACCATTGCTACCTCAGCAGCAGCAGCAACAGCGGCCACAACAGCAGCAGCGACAGCGACGATAGAGAGGGGAGAGAACCCAGGATAGATAGATAGAAAGGCCAAGGATAAGGAGAAGGAAGATAGTGTATAGATATAGACAGAGACAGAGGATTAAAAGGAAACAAAAGACAGACAGCGAATCCTAACCTCCATGAGACTGGTGGGGGATCTCTCTCTGTCGACGGTGACCAGATCGATATTGGTGTTTATTGAGACTGGTGATACTTGGTTTATCTTACCGGGATTTTTGCGGTGGTTTTTGGTGATTGTGACTTTATTCGTGGATGATCTAACTGAGACTTGTGTGTGTGTTTTGTGAATGATAAGATTCACGGATTATTTCTACATAGTACGTGAGTACAAAGTTATACATATATATTTTCCATATTATTGATTGAATTGTATGTACTTATGTGAACTTTGTTGATTATTGTTTATTTTCTAGTAATAGAAAGGGGGTGTGACGACAAAAGAATTCTTGAGAGTTAGGGAGTGTGAGACGGGAGAACACGCAGAATATTCATGCACGCATACACGCAATTCTTGAAATAACCCCTTTCGTTACATTAATATAAGACTAAATCGTAAATAATAATAATAATAATAATAATAATAATAATAATAATAATAATAATAATAATAATAATAATAATAATAAAATTTTGACATTGTTTTATGAACCATACATTCACGTTTAAGTAGCCCTGGTAACAAAATATATATTACTATAAAATCTAAGAAATGAATTCTCTGATTTGAACATATTGAAAAAATACTAAATCGTAAAAAAGAGAGAGAGAAAAAAAAAGAATGCATATATATTATAAAATTATCTATATAATTATCACATTGTTCGCCTATCATACATTTATACTGCGCTTCACTGTTTGCCGCCATTCTCTGTAAAACAATGCTGTCTAAGGTCAGAATGAGGTCACCTGCGACCCACTTTTGTGGAATGCATGCAGTGCGGTGTGTGGTAAACGAACAGCGTCAAAAGGGGGCGAACAAGGAAAATAACGATTTTCAAAAATTATTTTAATATATTTCCCCTACGTCCCTGTCGGCCGATTTTGAACCATAAGCTAACCCAATTATTCTCTACCCGATGCAGTAAGTTTTGCTTCTATAACAATTAGTTTTGGGTAGCCGATTTCCCCCTCTAGAGTAATAGATTGGTGGAGTTTGGGAAACCAGCGTCGCACACCCTGCCAATGTCAAAACACTTTTGTCCCTTCTGGCAGGGTGAAGTAGAAGTCAACCAACATTGTTTATCCTATTTTGCGAACTACAATAAAACAATTGACTGTAGGACAAACAGACACACGACTCAGTCACTGCCAACAACGAACTAAAACAACATATCAAAACTTTTCGTCATGCATGACGAAACTTAAAACCCTGACCTCAAAATTATACAAACTACAAGTACAGGATTAGAAATAACAATTATAACTTCTTAATTTGAAATCGTCACTTTGTGACTGCTGTTCAAAGCGATACAAGTAACTGTCCAACTAAAAATCCGATTTGTTACATCACCCCATTCTCCGGGGAAAAAATTATTTGTTTAGAATAAATTTTTTTTCAAAACATTCAATAAATAATAAGTTTTTCATTAATAAATGGAATCTAAATTCGTGATAACAATTATGATAACAAAATTGTCATGCCTTTTTCGTGAAGAGTACAGCTTTAGACCAACAACAAAAGCTTACCCAGCATGAAAACAAACTGTCCTCTACAAACAGGAACAGTATAGGGCCCTCCACTAGTGCACCGGAATGCAGATAGATGGACAAGATACCCTTAAAATCAGCGCACACCACGTGCACTCAAACAATAAGCACTTCACAATCGTGCTGTCTAATTAAGCATCCCAGTAAATAACAGTACATTGATAACCAGGCCAAATGCTCAATCAAAATACTGCACACAACAGGCAGTCAAATACCATGCTAGAAGCCAGATTGGACATTAAACCAAAAATGTCTCAATCCAAGTACCAAGGCCCACTTTCACTACTTCAGATTTAAACAATTTCATCAATAAATAAAAAATGCAGTTTTTTTTAAATTCAAGAACAAAATTTCATTTAATACATTTCCTCTTACAGAAAGCAGTTTTATAATATAAATGCAGTGGTTGAATACAATCATCATATGTCAATATCTATACCGTCAATCGTGACAACACATCTGCCTCAACATTGTGAGAACCAGAGATGGGAACGACTGTGAAGCTATATTCTTGTAGGGCAAGAGCCAATCGCATTAAGCGGCCATTCGTTGTTTTAGACCTTTTTAAATACGTCAACGGACGATGGTCTGCCTCAACAAAGAAATGTATGCCGAAGAGATAATGGTGAAACTTGTCAATAGCCCACACAAGGCCCAAGCACTCACGCTCCACAGTTGAGTACCGCATCTCTCTTTCCAACAACTTCCTACTGGCAAACAAAACTGTGTGGAATGCACCATCATCATCACGCTGCATCAAAACGGCACCTAACCCTGTAGATGACGCATCTGTCCTCACCGTGAATGACTGAGTAAAGTCAGGAAGTCTATTCACTGGTTTTGAAGACAATATTGTTTTTGTTGTGTCAAGTGCCCTCTGACATTCATCTGACCATGCGACCTTTGTGGGACGTTCTTTTTTAGTCAGATCTGTGAGCGGGCATACAACAGTAGCAAAGTTAGGTATGTATCTACGGTAGAATCCTATCAGTCCTAACAAAGTTAGGTATGTATCTACGGTAGAATCCTATCAGTCCTAACAACGATCTGACTTGTTTCTTTGTCTGAGGAACAGCGAGAGCCAAAATCTTTGACACTTTGCCAGACTGAGGGCGCATACATCCCCCACCAACCACATGACCCAAAAATTCGATCTGAGTAAAACCAACCTCAACTTTTGATGGTCTTGCTGTGAGCCCATGAGCATATAGTTCTTGAAATACGCTATCTAGTGCTTCTACATGCTGACTCCATGTATCTGACGGGATCAAAATATCATCAAAAAATGACATGATTGCACCAAAACGATCAAGGTTGAGTTTTCTCATCATACGAGCAAAAGAGCTCGGAGCGGTCGACATCCCAAATGGCATGCGTGTGAAATGAAACAGACCTAAAGGAGTCTGAAAAGCGGTTTTTCTTTGTCTTTTTCTGCCATTGGTATTTGCCAATAGCCTTTAGTCAGGTCTATTTTGCTGAAGTACTTTTTATTTCTCAATTTTGAGAAAAGAACCTCAGGGTCCGGGATTGGTTCTGCATCGAACTGAGTAATCTTATTCAGCTCTCTGAAATCAATACAAAACCACGTAAAAACAAGTTTAACAAGTGCTTTCTTTAGTCCCGTGTTTTAAGGATAAAACAAACTATTTGAAACTGGGTTTTGCCTTTTAAATCCAAACCTTCAAAAGATGTGATTTCTTTAGCTGTTAGAGAAAACATATTCATAGTCTTTGTTTCGTCATGTATTTTCATTTCAATAAAACGCTTGTTAAAATACATAGTAAAAAAAACCCAAACTATCTCACATGTTCATTTTAAAAATTCAAAGTTAGTGTTGCATGCGCATAAATAACAGATTAAACCCAAAACTAACTTTTCAAAGAACAGTTTGGAAAGAATTTCGCTAGATTCATTTATTTGACTTTCTATGACTAGTATGCAGGTTGATTCTAAACATAGCCGGGGAAGCAAACTATGGTGATCAATCAGATCGCCTTCCTGGCCGAGTTTGTAAACAAATGTTTTTTGACTTAGCAGGGAAACATAACTCCACCGAATAAAAGCTGGGGGTTCGGTACGAGCAAGGAGTGCTCACTATTTCATCTTGTACTATGACAAGGACGCACAATGCAAGGTGCACTCATCGTCAGCACAAACAAAGCAATTATGGAATAGTTGAAAAGTAGCAAGTGTCGATTCGCTGGAGAAGAACAAGAACTTGAACAGCTTGAACAGAAGCTTGCTTGACACCACCTCCAGAGCCTTTAGAATGGACATAAGAGCAGAGAAGACCAAGTTGATTCCAACAACCCCAATGGCATCGACTCGGACATCAAAGTCCAAGGCTAATCCCTTAATACGGTGCATAGTTTCAAATATTTAGGAGCCATTGTATCAAACAATGGGTCCTGACAGGAAGTACTCTCCAGGATTGCGCGAACAACTGCGGCCCTAACAAGATTGAAGTCCATTTGGAAAGACAGGACCATCAGTCTACACTCAAGGTAAGGTTGCTGCGCTCCCTTGTCATCTCCATCTTTCTATACGCTTGCGAAACATGGGACCCTCACAGCAGACCTACAACGAAGAATACAAAGCATGCAGATGAGGTGCTGGGCATTTCCTATACCCAGCACATCACCAACGACGAAATCCGACAATCACGCAAGCTCTTGGGCAACACAATGTCATGCTCACAGTAGTGAAGAAACGGAAACTCCGATGGTATAGCCACGTCACCAGAGCATCAGGCCTTGCAAAGACTATCCTGCAAGGCACGGTGCAAGGAGGCAGAAGAAGAGGGAGACAGAAAGAGAGGTGGGACAACATTCGAGAATGGACTGGCTTGACACTGAGCTAAGCCATGAGGGTTGCTGAGGACAGAGAAAGATGGAGCACGCTGGGTAAACGGGGCACCACAGATGATCGTTACGATCATCAGTGGTGCCCCAACGACCTTCGAGTTACGGGATAGGATAGGAAGTGTCGAGCAAGGCAACAACTCCACAGTAGGTTGGACGTATCCACACTGTGTACGTGAACACCTGCAAGTGTTCAACAAACAATGAAATAAGGCGTCTTTAAGGCGGAACAAGTTAATTGCCCTTTGTCTTGTGTTGAGGTTAGACCGACATTGAAGCTGAAGGTGTGCGGGTCTGAGAACAGGGGTTGTGTTCTGTGCTTGTTGTTTTCATTCCGCTATCTCCACGCCCCTGTCGGTTGTTTTATGTGGGGGTGTTGGATCTTTTTTGTAATTAATCAAAACACCGAAGGCTTTCTTCCGGTACTCCAGTTTCCTCCCTCCCCAATAATGGTATTTGGGCGCAATCTAAATTTCAAAAAATGAATCTTGATTTCTATTCCGCCTTCTGTAAAATCGATCTCTTCAGATCGCCGCGCTTTTAAGTTCGATTGAAAAAAATGCACGTGGTTGCATCCTGTATTATTATTATTATTATTATTATTAGTAGTAGTAGTAGTAGTAGTAGTAGTAGTAGTAGTAGTAGTAGTAGTAGTAGTAGTAGTAGTAGTAGTAGTAGTAGTAGTATTTTTAATTGGTTATTGTTTTAGAAACTATATTTTTAATCTTTAGGGTTGTAAATTATAGCTTTGTTTGTACAAATAATAAATGCGGATTTGTTCAGAACACAAAAAGTTGATTGTTGCGAAATAGTGGATCTGCATTGCTATGTTTAGAACATGTCTGTAAACAAGGGCCAGCATGCCCTTTCAAAGGGGCGTAATCCTGTGTGGCGTTGAAGTAGCAGCTGCCTGGGTTTGGCGGTTTAAAGATCAATGTACCCTAATGACAAAGGTTTGAACAAAAGCCGTGGCTGTATTCCACCACAGAGAGAGAGAGAGAGAGAGAGAGAGAGAGAGAGGGGGGGGGGGGAGAGAGATGGAGGGAGGGACGGAGGGATGGAGGAAGAGAGGGAGGGAGAGAGAGAATGGTGAGGTGTGAGTGAGCACTTGAGTTTGTAGGCGTATTAAGCCTGCTTATCCCTGCGCGCTGAAGAACGATGACGACGGCGATGATGATGATGATGATGACAGTGGTGGTGATGATGTTGATGATGATTATGATGACACGTTGATGGTGATTTATGGTGATGATGATGATGATGTAAGTTTAGATGCAAATAATTATGCAGATCATTATTATTGTTATTGGGGGCACAGGGGTAGCAGGTGACCTTTGCATGGCGGATGAAGAAGGAGATTAGGTCTGTCACGTGGGCTGAAGAGAGGGTGGACAGGGAGTGGTGTTAAGGTGAAGACAGTCACGTGGGCTGATGAGAGGTGGACAGGGAGTTGTGTGTAGGGTGAAGACTGTCACAAACCAGGCACTGCAGAATTATTTGCATCTAATATTACATCATCGTCGTCATCGTCATCAGAATCAATAGCACCTCTATTCTTAAGCATCCCCAATGGCTCCCTATATATACGAACGCATTACAAAGTGCTTTCAGTTACATGTCGCGCATTTTTTTTTTTTTTTGTTTTTTTTCATTTCTGTAAAATTATAATTGGCAAGAAATGGGTGGGAGGACAACATTCGAGAATGGACACTTCAACATATAACATTGTATACATTCTTTGATTCCTGTAAAAAAAAATTTTTTTTTTTTGAACCTCAGTTGCATGCAGACCTAATCCACCTTTTTGTTTCTCTTTTTTTCTTTCTTTTTTTTTCTTTCTTTTTTTCTTTCTTTTTTTTTCTTCTTTTTTCAATCAGGTTTGTTTTAGGTCTTCTTCATTGGTTCTTTTTTAATATTTCTTTATGTGGAACATTTTTTTAAATTAACAAAAATGTATACATGTAAATTTATAATATCAAAAGCAATAGGCAGTTTTCCGGTTGTCATTGCATAAGTTCATCATTATTAATCTTTTTTAAAACCTCTAAGCTTCATTTCATAATCAAAAATATATTCAATTATCAATCTGTCTCCGTATCTGAATTTACTAATACACATTTTTCCAATCAATAAAATATGGTTAATCAATTGCACTTCTTTTCTAAGCATGTTTTCTACATTATAGCCAAGTAAAATATCCTGTTCAGTAAGTCGTATGTTTTTTCCTGTGTAGAAAGCAATTTCCTTTTTAACATGCTCCCAGAAGTTACGTAGTTTGTCGCATTTACAGAAAAAATGCTCTATATAATCTACTTCGTTGCATAGGTCACACCTGTTTGAGTTTTTAATTTTCATTTTATGTAGGAGAATGTTTGTTGGATAAATATTGTGAAGCAGCTTCCACTGCAGTAACCGCAGGCGCTCTTCCCTAGTACACACATTAGGTAAGGACCAATGACATTTGTCAATAGTAATGTTGTATTTGTTTCTCCAAAAATTAATACTTATAGGGGGACAAGCTTTGTCTTGAGTCAAGAGCGTCCTAAAGTTGCGGGGTGTAATATCATTGGGGTTACAGGCCTCTCCATACAATGCCTGTGTTTCTGTCTCGCACTCTCTCTGCTGTTGCCTCCACGCCGCACGCAGTGCAGTACCCAAAGCTGCGTACTCAAAGTACAGCGATGGGCTATGACCAACAACGTTAGCGATTTCACCTAATGGACGCAAATCACCGTTCCCCCACACGTCTTCGACAAAATTAATGCCCACTTTGGCCCATTTCTCAAAGAAGATAACTTTATTCCTGAATAATATTTTGGTATTATTCCAAAGATATGATTGGATTAATGCATTCTTTTTAACCCAAAGCCTTTTATTTTCTAACCAGCAAGCGAAAGCTTGTCTCCAGAATGACGAGTTTATTTTATCTAAACCAATGAATGATTTTACACTAGCTGAAGCGTTAAAGCAAATTAACTTGCTTCCCATACAGTTGAAATGGTTTACTGGAATCAGTTTCCATTTTCCGTTGCTTTGTTCGTTGAGTCTCGCCATCCAGTTTAACAGAAAGGAAGTTTGCATGTCCAGGATGTTAATCATGTTAAGTCCGCCCTCCTCCCTATTGTTACACACGACTCTTCTTTTCACCTTCTCAAAGGCCTTTCTATTGGAATATTTCTTTTTCCACAAGAAGCGAAATAATATGGTGTTAATTTTAATCAGTACGGTTTCTGGAATGATTAATGCTTGCATAGGATATACAAACTGAGATATTAGAAAGGACTTTATAACACAAAGCTTACCAGAAATGCTTAAGTTACGTTTTGCCCATTGATATATGATTCTTTCTGTGTTTTCCACCCTCTTTACCCAGTTGTCTTCAATCATAGAAGCAGGTTTATCAGCTCTAAATACAATTCCCAGAATTTTCAGCTGTTTTTGAGTTTTAAAGTGTCCCAAGTTTTCATTACTGTTTTTCATTGAACCGATCCACATCCCTTCAGTTTTCTTTTCATTCATTTTTAATTTGGATATGTTTGTGAATTGGTTTATAGTTGCTAATGCCAAAGTCTTGTCTTCTTTATCAGTAAAGAATAAGGTAATGTCATCGGCATACATCGCCAACTTAAGTATCTCTGTCAAGTTAAATGGTCCAAGTTACGCCTTCGGCAGCTTAACGCCTTTAATACGGGCGTCTTGACGAATCTTACAAGCCAGAATTTCAAGTCCCAACACAAAGCCCGACGACGAGAAGGGACAACCTTGACGGATGCCGGAATCTACTGCAAAGAGCTCTGAGATCCAGCCTAGGTAGTTTATGCAGCTCTCAGTGTTATTGGTTAATACCCTAACCCAGTTGATAAATGTTGAGCCAAACCCAAACCTCTTAAAAGCCCAAATTAAGTATTCTTTAGATATAGAGTCGAAAGCTCTGGAATAATCCAGCGCCAGAACGATCCCTGGTTTGTTGCTTTTATCCATAAACTCAATAGTATCATCAATAAGTCTAATTAGGTTGCTTGCTTTTCTACCTTTAATAAACCCCACTTGGTCATCTGAGACAAGATCCGAAATAACGCTTGATAAACGTAGTGCGAGGCATTTTGCTAGAATCTTGTAGTCGGTGTTAGTTAAAGAAATTGGTCTCCAATTGCCTAGTTCATCTCTAGAAAGCTCCTTGCCTTTATGGAGTAAAGTAATAACAGCCCGTTTTTGCAAGACTGACATTTCACCTTTAGTATAAGCTGTCTGTATTGACTGTATTACCATTTCTTTTATCTTAGGCCAGAAAAATTTCATAAATGCCGTTGTTAGCCCGTCTAGTCCCGGGGCGGTACCCGTCTTCATACTTTGTAAAGCTTTTCCTATTTCATGTTCTGAGATCAGTTCGTCTAGCTTTGTTTTTTGATCCTCACGTAACTGGGGAATGTTTAATCCACGTGCAAAGTCCTCTGCTTGCTCCTCATCAAAAACTCCTTTTCTACTAAAAACATTACTGTAGAATTTGACTTGCTCCTGTAAGATATCGTTTTGATTCGTTAACATTTCTCCATTTTCAGCCTTAAGTCTGTCCATTACTTTAGCGCTAGCTCTTGCTTTCTCTAAGCCTAAGAAGTAACGGGTGTTTTTTTCCCCTTGAGCAATAAATTTCTCCCTTGATCTAACTTGCGCACTCTTTGCAGTTTGCATTTCAAAAACCTCTAATTGGTTTTGTAAAGATATTTTTCTATTAAGTAATTCAATATTTGTATTGTCTGTTGCCAGCTGTTTGTCTACTTCATTTAATTCTGTCTGTAGATTTTTGTTCTGTTGAACAAGGCATTTTTTTCTTCTGTGTACTAACTCTAATGCAAAATTCTTTAATTTCAGTTTTACAGTAATCCCATTTTTCCTGTGGATCCATTTCCTGGTTTACATCGCTATATTCTGCTAACATTTTATTCATACCTTCCACAAACGTCTTATCTTGTATTAGACCAGGGCTAGAAATTAACTTTTTTCTTTGGGAGCCACCGGGCCCCTTGATTGAAAAATTTGAGGGCCCACAAGCAACTTTCGGGGCCCAACTTGAAAAATAATGCAAACAAAAAACTTATTGACAATATAATAAGTATAAAGTACAATTTGTCTGATAATCTAAAATAAAAACAATTGAATTTCCAATTTTGCTGAGTGATGTCATTTTTATTTACCTTTTCTTTCACTTTCAAACATTACCAACAAAAAAAGGGGAAAACACACACACACACACACACACACCCACACACACACACACACACATTCAGTGACACACATATTCCAGTGACTAGTGAGCCTGAAATGGCCATTAAACAAAATAGAAAAAAATCAAGTGAGTCTCTTGTATAATACTTTTCAGTTTTGTGACTGAGTATTGCACAATACACATCATTAAATTTTTAATATGAGTAACCTAACAAAAAATCTGACCTCAATGCACAAAAGTTCAAAACAAAACCATGAAAGGGAACTAAACTTAACAGTACTCTTCCTCGTTCACTTCAAGGCCATGCCATGGAAATCTTTTTTTCCACCCCTCATTGTAGTTCCTTGATCTTTTTTCCTCTTCATACTTGTTTTTTTTTCTTGTTCTTTCCTTTCGTCGACGTTTTTTTCTGGCGTCTTTCGCTTCCCAAAAATTGGAAAATACGCCATCGCCGATTGTTTTAGCAACTGTATGGCGACAATATGTAGCCATACTTTCGTACGTGCAAAGATGGACATTTTGCGCTTATGTTGTGCCATAGCCTTTTGTTTATTATATTAAAAAGATATTGAAGTGTATATTAAACTTTTGAGTGCAAAATTAAAGGGGTTTCGCTTCTTTTCTCTGTTTTTTTTCTGTCCAAATTTAGGGCACCTGTGTGGGTTGCTGTCCTTGGCCCAAATACGAAACTGCCGAGTAGAGCTAGCTGTAGCAGACGAATTATTTTGCGGGCCAAGCGGGCCCTTCGTTTTTCAACTTTCCGAGCCCGAATTCAACTTTGCGGGTTTTTTGGCCCCGGGCCCCCGCTAATTTCAAGCCCTGTAGACTATCGTTAAATTTCCAATAAGACGGACCTCTCTGAACAGAAGACAGAGAATACTTTATGCATAACATCCTATGATCACTCTGCGCTACAGAAAATATCTCACAGCTGAAGCATTTCTCTAATGCTGCATCAGACGCAAACACGTAATCGAGCCGTCTAGCAACAAAAGGGCTTTTTCGCGACCACGTATATTCTTTTTCTTCATGGTGGTGCAAACGCCATACATCATGTAGCTCGCATTCCATCGAAAAAGTATAAAAAAAGGTCTACATCCACTGTTCTGTGGCGTTCGCCACTAATGATGTCCATTTCATTATTTTGCACGCAGTTAAAGTCTCCGCATAAAATTATTTGATTTTCGTGTCTACTGTTAATACACATTTTTAGTTGTTGTAAAAAAGCTGCTCTGTCAGTACTTAAGTTAGGTGCGTATGCATTCACAATACAAATAGGCTCATAATCAGTTTGTATACAAATAATCATAATGCGCTGACTGCTCTTAACACATTCAACAGCATATGGAAAGTGTTTCTTTATTAGTATAACCTGGCCCATGCTGTGGCTAGTACCAGGACAGTACAAAATCTGCCCTCCCCACTCCCTTTCCCATTGATCAACATCGTTATCCAATATGTAGGCCTCTTGTAAACAAATTATATCAAATCGGTTTTTCTTAAAATTGTGAAACATTGATTTTCTCTTCAGTCTATTACGCAAACCGCGTACATTTAAAGAGCATACAGAAATACTCGTCATTAGCACTTTAAGTACTCGCTACTAGTGCTTGCCACCACATCCGTCCAAATCAATAAGAAAGCCATTAGTCCATAAACATATTGACGCAGTTAGTATAACAACCGTCCTTCACCTCTACATCACCCCCCACCCTCGTTGTCATCGTCGATGTGTAGGCCTGCGTCGTTCTCTAGGTCCACCTTGCGGTGCTTCTCCGCCTGGCCGGGCGGCGTGCTGCCCTCCTGCAGCTGCTTGCGCTTCACGGAGCCTGAAGACGCCCTCCTAAAGCCGTCCAGTGTCAGCTGGCCAGCCGACGTCGCTCTGGTCCGTGGTCTGCCTCTGCCTGTGTGGTCCTCCTTGCCTCCACCTCCGTCCTTCCTTGGCGGGACTTTAAACGGGGTGCTGGGTTCGCCACCTGCTGGTGTGCTGTTCTGGCTGGAGTCCTTGTTCGCGGGTGCTTCGTCCTCCTTCTCCATCGCCGCCTGGGTGAGGGAGCACTCTGGGTCCCCTGCCTTGTGGCCGTCTTGTCTGCACTGCCTGCATTTGATTGGAGCGGAGCAATCGGCCGCCATATGTCCTACCTCAAGGCACCGCCTGCAAGCAGCCGCCTGCTGACGATCCGCTGTCTTCTGTTCCTTGTGGTATAAGGATGCTCGAAACGGTCCAATGTCCACTGTCTTGGGTAACGGGTTTTGTGGCACTTCTATATATAGAAACCTCCGTCCTGTTTTCCAGTGGGTGAGTTTCCCCTTTTCGTCCCTATCTCTTTCATGTATTAATTTAGAGAAAATGTTGACCCCAAGGGTCTTAACCGTCTGCACAATGTCTGTGTCTGTGTAGGACAACGGAATGTTACTGACGATCAGTTTTGTTGTCGGAGGCTGTTGTTCCAGTCCTGTTTGACCTTGGTTCTTAGCACTTTGCTCCAGAAAGGGATTTCTACTCTTCAGGCTGATTAGGACCCCCCTCAGAGCCATTCCCTGTATCAGGAGCTTTTGTCTGTGCTCTCTTAAACGAGGATAGATCCTCCATAACCCTCCGATACGCTGCGCTCCTTCAATGGTGTTATAACCACAAATTCGTTCTGCGGCCGCGCAAATTTCTGCGGTTGTGTAAGCCTTGTTATCAAACGACGGCAGTTGATTGTTTATCACGAATACGGACTCGCATCTCTCCTCTCTCTGCGTCCCTTCGCCCTTTCCACCCTCAGCCATACTCTTTTTTCTTTCTCAGGCGAAGCCTACGCTGCACTATCCGATAGACACCGCCGGAGTTCACGTGCAAACCGAGTCTAATCAAGCTCGTGCGAGCGCAATGCGACACAATGGCAGACACCCAAACAAAATAACATTGACTGAGAAACCGGTTGACGAAGACAGAAAAATCATAACTACACAAAAGTCACAAAGAAAAATAACAAAACAAAAAAGCCATTTGAAGCACAACACTCTTACGAAAACGACGATACGAAAAATTAATCCTTCACTGTCCAAGAAGTTATCGTAATCCAAAGTAGAATGTCGAGCATCCGAAAACACAACCTTCGCTCATGACGCATGAGCGGCTCTCCACATGTCGCGCAGTTAAAGAGCACACTCCTGAATACCTGTCCGAACTTCTAAATGTGAATGAACCATCGCCCAGCCTATGCTCAGTTTCCAAGTCTCTCCTCGTTGTCACTGGCCACAAGCAGTGTAAGACTAAGAGCTATGGCCAGAGGTATTTGACCTACACTGCACCGGTCTGGTGAAATGCTCTTTCACAGGGCATGAAGAGGGTCAAACCTCAAAACACATTTCTTTTCTTCTTGCTAAGCTGGATGTTAAACTATCTGGTCTCGCATTTCATCTGCGAAAGTCACTGTGTGAAAGGATTGCACAAATGTTAATTGTCTGATCTGAAGAAGTAACAGTGTTAACTTAGGTTCTAGGCCCCTACCCCGCCTGTGAGGGTGTAAATTGTGTGTGTGTGTGCGTGTGTGTGTGTGTGTGTGTGTGTGTGTGTGTGTGTGTGTGTCCACCTCTCTCCCACCAGAGCTGCAATCATGCCCGTCGGCGTGGAAATGTGTATGCTCTTACAGATTCTTCAATCATTCATTCAAAACAAATACCAATATCTACTTAATTCTCCGACCCACAGACCCAAATCAAAGCTAATGCAAAATCCAGACAGCACTTATGCTAAGAGAAGGGCACCCAATGGCTCAGTGGATAGAGTGTCGAGCCACAGATCGAAAGTCCGTGAGTTCGATCCCCAAATGCTATAATATTCCCTAACATGAGGATGTGACCACTGACCGCCGTAAGTCCGCTGTTAGTTACAAGCGCCTTTGTTAATGGCTTTAATGAGCTGTGGCCCGGGTTCTAGTCCCCTTGCCCTGATTGGGGTTGCGCTGCGGCTGCTTTATTTTCCCAGGAATAATTTCACCCCTGTTACTGTCTGATAGAATGGAAAGCCGCTAATAAGATAATGACAATCGAGGCATTATTTATCATGCAGTTTGTTGGTGGCTGTGTTTTTCCAGTCCCGTGGGTGATTAGTATGGAGGCGTAGTAGCCATAATGTAGGCTTTCCTTTGCTCTTGTGTGTGCCTATGGTAATTTAACAACACTATTAGCATCAGTATCGTAGTTAACGGGAAATTGACTGCTGTCGTGTTTGTGCCAGTGTCTGCGCGTGCACTATTCATCGTTTGTAGTCTGTATTTCTTTTTGTTGTTTGTCTGTCAGCTGTATTTGTTTAATTGTTTGACGTAGCCTGTATTTGTGCCGTTGTCTGCCAACATGATGATGTGTTGTTTATGTGGTGGCCTAGCCTTTGTTGGCCTACTTGATCTCTTTCTTTATTACGACATCTTTGTACCTGTGTCAGTGTGTGCCAGTTCTTGTGCTTGCTCTCTTTCTGTATTACATCTTTGTACCTGTGTCAGTGTGCCAGTTCTTGTGCTTGTTCGCTTTCTTGTGATGTTGTGTGTGGTATATTTGTTGTCATGTTGTGTGTGGTATATTTGTTGTCATGTCGTGTGTGGTATATTTGTTGTCATGTCGTGTGTGATCAACAATCAACAATGACATCCGAAAAGGCATACGCACAACAAAGGAGAACGGAATACAAGATCAATGCCAGGAAATAGAGAACAGTCAGAACAAGAACAACAGCAAGAAGGCCTACCAGACTGTGAAGCGGCTGACAAGTGTTAAACAACCCAAGGTCTCCACGATCCAAAGCAAGTCTGGCATATATGCCTTACAGAAGAACAAGAAGTCTTGGATAGATGGTCAACCTTTACAACCACACACCAAACGGAGACCTATCAGTTCTCGCATGTCCCCAGAACAGAGAAGAAGAAATCCTCCCAATTCTCCGAGAAGTTTAGGCAGCAGTGCAATCGCTGAAGAACGGGAAATCCGCAGAATTGCTTGAAGCAGGAGGAGAAGCCATGATTGACGCGCTCACCATTATCTGTAACAAGATCTGGCAGAGTATGGTGTGGCCTACACCATGGACCCAGTCGCTTGTCATCACTCTTCCCAAAAATGGTAACCTTCAGGAGTGTGATAATTACCGCCCCATCAGGCTCATCAACCATCCCAGCAAGGTCCTCTTGAAAATAATACTCAATAGGTTGAAACCCTAAACTGGACAAATCATAGCTGAAGGACAAGCAGGATTTAGGACAGGGCGAAGTATCACTGAACAGATTTTGAACAATCTGCGAAAAATAGGCCTACCTACAGCACCAACAACATCTATATCATGTGTTTGTAGTCTTCAAGAAAGCGTTTGACCGAGTCTGGCCTGCAGCTCTGTGGGCAACCATGAGAGTGCACATCAGCCCTAACATTATTAAAGTCATCAAAAGCCTGTATGACAAGGCTGCCAGTGCAGTCCTCCACAACAGCGCCATCGGGAACTGGTTCAGGACAATAATCGGTGTGCGTCAAGGATGCATACTCTAACTCTCTTCAATATCTTCCTAGAGCGCATTATTTCAGATGCCCTTGCAGATCACGAAGACACAGTCAGCATAGGGGGTAAAGCAATCTCCAACCTTTGTTTTGCGGATGCAATTGGCTGGTGAGAAACAAGAACTTTAACAGCTGGTACATAGGCTTGACACCACCTCCAGAGTCTTTGGAATGGAAATAAGTGCAGAGAAGACCAAAATGATGACCAACAACACCAATGGCATCAAGTCGGACTACAAAGTCCAAGGCCAATCCCTCAACACAGTGCATAGCTTCAAATATTTGGGAGCCATGGTATGAGACAATGGGTTCCGACAGGAAGTCCTCTCTAGGATCGCACAAACAACTGCTGCCATGACAAGGTTGAAGCCCATTTGGAAAAACAGGACCATCAGTCTACACTCCAAGGTAAGGCTGCTGCGCTCCCGCGTCTTCTTCATCTTCCTATAGTGGTCCGAATTGGGCTCTTTGCAGTCCGCTGGATCCTGTAAGCAATGAATAACTACCTAACAAAATCTTCCTACACGCTTGCGAAACATGGACTCACACAGCAGATCTACAACGAAGAATACAAAGCATGGAGATGAGGTGCTGCGGAAGACTTCTGGGCATTTCCTATACCCAGCACATCACCAACAACGGAGTCCTACAGACCATCACACAAGCCATTGGACAACACAATGACATGCTCACAGTGGTGAATAAACGGAAACTCCAATGGTATGGTCACGTCACCAGAGCACCTGGTCTTGCAAAGACCATCCTGCAAGGTACGGTGCAGGGAGGCGGAGGATGAGGGAGAGGGAGGTGGAAGAGCAACATTCGAGGATGGACTGGCTTGATACTGAGCGAGGCCATGAGGGTTGCTGGGGACAGAGAGAGATGGAGTGCGCTGGTTAAACGAGCATCTGTGGTGCCCTGTCGACTTTGGAGTTACAGGATAGGATAGGATAGTGTGGTATATTTGGTGTGATGTCATGTGTGCTATTTTTGTTATGATGTCGGGTATCGTATATTTGGGCCTTAATCGTCCCGTACCTTAATCATGATAATATTTTTTAGTTAGCTACTTTATTGAAGATGACGCTGATGAGTGTTTTTAGATAATTGCTTTGGAAAGTGACGGTTACATCTGTGTACCCTAAAGCAGGCACTATACATTGATAAACTGAATATTGATGGACGATGTGTTTGTCAACAGGTGAAGGAGATGCCTCCAGATGAGCGGTTCTCTAACGAATACAGGGTACGTTTTAATCTTTTTACTATTAATTGACCCAATATTGTAGCCGTACCTACATCATTAGACTATAATATTCTACTGCAGCCTTTGTGTAGCGCTCTGAACGGACGATCTGTTTGGATGGGCGAGCAGCAATAAAATAAAGTGTGTAGTCCATACACTACTCTTGCAACTCAAAATACAACTATGTGTCTATAGAAATAAACCAAAGAGTGCATAAACGCGCCGACAAACATGGTTGCTTCCCTTGCATAAATAAATGACTAAATGGATAATTGAATACATAATTTCAGTGGGACATCGTCAAGACGAAGCTGCAGCTGATAGCGACCAGTAAGCTGGTGATGCTGACATCGGGAGACTGGAACAGCTTGTCTGACCTCAGGAATGTCTACACTGAAAACGTCTTCAATATGCCCAGAGTAAGACCTTTGTACTTCGTCATTAAGTAATGGACTGATTAGTGCGGGAGTGATTAGGTTATTAGTGATGGAGGTGATGGTAAGGTGGAATGTCTGTACCGAGAAAGTCTTGAATTAGCCCACTGTAATGATGACCACGCAGATGATGATTGATGATGATTGGTGATGATGACGACGATGATTACTGAAGAGGTGAGTGAGAGGATGGGGAGGACAGATGAAGACAGGTGACGATGACGAGGTTTGTGGAGAATGAATACATCCATTGAAGTGAAGCTAAGTAGTAACCATGCGAATACTAACTTAATGTTGTCTGTTGTTTGGCTATGGCAGGGAGCAGACAGATGGAGCAATGATTTGTTTTTCGGCCTGCAAAGGATCAACAGTCTGAACCATTCCCTTATTGAACTTGTCACACAGCTGCCTGACAAGTGAGTGTAAACACACAGCACACCAACACAGCACAGCTCACTAACACAGCACGCCAACACATAGCACACTAACACAGCATACCAACGCACAGCATACCAACACACAGCATACCAACACACAGCACACCAACACACAGCACACCAACACACCGCACACCAACACACCACACACCAAAACACAGCACACCAACACACAGCACACCAACACACAGCACACCAACACACAGCACACCAACACACAGCACACCAACACACAGCACACCAACACACAAACACACAGCACCCGAAAACAGCACACAGCATACCAACACACAGCACACGAAAGCAGCACAACGCACCAACACACCACGTACTAACACACCACGTACTAACACACCACATCACACCACGTACTAACACACCACGTACTAACACACCACGTGACGTACTAACACACCCCGCACCAACACACCACGTACTAACACACCACGTACTAACACAGCCCGCACCAACACACCACGTACTAACACACCACGCATCAACACACCACGCCATCAACGCATCAACACACCACGTTCCAACACACCACGTACTAACACACCACGTACTAACACACCACGTACTAACACACCACGTACTAACACACCACGCACCAGCACACTAATGCACAGCACAGCAACACACGTCTGACGTCCTATCTACATTCCATCGTGTTTCAAAAGCAGCACACCAAACTAAATCGTCACTGTCAAGGCCAACCCAAGCCAAAGCCCGAGCGCATTGCATCTTCTGGTTGTTGTTGTTGGTGTGTTTTAGAATTCCGGTGACAGACGAGATGTTGGAGCCGTTGTTGCAGGGCCTGACCATCCAACAAGCCATCGAGCAGAAAAGACTGTTCATCACTGACTTCACAATACTGGAGGGTTTGCCAGTGAGGAACAACTTTATTGTGAGTACATCACGTGTCCAGTTGTTGGTCATTTACTTTACCACTTGTAGTCATTATGTAAGTATAGCGCCTACGTTTAAAAAAAAATATTTATTTATTTTAAAGAATAATTATTGTAATTTGATTTGTCTTCAGTTGTGTACGCCAGTTGCTCTGTTCTTCGTGGACAGCACCAACCAACTTCTTCCTATCGCCATCCAACTTTTCCAAAAACCAGGACCAGACAACCCTGTAAGACTTTCTCTTGCTTTGTCTATCTATCTATCTATCTATCTATCTATCTATCTATCTATCTATCTATCTATCTATCTATCTATCTATCTATCTATCTATCTATCTATCTATCTATCTATCTATCTATCTATCTATCTATCTATCTATCTATCTATCTATCTATCTATCTATCTATCTATCTATCTATCTATCTATCTATCTATCTATCTATCTATCTATCTATCTATCTATCTATCTATCTATCTATCTATCTATCTATCTATCTATCTATCTATCTATCTATCTATCTATCTATCTATCTATCTATCTATCTATCTATCTATCTATCTATCTATCTATCTATCTATCTATCTATCTATCTATCTATCTATCTTTCTATCTATCTATCTATCTATCTATCTATCTATCTATCTATCTATCTATCTATCTATCTATCTATCTATCTATCTATACATCTATGATAGAACAATGGCTAAATAATATTAATCAGGGAAAATTGTCTGGAACATTATTTGTTGACTTTGCAAAAGCTTTTGATGTAATAGATCATGACCTTCTTCTACGTAAATTACAATTATATGGCATTCATTCTAAATCGCTTGAATTTCTAAAATCGTTTATTTCTGACAGAGAGCAGTGTGTTTATATAAATAACAAAAAATCACAATTTGAAATTGTTAAAGCTGGAGTACCACAAGGATCTATTTTAGGACCTTTGTTATTTTCTATCTACATAAATGATCTCCCCCTTCCTATTTCTACTTCTTGTGAACTCTTTGCTGATGACACTACATTACACTCTCAAAATACAGACTTGAATCATCTGTGCTCCTCCTTACAACAAGGGGCTATTGAACTACAAGAATGGACTGAATCCAACCACATTGCCCTCAATCCAGACAAAATGAAATCCATGCTAATTACAACAAGACAAAAAAGACAAAATTTATCTATAAAGCTTCGTCCATTAAAAATTTGCAATAAAACAATTGATGAAGTACAATTTCATAAACTTCTTGGTATAACTTTAGACAATAATTTGTCCTGGATCAATCATATTTTAAATGTTAGTAAAACCATTTCTAAAAGGACTTATCAGTTATCAAGAATTAAACATTTATTAAATTTACATTCTCGTAAACTTTTTTATTCTGGTCATATTCAACCATTTATTGATTATTCCTCTACTATTTGGGATTCTGCTAGTGGCAATGCAATGAAGCCTTTAATTAGAGTTCACAAACGTGCAATTAAACAAATTATTCTGAAACAAAAAATATCTCCAGATGATTATAAACGGATTAATATTCTACCTCTTGCCAACAGACTTAAATTTAATAAAGGGGTTTTCATGCACAAGATCCTTTCTTGCAATGCACCTTCCTATCTTTGTTCTCTTTTTTCCCAAAAAACCAGATCGTCCACAAAATTAAATGTTCCACTTCCAAGAATTGATCTTTTCAAAACTAGTCTAGCTTATTCTGGTTCAACTCTGTGGAATAACTTTCCTGACGATCTTCGCACTCCAGAATATAAAATTACATCATTTAGAACACGTCTCTTAAAACACATTAAAAATTAAATAAACGTTATTTGTTGTTAAAATTAACAACAATGATATGATTTAATATTTTTTTTTTTTTTAAATTATTTATTCCATGATGATATTGTTTATTTGTTATTGTTCCATGATGTTAATGTTATAACATTCATTTGTTGTATTTAATAGTTCTTGTTACAAGCCCCAAGGGCAAGATGTAAAAAAGCGCATTCAGCGCTTACTCTTTTACCCTTGCAAAATAAAATTGTTATCTTATCTTATCTTATCTTATCTTATCTTATCTTATCTTATCTTATCTTATCTTATCTTATCTATCTATCTATCTATCTATCTATCTATCTATCTATCTATCTATCTATCTATCTATCTATCTATCTATCTAGACTATCTATCCTCAGCGTCCCTGGGTTGGGACGATTAACCATGGATATGGATGTCCCTCAGGGGTCAGTGGTGCCTCCTCCCCCCCCCCCCCCCTGCTTTTCTCTAAAAGCGGTATCGGGAGTTCTCACGTTAGCTTCACATGGCCCCACAGTCACACAGCACATCTTACATTCACTACACTGGCTGTAGCTTCACATGGCCCCACAGTAACACATCACGTCTTGCATTCACTACACTCGCTGTAGCTTTACATGACCACTCAGTCACACAGCACGTCTTGCATTGACTACACTCGCTGTAGCTTCAAAATGGCCCCCACAGTCACACAGCACGTCTTACATTCACTACACTCGCTGTAGCTTCACATGGCCCCACAGTCACACAGCACGTCTTACATTCACTACACTCGCTGTAGCTTCACATGGCCCACAGTCACACAGCACGTCTTATATTCACTACACTCGCTGTAGCTTCACATGGCCCACAGTCACACAGCACGTCTTACATTCACTACACTCGCTGTAGCTTCACATGGCCCACAGTCACACAGCACGTCTTACATTCACTACACTCGCTGTAGCTTCACATGGCCCACAGTCACACAGCACGTCTTATATTCACTACACTCGCTGTAGCTTCACATGGCCCACAGTCACACAGCACGTCTTACATTCACTACACTCGCTGTAGCTTCACATGGCCCCACAGTCACACAGCACGTCTTACATTCACTACACTCGCTGTAGCTTCACATGGCCCCACAGTCACACAGCACGTCTTACATTCACTACACTCGCTGTAGCTCCACATGGCCCCACAGTCACACAGCACGTCTTACATTCACTACACTCGCTGTAGCTTCACATGGCCCCACAGTCACACAGCACGTCTTACATTCACTACACTCGCTGTAGCTCCACATGGCCCAGCAACGCTTACCCCTGCTTGTCTCCCCTATTGACCAACACTTCCGTCATTGTTTCCTTCATTGAAACTGATAAGCTTATTTCTGTTACTATTGCTATTGATGACCACTACGAAGATGATGTTGATTATGGTGATGATGATGATGATGATGATGATGATGATGATGATGATGATGATGATGATGATGATGATGATGATGATTTTGTTGATATTTCAGATCTTTCTGCCCACTGACCACTCGTTGACGTGGGCACTGGTCAAGATGTGGTACAACAATGCTGACGCCGCCTACCACCAGTCACTCACACATCTAGGTTAGTGGGTCGGGCAGTCAGTCAGTTGGCCAGTCAGCCAAGTATCCGTTAATAAACAGTGCAGTCAATTGGTTAAATCAGCTTTTTTTACCCTTACTTTACAACCGCACGTTGGAATGTTGGATGGTTTGTGATACTACTACTACTACTACTACTACTACTACTACTACTACTACTACTACTACTACTACTACTACTACTACTAGGCCTACTAATCCTCCTACTACTGTGATTTATTATAAGGCGCCTTTTTGCTGACACATCTACATCCCAAAACGCGCATCACAGGCAGCCCGTCATACACTGATACACAGGCACGTGGGGGACTAAACGTAATCAAGGGAGAGACGCCTGACCCTGTACATTGCTAAAGAGCATAGCGCTTTGAGCTTTTGAGGATTCCTTGATGATGTTGTTGTTGTTATTGCTATTATTATTATTAGTAGTAGTAGTAGTAGTAGTAGTAGTAGTAGTAGTAGTAGTAGTAGTAGTAGTAGTAGTATTCATGGGATTGTGTTTGCAGGGTTCACACACCTGTTGATGGAAGGAGTGGTGGTGGCCACACACCGGCAACTGTCACAGTCACACCCCATCTTCAAACTTCTCGCTCCTCATTTCCTCTTCCTCATCGCTATCAACTCGTAAGTACTGACAGATGTCGTCATCATCATCATCATCATCATCATCATCATCATCATCATCATCATCATCATCATCATCATCATCATCATCATTCTTCTTCTTCTTCTTCTTCTTTTGAGGTGCGGTGGCCGAGTGGTTAAAGCGTTGGCTTGCGGATCTGAAGGTCCCGAGTTCGAGCCCAGGCCGGGGCATTGTGTTGTGTCCTTGAGAAAGACACTTTACTCCCGTTTCCTACTCCCTCGGATGAGAGTATAAACCGAGGTCTAGTCTGTGTTGCATGCATTCCATCATAACGGACTTTAAAGATCCTGACGCTCATGTCCTAGACGGATGAGCGCTGGTGACAAGAACACACCCAGCATGTACCTTAAGCGCTTCACTTTGGGGCTGCTGTACTTTCGAAAATGAAAGTGCCCGAATTTGTTCTTCTTCTTGTTGGCTTTGTTTGATGTGATGAGTTATTTGCTATTTGCAGGCGAGGCCTGAAGCTTCTGATTTCGGAGAATGGCTGGGTGGACAAGACCATGAACTTTGGCATCAAGGGCATGTTTGAGCTCATCAAGAGAGGGTACTAACGTCCTTCCTTCATTCCATCCCTACACAAATTGTCAAACAATCAATCGCACATTCACCACCCATCAAATCATTAATCTTTTCATCTGCACGTCGAATAGTTACGCAGTCGAAACAAGTCGGCCTGCCAAGTCAACAGTCGTTCAGGATATCGATGTCTGTAGTGTTAGTAAAATGCTACTTTGTTCATCGTTTTGGATATTAATGTCTGTAGTGTTAGTAAAATGCTACTTTGTTCATCGTTCAGGATATCAATGTCTGTAGTGTTAGTAAAATGCTACTTTGTTCATCGTTCAGGATATGAATGTCTGTAGTGTTAGTAAAATGCTACTTTGTTCATCGTTCAGGATATCAATGTCTTTAGTGTTAGTAAAATTCTACTTTGTTCATCGTTCAGGATATCAATGTCTGTAGTGTTAGTAAAATGCTACTTTGTTCATCGTTCAGGATATCAATGTCTGTAGTGTTAGTAAAAAAAAAGTTACTTTCTTTATCGATATTCACGTCTTCGTTTATCATCGTTAGGCTATGTATCAGTTGAGTTCTTCCTCTTATTGTTCATTGTAGCCGGAAATCTTTTTTTTTTAAATGTGCAATGTAATCTTTTAAAATAAAAAGATGAGCAATATAGAACGATGCATCTCCTGTGGTATTTTCAGCATCAACATGTGGAGGATGGACGACCATGGGACCCGTTGATCTTAAACGACGAGGGGTAAGTGTTGTCTCCCTTTCATGGTTTTGTGCTTTTCAACGCTCATAGCTTGAATTGTTGTAACTTATTTTAAATGTTTGAATGTTGGATAAATTCATCGCATTCGACATTTGTTTGTGGGACAGGATTGGGGAACCATGGTGAATATTGATGAAAATGGGAGGTCATTTATAATGTCCAATTTGTGATTAATTGAAGTTATATTTTAAATGTTGCAGTTGTCGGATCCCAAGGTGCTGCCATGCTACCACTTCCGTGATGACGCACTGCTGCACTATGAGGTCATCAACAAATACGTCAGAAGTTACGTCATGTACTACTATGGTAAGTTAGTCATCAAAATATGATAAATGTTTCATTCACTGACATTGTGATGCGTTTCATGCCTGCCTGCCATGACAGGCACTGTAGCACCCACTTTGGGAAGTCCTTCAACGGTCTGTGGAATTCTTGACTGCCAAAAAATTCTTTAGACCACATTGCTGTAAAAAGTTTTTTGGACACTGCATTGTAATGTGTCGTGGCTTTGATGTGCGTTGTATTGTATTGTATTGCACAGTATTGTATTATATTGTAATGTATTGTATTGTACAATATTGTATTGTATTGTACAGTATTGTATTGTATTGTACAGTATTGTATTGTATTGTACTGTATTGTACGCATGGGCAGATACGGCAGAGAAGCTGAAGGGGGACTGGGAGATCCAGGCTTGGGTTGCGGAGCTGGTCAAACCACGTGACAATGACAAGGGAGGCTGCGGCTTGCTGGTATGTCAATGACTTTTCTTGTTCTTCCTCTTATCATTTAGCCAGTTCTTCCTCTCTCTTACTCTCTCTCTCTCTCTCTCTCTCTCTCTCTCTGTCAAGGTCATCATCATCATCATCGTCATCATCATCATCATCGTCATCATCATCATTATTATCATCATCATCATCATCATCGTTGGTAACCTTCTCTTCGTCATCGTCATTACCATTATCAACCTTTCTCTTTTTTCCTTTCTCGATCAGCTCAGTCCTTTAAATCGCATCCTGAAAACTGATTATTGATGTTATGATCGACAACGGTTATGATTGAGACGACGATAATGATTATAATGATTATGATGATGGTGATGATGAAGATGATGATTAGGTTTGGGACTATCAATATTATCCGTGCTACAGTAACATGTTGATTACGATGTATTGGCCACTTAGAGCCTGTTGTCCCACACCGTGACGTTGGCTACATTAGGGTGAACCTTTTACAGGATTATCTTCCGTCCCCACGTCGCTGATAGTTGTTGTGTTGTCCACTGCAGGGCGTGCCAGGTAACGGCGTGCTGACCAGCACTGACCAGCTAGTGACCATCTTGACCTCCATCATCTACACCTGTAGCGTGTCGCACGCCTCCACCAACTCCCCGCAGTATGACGAGTACGGCTTTGCTCCCAACTACCCTGCCCTGCTGCGAGGTCAGCCACCCAGGAACAAGGTACAGGCCTGTTTCTTAACATCTCACTCTCTCTTTCTCTCTGTCTCTGTCTGACTGTCTGTCTGTCTGTCTGTCTGTCTGTCTCTCTCTCTCTCTCTCTCTCTCTCTCTCTCTCTCTCTCTCTCTCTCACTCTCACTCACTCTTTCTCTCTGCAGGACTGGTGAATGTATGATTAAACTAAACGTGTGAGTGACTGACAGAAGGACTGATTGTAAGAATTGTAAATTAATGCTAAAATCATTTTCTCCTCGTAATAAAATATTGAATGTGAATGTGAAGCTCTCTAAGCCAAACAGCGATGGCCTGTGTTGAGCGCCAAAAGTGTTGTCTTCCTTGGTTGTGTTATGTTTGTGCCAGTGTCATCGTTACCGCAGACCTCCGCTGATGTGACTAGAGAAACAAGTGCTTACCAGCGAATGTTTGTTTATTTCATGTATGAATTCCTTATCGTCGTTCGTCATAGTTTTTGCCAGCGAAAATCTAAACAAAGACAACATCATCCCAGGCTTTATCAGACAGACTGGCCACTCTGGTATTTCGTCGTATTAGTATTAACGTTGTAAGTTTATTACTATTATTATTAACGTTGTTAGTTTCATTATGTTCCGTGTTTTATGTGCAGAACAAGTGCACGGAAGAAGACATAATCAAGTCACTGCCAGACAGGCCGACCACACTGGACATTATGATAGTGACCAAGATCCTAAGTCAGCGCATCACGCGGAGTTTGGGCGACTTCGAGGTCCAGTACATCTTTGAGGAGAGAGCCAGAGAGATCGTCGATGAGTGAGTATTGACTGTTGTTGTTACTGTTGGTGGTGGGGATGGTGGTGGAAGTTGTGAATTGTTGCTTCTGTTGATGTTGGCGGCGGCGGTGAATGTTGGAACGAGAATTTTACCGTTTTGTCCGGGCTGTTTCGTGTAGAGGGATTGGAATGACATTCGTTTCTTTCTTGCAAGTTCCTTTTGGGAGTATTTCACGAAAGGTGAAGAAAAGCAGAAAGAAGAAGAAAGAAGAATGATGAACACAGGGGGAGGCAGAAGACAAGGGTAATATGGACAACAAAGACTTGATCAATCAGAAGGATGAACTGCCATGGAAACGGAAGAAAGCAAATGGATTAAGTTGTTCAAGAATATGATGAAGAACTGCAAGAAGAAGGAATACAGTGCACGCTGCTAGAAGTAGAAAAAGAAGAAGAAAAGGGAAGAGAAAGAAAAGATAAACGTGCCATGTGCCTTATTTGAGGACCACCCAGAGGTCATGTTTGCCATGTTTGAGGGCCAGAGAAAACGAACGGGGGAAAAGACCGAAGTTTGTATTTGTTATTGCAGGCTAATAGTGTTGAAGGTACGTTTGTCCTGTGACAGGTTCCGACGCGACCTGAGCAAGGTGAGCCAGAGGATCAAGGAGAGGAACCAGCACCGTAGTGTCCCCTACCTCTTCCTTGACCCTGACATCGTCCCCAACTCCATTTCCATCTAGACGTCACATCAAATGACGTCACGCCCTATCGTGTCATCGTGGGACGTCATGCCATGTTACGTGAAATGCTACTACTTTATGTAATGGCACGTTACCTTCCGTGTCAGTTTGGGATTCATAATGGCAAGTGTTCATCTGTTTTCGGACCCTGTAGACATCTCGGCACGTCGTATGACGTCACCACGCTACGTCATCAAACACATTTCTTCTGGCCGTTCTTCTGCTAAACATCAAGTTGCGCCACCTGACGTCATTTGTCTAGATGCGTCACTTCTCGTCTTGTCCTGTGGTTGAACCCATGGTCAGTTTAACGTCGCCTAACGTGTGACCCTCGCTTTCCCACGTGACGTCACGTCCAACGCTAGACGCCACATCGCATAACACATGTCTTGACGTCATTGTTATCACTCTGTCATTATTACGTCACATGGCGCAGAGGCTATAACTGGCATCGTACCTTTGATTCGTTGATGTAAATAATATATTATGTGACAATTGTTGCGTTATTTCAACGTTGTTTTGGCCAACAAGAACTCGCACTCAAAGCTGACTGCAGGAAGTTGCAGTTTTAAACGCCATTTTCTTTGCTTCCTGAATACGCCTGTTTTTCTTTTATTTGTTTAAACGCTTTATCATGAATTTATATACAACAGGGTCAATATTATTAACCAGAGGTTACTTTCCTTTTCAACTTCGTTGGCTGAGGAATTTGAATGTGTCGTACTTTAAAAAAAAGAAAAGGCTTGGTTTGTGTGCTGCGTCGCTATCCTGGTGGTCTGAGTACTGCATGACGGATAGAGAAAGAAAGTCAGCAATAATGCCGTTGCTGTGAACACAGTTATTGTGTATGACAATGGAGAAGAGGGCCGACCAGCTGAACATAATGTGTGCCGCTTAATTGAGTCTATACCATTTACAGGACGTTTGAAGTCCTGAACAATTTCATTTGCCTTGTTTGGGAACAATGAAGATTTTTGTGTGTAAAGTTTCTGTACACGACCTGTTCCAGCGTAACGAGTGACACATTGGCAAAGCAGCATATTTTCGGTTTGACGTTTTGAAAACCGCTTTTGCTGGGGAATAAATACTTTTTGAGCCATTCACTTCTTCAAAAGAGCATTGTTGAAAGGCTGTCTTGAGCTAAAGCTTAATGTTAGACTTAGCCAGTTGTGGGCGGAGTTGTACAGGTAACAGTCCATTGGACATTAAGTAGCTGATGAAAGTGAAAAAAACGCAAGACTCGTATCTCCAAACACAATTTGACCGAAAATGACTCATGTAATTTATGGGAACAATACAAATATATCTTAATCTTTGAGTAATATTAAGAACAATGGTTATAGTCTATGACAATAGGTCATGGAGTTTGTAAAAATAAACACACAATCCACATTTTGTATGTGCATACTTTTATGTTTCGTTCGTTTTGTATTATTCTTCAGTTTCGTTTTGTTTGGTTTATGAAGAAGAAATGTTCCAAATGTGTGCGTCATATTTCCATTGATTGTAGCATAGTGAAGGTTTGTATCTTGGCTGTTCCTTTCTTGTTTTGTTATGAAGGCGTTTCTGAAACACATTTTCCTGTTTATTTGTTGGTTGCTGAGCTTATTCAGTGGCAGTAGAAAGATCTGAGCAATGAGCAACTCTCTGAGCGCACGATTCAAGAGGTAGTGCTGGTTTGTTCAGAAGGCTAAAACATCTGAATAACTTATCATAATTAGTCGATGGAACAATGTGGGCTTGTTCAACCATCATCTCTATGTTTTTTACTGATAAATAATCAAAATATATTTTGAATTGTTTTATATTGTTTTAGCCTGTACAATTTTTAAACTACTTTACAAGATATAAATATTAGTTTGAAATAAATTTAATTTTTGGGATCTAATCACTGAACGTTTTATGGAATCAAAATACTACAGGACTTTAAATTTTATTTTTCACCGTCATTTGTTTCAAACTTGTGATAATATTATGAAATGTACATTGATTTGTCAACAAGGCCGAAATAGTAAGGAATTAAACAGTCAGACAATGGAAGTTGTTCAGTAAACCATGTACATGTCTTTCTGTCAAATCTACAATGGGAGCACCAACAATGAAAATCTTCACTTTAAAATTATCTTCAACATAAATCTTCGACAACTTCTGCTGTCGTATTTTGTTTTATTAAAAATTATATTCACGAAACAATCTATGAAATATATTGATATTAGTGTTGTAAATCAAACTGAAGAGCGATATTATTTTGTAACATGAGCATGACCAGCATGATTCTTATTTAATTGCACTTGTTTTTTGTAATGAATGTTTCGTGTGGTTTTTTTTAATGTGCATTTACTGCAGTTTTCCAAAGCCTACGGTTCTGTTCATGCGCGACTTGTTTATATACCGATGATACAATTACTGTTCAAATGTTTTGCATCAATACTATAGCCATTTTGTCCAGATATTGGTCAGCATTTGTTAAATTTGTTAAGTTAATTTAAGTCAAGGAATTGAGCGAATGTAGTTTTTGTAGTGTAATCCCATTGGCTGTAACAGTCACATTACGTTATTTACATTTAACAACATTTTATCAATAAAAGCCGGAAGTTTGATAGGTCAACTGTTGTGTAAAACCTATCCTATCCTATCCTATCCTATGCCGTAACTCAAAAGCCCCCGTGGGGGTTCCGGGGGTTTCAGAATAAATGGTATCCCCAATTTCTGGAAATTGTATTTAGTGCTTTAAATTCCCACTGTCGCTGACTTTCTCCTTTGTTCTTTCTCATTCCTACTCTGTTCTATCAATCTACTATACTACCTTCCTCTTCGCTAGACCAGCCACCTACCTTTTTTCATGAAAACTCTTCCGGGACAAAACTCCTCATTTGTGTGTGAAGTCTGTTGGATCAGCTTGGGAATATTGGACACTTTCTGCCAAATGGTCACTGGCGCTTCCTATGATGTTGTTATTTGGCAATGTAGGCATTATATATATAGGTGTGTTGTTGATATTTGTTAATGATGTTTGTATTCTATTTTGTTTTTGTAAATGGGGGTTCGATAAATTAGAGTATAGCCTCAGCGTCCCCTGCGTGGGATATCTTTATTGTACAGTGACCGGCTGGTGGAGTGCCTCCAATGTTACCACTGGGGTTGTTTCGGCAGATCTGTTATGCGCTTCTCTGTCAGCCAAGTTGTGGTCTTGATTTCGTGGTCCTGATTCGGCTATTTGCAGTCCGCTAGACCCTGTAAGCAATGAATAACTAACACCACAGATGATCGTTTAACCAGCATACTCCATCTTTCTCTTTCCTCGGCAACTCTCATGGTTTCGCTCAGTGTCAGGCCAGTCCATTCTCGAATGCTGTCCTCTTACTTCCTTTTCTGTCTCTCTCTTCTTCTGCCTCCTTGCACCGTGGCTTGCAGGATAGTCTTTGCAAAACGTGATGCTCTGGTGACGTGGCTATACTCTCGGAGTTTCCGTTTCTTCACCATTGTGTGAGCTTGTCATCGTGTTGTCCAATAGATTTGCTGGGTATTGGAAATGCCCAGAAGTCTTCTGTAGCACCTCATCTCCATGCTTTGTATTCTTCGTTGTAGGTCTGCTGTGAGGGTCCATGTGTCGCAAGCATGAAGGAAGATGCTCAAGGATCACCGTATGATGTAAAGCATAAGCGCAGTTAATTTACTAAAAGAAAAATTGGAATTTGGAGAAACTATAGTTTTCATAAAAGAAGTGATTACTTAAATACATAACTTTATTTTAATTTATAATAATGGTAGATTTTTTTAAATTTCTATAATCTGGATCATTCAACATGAAAATAATTTATTATTTTATCAGTGAAGCACCATAAAACTATAATTACTTTAAAAGATGTCATTTGAATTAATTGCTACATCACTGTCAACGACTCAGCGCACTATTTGTGGGCAAGATAATTTAAAAAATGTTCATGATATTGTATGTTGGGGTATTTGTATAACTGGAGCAGGTCAGGATCTCTTCATCCAATCGCAATAGATATTTTCTCATTTTTAAATGTGCACTCTTATTGGTTTTACATTTTTTGTGAAATGTTTTAAATTTCATTTTAGCGTTTGCTGTGATCACTTATAGTGTCCTGGAAGAAGCTTTTATGTCATTACATTTTGTTACAGTAATAAATCCATTAAAATTAATAACTGTACTGCTTTACATGAAGACAAATCTTTCATTTGGAACTATAATTATCTTTTCGAGTTATGCCCTTTTTGATATTTTAGGCCAACGACTACATTTTTTGGTATAAATTTCCTATCTTATCCTATGCCGTAACTCGAATGTCGTTGGGGCACCACAGATGATTGTTTAACCAGCGTACTCCATCTTGCTCTGTCCTCGGCAACCCTCATGGCTTCGCTCAGTGTAAAGCCAGTCCATTCTCGAATGTTGTCCTCCCATCTGTGTTTTTGGTCTCCCTCTTCTTCTGTCTCCTTGCAGCTTGCCTTGGAGGATGGTCTAGGCAAAGGCCTGATGCTTTGGTGGCATGGCCATACCATCGGAGTTTTCGTTTCTTCACCACTGTGAGCGTGTCATCGTGTTGTCCAATGACTTGTATAATTTTAAAACTCCAAATAGACATAAAATAAAATAAATAATTAATAATGTATAAAGGAGGTATTCATCTATTCATTTTTCACAAGTACACGTCCACATGTTTATGTTTACAGTCTATACTTTATTTTTTTTAATGTGAAAGTACTTCATATACTGTTAAACATTGAATTAAATAATTAGAATTTTTTTAATGAATTGAATGAAAAATTTCTCTCACGAGGGGAGGAGGGTGGGGGGGGGGTCCAATTTTTAATTGAATTAGATTTACAAAAATTTTAGGAATAATTTTGTTACGGTTGGTTACCCCCGTTGGGGTGCCTGGGGTTTCAGTATAAATAGTATCACCACTTTCTGGAGATTTAGTGCTTTAAATTCCCACTGTCGCTGTCTTTCTCATTTGCTCTTTCTCATTCCTGCTCTGTTCTATCAATCTGCTATACTATCTTCTTCTTCGCAAGACCAGTCACCTACCTTTTTTCTTAAAAACTCTTCCGGGACAAGACTCCTTGTATGAGGTCTGTTGGATCAGCTTGGGAATATTGGACGCTTTCTGCCAGGTGGTCACTAGGACTTCCTATGATGTTATTATTTAGCAATGTAGGCATTTTATATGTATATGTTTTGTTATAATTTATAATGATGTTTGTATTCTATTTTGTTTTTGTAAACGGGGGTTCGATAAATTATAGTGCCGCCTCAGCGTCCCCTGCGTGGGATGTCTTTATTGTAAAGTGACTGGCTGGTGGAGGGCATTCAGTTTTCCCACTAGGATTGTTTCAGCAGATCTTTTATGCGGATTGGGGGTTGTCCGGTCCTTATTTGGCTCGGAAGAGTCCGCTGGACCTAAAGCAACAATTATGTAATGTAATGTAATGTTAGGGTTGGTTCAATTTGGAGAGAGGGGAAAGGGCAGAATAGATTTTTGTGCTATTTTATGTATACAGCACAAAGGTGCTTACTTTTTAACGAAAATATTGTTTTGTTTTTAAATTGCCTACATTTCATTTGTAATCAGCAATGCACACACAAGCTTTTGCTGTTGCTGGATTAGCACAAATGTCCTTCCTGTTTAGCAAGAGATAGAGCGAGAGCTACATTCCATTGTTCAAACTTTGTTTTTCTATGCGCTCAGTGTTTTGTGAATAAGTGTTTGCATTTACGGATGATTAATTTCACCCACTTTGTATGGAAAAGCTTTATACTTTTCTTTTTTTGTGTTTGTTTACGGAAAATTAGGCTTACTGTAAGTTAAAATGTGTATTTATTGTCATAATTATGAATGATGTTTGTTATTCGTCTTTTGTTTTTAATTGCGCAACAGTTTTCTTTTAAAATTAGATTTTTGTTTAGATTTGTTTTAGATATTTTGCCTATCAAAATCTATATGCAGCTGTGTTCATAAATAGCACTGATGTGTGAATTTTACTTTTTAGAATTCTGTTTTTTTAATTTCAGTACCAATTTATTGGTTTTATTTGTTCAACTTAAAAATCAGAATAAAGTTTGTTTCATTACTTTACACAAAAGCAATTTGTTTTCTTTTCGTTTTTCGACCAAAAAAAAAAAAAGATATAAATAAATTAATAAATTGTTTTTTTTTATTATTATTTTTTTTATTTTTGTACATTTACGTCAAATTTGCCTATTGCTGTTATTTTCTTTACAAAATAAAATTTGCTTCTCTTTAAAATTTCTTATTTTGTGTTGTGTTTTAATTGTATAAGTAGAGTTAGTTTGGCATAGAGAGGGAGCTGGAGAGAGAGACAGCAAAGAACATATACACATATGAATGTTCCAGAATGTCTAGTTAGTTTTGCACAGAGAGGGAGAGAGAGACACCAAAGCACATATACGCATATGAATGTTCCAGATTGTCTAGTTAGTTTTGCACAGAGAGGGAGAGAGAGACACCAAAGCACATATACGCATATGAATGTTCCAGATTGTCTAGTTAGTTTTGCACAGAGAGGGAGAGAGAGACACCAAAGCACATATACGCAAATGAATGTTCCAGATTGTCTAGTTAGTTTTGCACAGAGAGGGAGAGAGAGACACCAAAGCACATATACGCATATGAATGTTCCAGAATGTCTAGTTAGTTTTAGAGAGGGAGAGAGAGACACCAAAGCTGCACATATACACATATGAATGTTCCAGAATGTCTAGTTAGTTTTAGAGAGGGAGAGAGACACCAAAGCTGCACATATACACATATGAATGTTCCAGAATGTCTAGTTAGTTTGGCACAGAGAGGGAGAGAGGTGTATCAAAGCACATATACACATATGAAATGAATGCTCCAGAATGTCTAGTTTGTTTGGCACATAATATCAAAGCTCAGGTTCCATTGAAATGTCTGGCTGTGGATGACTAAAGAACATGAGATAATGACAGCAAAGGAACACAATTGAACGCTATCCCTCATGGGGGTTCCAGGGGTTTCTGTATAAATAGTATCCCCACTTTGTGGAAATGTAGTGCTTTAATTTCCCACTGTAGCTGTCTTTCTCCTTTGTTCTCATTCCTAATCTGTTCCATCAATCTACTACATGTTATCTTCTTCGATAGACCAGTCACCTACTTTTTTTCTTGAAAACTCTCACACAAATCCTCATTTATGTATGGGGTTTGTTGGGTCAGCTTGAGAATATAAACGCTTTCTGCCAAATGATCACTAAGGTTTTCTGTGGTCTTATTATTTAGCAATGTAGGAATTTTATATGTATGTGTTTCATTAATATTTTATAATGAAGTTTATATTCTATTTTGTTTTAGTAAGCAGGGGTTCGATAAATTAGAGTATAGCCTCCCCTGCATGGGATGCCTTTATTGTATAGTGACCGGCTGATGGAGTGCCTTCAGTGTTACCGTTAGAGTTGTTTCAGCAGATCCTTTATACGGATCAGGTGTGTCCTCTTTCAACCAAGTTATGATGCTGATTTTGTGGTTCTGATTCGGCTCTTTGCAGTCCGCTGGACCCTATAAACAATGAACAATGAATGAAATTATGAATAACTAACTAACCCTGTAGTTGACGCTTTGTGAGTGGCGTGCTATGCTTTGTTTACTAATGACAGTTACATCTTTAATAGTTCACACACATTGATTTACCCCCGTTGGGGTGCCGGGGATGTCAGTATAAATAGTATCCCCACTTTCTGGAAATTTAATGCTTTAAATTCCCACTGTCGCTTTATTTACTGATGACAGTTACATCTCAATATAGTTCACACACATTGATTTTATACTTGTTCTGCTTTATTTACTGATGACAGTTACATCTCAATATAGTTAACACACATTGATTTTATACATGTTTGGCAAGGTTAAAAAACACAAACGTTGTTAAAATTATGTTTAACAATGTCAACAGGATTAAATGCTGTTTAAATAAGGCAGCCTGGTTTACGTACAATCAACAAAGTGGTAAGTTAAAAGTCTGTTGTTATTTTCAATAATAAGCAAATATTTAACTATAAGTGGCCATTACATACTTTGGTGGACAGTCCTTAAACAGCAACAACAACAACAACAACAACAATAATAATAATAATAATAATAATAATAATAATAATAATAATAATAATAATAATAATAATAATAATAATAATAGTAATAATAAAGGATGATGATGATTATTATTATTATTATAATAAATGTATAATTCGTGTTTATACAAATATACACATTCATGTTGCACAAAAAGGACATAGATGTTTAAAAAAAATAAAACTAAGCAATTCGCTACACACAAATACATATGCACTAATTAATGTTTTGACCGAAAGAAGAAATCAACATTGAGTTTTAAAAAATTAAAAAAGACAAAATAAAACCGCCAAATACTGTCGTACAATTATTTACCAAGACTGGCTCACTAACTGTGACGTCGGTCTGTGACGTAATGGTTACTGTTTACGGGTATAACTGGCTTGAATGAACGGACACATGGGGTGTGCGCAGACCAATTCAATGATTCCTATGAACGTTTGCATAAACGCCAGTGTAGCATTTACCAAATGTATAGATAGTTGGGAAAACATGTCAAAACTTCTTGTATAGGTCGGTAACAAACTTGTACAACAATCTAAAAGAGAGAAGATGATTTTCCAAGAAGAACACATCCCGTGTGTTATGTGTTATGAGGCAGCTACGGATAAAGGCTGCTGCAATGACAAACGTGTTGGCCCAGAGGATTGAGGCACCAACGTGCAACGTGGGATGAAGGCACAAGCGATCGAGTAAGGCAGCAACAGATGGGGATGAAGGCAGCAACAGAATTGATGACGGCAACGGTAGATGAAAGCAGCAGCGACAAATAAAGGTAGCAGCAACCACGGATGAAGGCAGCAGCGACAACTGAAGGTAATACGATGGAAGTGAAAGAAACCGGCTCAGAAGAGGGCAGGGATGCGATACTGCATCAACAGAGCGAAGTCCAAAGATAAAGCAAAAGTTTGTATTTTATTTATTTCTTATTGTCAACTTCATAGACCTGGTAACAATAGGGTGTATATATATATATATATATGTCTATTAGTAGCAGCTTTATGCCCTTGATTTGGGTTTCTGTTCAGGCGTGAGAAGACTGACGGACTTTATTCCTCAAATACTGTGCTTTCCATGTACCAGGAAGAAGAAGCTGGCGTCGTCAAGGAATTTCTAGAGGAGAGTTTTCCTTGATTCTAACTAGTAGAGATTCCCTGTAACCTAATCATGAAACCAAGGACTTCGCTTTTAATGTTGGAAAAAATCATAGATCTATGCCCGAGGAACATTATTATCATATGCAGTTCACATTTGTAGCTGTTCTATATTTCAAAATGATGAAGGCGAAGAGAAGACTGCGTCTTTCAGTGGAAGCAGTCAGAAATAGAAGATGTAGGACAAAACCTTGTGAGACATCGTAGGAGGACCGTGTAGTGTAGAGGGTTTAAAGTTGATGTTGTAAACTTCACTGCAACAAAGTGATTATTTCCTTTATTAAATAAAGTCATACAAAGTCAGGAGCTACATAAAAGTTGAATTGATTCTTTGTTTTACTACTGCTACTACTACTGCTAGGTTTACTGCTACTGTTACTACTGCTGCTACTAATATTAAATTCTACTACAGCAGCAAACAACAGTTAAATTGTTGTTAAACTCTCTCTTTGTCATAAAATAGCGCGACGTGTTTGTGCGTGTGTTTATGTGTGTGTGTGGGTGGGTGGGTGCGTGCGTGAGTGTGTGAGTGTGTGTGTTTGTGTGAGTGTGTGCGTGTGTGGGGTGGAGGGTTTGCTTGCCGGACTGAGATTGTGATCTTCGGCAGCCATGGTAACGTTCACAGAAGAGTTGTATGTGGACTGAAAATGGTAGCCGTGAGTCAGTACACAGCGACATGGCTAGCCAAATATCCGGCCCCAATTTGCCCATTCGTAACTTTATGGTTAAAATTTACGTATGGGCAAGAGATACGGGCTTTCATGCACACCACGCCTAGTGTCAATGCCAACATTGGGTCCTCTAGGTTCTGGCAAAAGAGATGTCGTGACCTCAAAGTGTAAATATAATTATGTATAATCTGTCCGGCATTGACTTTAAATACTCTCTATGTAATCAGTATCCCACACTGCACTGAATGAAATATGTACTGTATTGCACACATAATCCACTCTACCTTGTACAAGGTGATGTATTATCTATATTGCATTTTGTATGTATCCTGATCTGTATCTTCTATGATGAGTAGTAAGGGTATTTATATAGCGCGTGTTCTTAATGACATCAGTTCAAAGCGCAGTTCTCACGCATGTATACTTACCGTTACCATGGAAACACATACAAAAAGAAGTGAAATAAAAACGAGACACTAATAAATTATGCAAAGACATAATACAAACATGTAAAAGAATCTTTACAAGTAAACTATAAAAGACGCGGGAGGGAGAGGGAGGAGGAGAGCAGCTAAGGAGTGAGGGGGTTGGGGGCGTGCGGTGTGATGGCGGTGGTCTGAATCACAAAAGAAGGAATGATGATGGTGATGGGAGGCGAGATCAGACATTTTTAAGGAAGAAATGTTTGCAAGTTAGGCTTGAAAGTGGCTATTTTTGGAGATCTGCAATGAGAGAGAGAGAGGAAGAGAGTTCCAAGTTGAAGGACCGTACCAAGCACTGAGAAGGATCGGCAGCCTGCAGATGAGAGTTTATAGCGGGGTATTTTGTTGCATGAGAGTGTCAGAAGAAGAATGAAGATTTCTACATGGCTTGTATAAGTGAATGTTCTGGGTGAGGTAGGAAGGGGCTAATGCATGGACGCACTAGTAACAGAAATACAGATTTAGTAGTAGGTAATCCTCTGATATGCAGAAAGCCAGTGGAGAGAATGTAGGAGGGGTGTGATATGATAAGATTTTTTTTCATTTTGAGAACCAGACCAACTGAGTTCTGAACACGTTGAAGCAGATGAAGAGAGAGAGGAAGGAAGTCCAGCCAGAAGAGAGTTAAAGTAGTCTAAGCGTGAAGAGTCAAGAGAGGAAATTACTTTGGTTGTAGCGTCAGTGGTCAGATGCCTGCGGGCAAGGCCTATTCTACGGAGCTGAAAGTTGCATGTTTGACAGGTTTTGCGGATGAATTCTGACAGGGATAGGGTGTTGTCAAGGATGACGCCAAGGTTTTTGCCAAGGTTTTTGCCAGATGATTAAAATAGGAATAATGGTTTGGCCAAGACTGACAGTTTCTATAGGGGGAAGAAGACAGGTTGTGTTTGGTACCCGTAAGCATAAGTTCAGTTTTGTTAGCATTGAGCTGGAGCTTGTTGGCGCTCATCCAGTTGAAAATGTACTGAACGTTGTATGTCCTGTGGTTTGCCTTTGTGACGTGGGTTTTTATTGTTGCTGGGCTCTGCACAATAGAATGCTATTACCCAATGTCTTCAGTCTATGGGGATCGCTAGTTATCTTCCGGTGACTTAACTTAATACATTTATTTGTTTAGCTCGGTCTGTGTTTAGTACAGAGATAGATAGAAAAATGGTAAAAGATTACTGTCACACTACTGACTAGCTTTCACACGGCTATGAAACATATGTAGTCCAGCCACTTGATAACAGTAAAAATCACACATTTATTTCTTCTACTCTATACACGATCTTCGAAGTACGAAACTAACTTAAAAGTTCAAATGTCAATTCGAATGGTTCGCTCGCTGATAGGTCTAGGCAGCTACTTTCTCATCATAGGGCACTGGATACTTTCTGCCCTAATGGTCAGAGTTCTTGAAGAGTGGACTACTGTGGTCCTTTTTTACAGTTTTAGTGCACTGTTTCGAGGGGCACTTAACTAAGTGGTTGAAGCGCTGCGTTGTGGTGGATTCTGTGACAAGCTGTGTTGTCGTGGAGTCTTCTCCCTGTGGCCAGACGGGTGGGCTATCTTCGCGCAGTACTATCGATGCCTCGGCAGCCAACGTTCAGCGACGACTTGTTTTTTGTTGTTCACCTAGTTGGGCTCACGATACAATGCCTGCTCGTCTGTATTATATGAGACGAAATACTGCACAACCCTGTATAATAGGTGTGTACAGAGCGTCTCACTGAAGGCCGAAGTAGCCCTCAGTGATTAGCTCCACATCTCTATAGATAAGCGACGAACATTCTGCTAAGTCCGTGGTCCACTGGAATCTCCACTCTAAGTTCCTATACATATATAAATATAAATCTTGGCTAACTATACACATAGAGAAAGAATTAATATTATACACAGTCTCTGGTACAGCCACTGGTCTGCAAGCATAGACTGACTCTCCACCTCTCTCCTTGAATCAGTCAGAACTGGTTCTACCTAAGCTAGCTGTGTTCTCATTGGATGGAAAACTCTGAGTGGCTGTAAAATCGAAGCTCTATCGTAGGCTGCGATGATGTCATTGCCTACTTAGCTATCGTCAGCATAAAGCTGCTACGCATGATCACTTCTGTCGTCTGCTTCATACTAACAGTAATCTTCTAAGTCTACACTAACTAAACGAGGCAACGCTGACTGTGCTATGTAAACTGGTCCTCTTGTTACAGCCTTGCAGGAAGAATTATGTATGATCAATTCGGTATTAATTGACTTGTTTTGCTATTTAGCATAATAATATAAAAAGTGGTTATTCTTCCAAAGGCGATCGTGTGTGTGTGTGTGGTGTGTGTGTGTGTGTGTGTGTGTTTTCCCCTTTTTGTCTTCTCATTTTTTATTTTCCTTTCTTTTTTTCCCTTTTTTTCCTTCCCTTGTTTTTGTCGCCCAAGGGGGGGGGGGAGGGGCACGTGCCCACTGTGCCCCCACCCCCTCGTCCGCCCTTGGATAGTATATCAGATTGATAGAACAGAGCAGGAATGAGAAGAAAGAGCAAATGAGAAAGACAGCGACAGTGGGAATTTAAAGCACTAAATTTCCAGAAAGTGGGGATACTATTTATACTGAAACCCCCGGCAGTAGTAGATAGATAGGGTAGTAGTAGTAGATAGATAGGGTAGTAGTAGTAGTAGATAGGGTACTAGCAGTAGATAGAAAGGGTAGTAGTAGTAGTAGATAGGGTAGTAGTAGATAGATAGGGTAGTAGTAGTAGATAGATAGGGTAGTAGTAGTAGATAGATAGGGTAGTAGTAGATAGTAGTAGTAGTAGTAGTAGTAGATAGGGTAGTAGTAGTAGTAGATAGGGTAGTAGTAGTTAGATAGATAGGGTAGTAGTAGTAGATAGATAGGATAGTAGTAGTAGTAGATAGATAGGGTAGTAGTAGTAGATAGATAGGGTAGTAGTAGTAGATAGATAGGGTAGTAGTAGTAGATAGAAAGGGTAGTAGTAGTAGTAGTAGTAGATAGGGTAGTAGTAGTAGATAGAAAGGGTAGTAGTAGTAGTAGATAGGGTAGTAGTAGTAGATAGATAGGGTAGTAGTAGATAGATAAGGTAGGGTAAGTAGATAGATAGGGTAGTAGTAGATAGATAGGGTAGTAGTAGATAGATAGGGTAGTAGTAGTAGATAGATAGGGTAGTAGTAGATAGATAGGGTAGTAGTAGATAGATAGATAGATAGATAGATAGGGTAGTAGTAGATAGATAGGGTAGTAGTAGATAGATAGGGTAGTAGTAATAGTAGATAGATAGGGTAGTAGTAGATAGATAGGGTAGTGGTAGTAGATAGATAGGGTAGTAGTAATAGATAGAAATGATAGTAGTAGTAGTAGTAGTAGTAGTAGATAGAAAGGGTAGTAGTAGTAGTAGATAGGGTAGTAGTAGTAGATAGATAGGGTAGTAGTAGTAGATAGATATGGTAGTAGTAGTAGATAGATAGGGTAGTAGTAGATAGATAGGGTAGTAGTAGATAGATAGGGTAGTAGTAGTAGATAGATAAGTTAGTAGTAGATAGATAGGGTAGTAGTTGTAGATAGATAGGGTAGTAGTAGATAGATAGGGTAGTAGTAGATAGATAGGGTAGTAGTAGTAGATAGATAGGGTAGTAGTAGTAGTAGTAGTAGTAGATATGGTAGTAGATAGATAGGGTAGTAGTAGTAGATAGATAGGGTAGTAGTAGATAGATAGGGTAGTAGTAGTACATAGGGTAGTAGTAGTAGATAGATAGGGTAGTAGTAGTACATAGATAGGGTAGTAGTAGTAGATAGATAGATAGGGTAGTAGTAGTAGATAGATAGGGTAGTAGTAGTAGATAGATAGGGTAGTAGTAGATAGATTGGGTAGTAGTAGTAGATAGATAGATAGGGTAGTAGTAGTTAGATAGGGTAGTAGTAGATAGATAGGGTAGTGGTAGTGGATAGATAGGGTAGTAGTAGTAGTAGATAGATAGGGTAGTAGTAGATAGATAGATAGGGTAGTAGTAGTAGATAGATAGATAGGGTAGTAGTAGATAGATAGGGTAGTAGTAGTAGTAGTAGTAGATAGGGTAGAAGTAGTAGATAGATAGGGTAGTAGTAGTAGTAGTAGATTGGGTAGTAGTAGTAGTAGATAGATATGGTAGTAGTAGATAGATAGTGTTACACTCCGATCGATGATGGTGTTTTTCTTTATCAGTATTTGATTCAGCCCCAATGCTGAAGTACTGATGAGTGTAGCTCAGATTCGTTTATTCACGCAACCCGCTCAATCAGCATACAAGTCACAAAGTCGACGTATGAAGTTTTCCACTTTTATTCAGCACACATCAACAACTGCATACAATCGCCTTTTCACGCTCAAATTTTTACTTTCCAACTCACTATCAACAATTTTCACTCTATCGACTTTTTGCAACAGGGCGATACTTAGAAAGTCTCTTGATACTCCCGAACAATTTAGAACACGGTAGACTATAATGACGCACTGCAGCCAATCAAATAAAAGATCGTCATCGCTGACTTACGTCATACATATTTCTTCTCCTTCCGGAACATTCCTTCAAACTTTGACAATTATCCCGAAACTTCGATCGATTGTAAACAAGCGGGTCCAGAGAATTCTCCAACCATATCGACCAACGAAAATTATCAACGTTATACAAAGCCTCTCCTAACAACCATGCAAACTCAAATCAAAGGTAAATAAACTCCATTATTGAATACTTTGCAAAACGAAACGATTAGATCTATCGTGCGCGTTTCAGATATACTACCATTGGCGTTTCAACGTAACAGATAGATAGGGTAGTAGTAGTAGATATATAGATAGGGTAGTAGTAGTAGTAGATAGATAGGGTAGTAGTAGTAGTAGATAGATAGGGTAGTAGTAGTAGTAGATAGATAGGGTAGTAGTAGTAGTAGATAGATAGGGTAGTAGTAGTAGATAGATAGGGTAGTAGTAGATAGATAGGGTAGTAGTAGTAGATAGATAGGGTAGTAGTAGTGGATAGATAGGGTAGTAGTAGTAGATAGATAGGGTGGTAGTAGATAGATAGGGTAGTAGTAGTAGATAGATAGGGTAGTAGTAGTAGATAGGGTAGTAGTAGTTAGATAAGTAGGTATTTAATATGTAGTTCTAAAGCTGGAAGTAGTAAAAGTAGTTGCATACAATTCACACTTTTCAATCAAGTATAAAACAGTATAAAACGGTCAGCCTGCCCTGTTGTGTAAACTGCTTGCTGACGGGGTTTTTGTCAGTGTGTGAAGGGAACCTGGTTGAATATTCACAGCACCGCGGGATCCAATGTATTGTTTTGATTTTATTAGAAATACTTTCAGCACAGCAGGATCCAATGTAATGTTTTGATTTTATTAGAAATACTGTCAGCACAGCAGGATCCAATGTAATGTTTTGATGTCAATACAAACACTGTCAGCACAGCAGGATCCAATGTGATGTTTTGATATCAATAGGGGACGTAATAAAAGTAACATTTATTTATTTATTTACTTATTCAACCGTCCTTATATAGCGCTTTGCAGCTCAAAAGTTGCTCAAGGCGCTGGCCAATAAACCGCCCGAGAGGCCCACTTGCAGCCTTTGTGCGCATAGTCTGAGGCCCAGACACCTAATAACAGTTTTGTGCCACCAGGTATGGGGCGAGAATGGACTTAGTGCTAGCTGAGGGTATTGGAATATTCGGCACTCAGTATTGGAATATTCGGCACTCATAAGTCTAGCTGGGTGTATTGGAATATTCGGCACTCACAAGTCTAGCTGGATGTATTGGAATATTTGGCACTCACAAGTCTAGCTGGGTGTATTGGAATATTCGGCACTCACAAGTCTAGCTGGGTGTATTGGAATATTCGGCTGTCACATCACCCGAACGGTGAACGAAAGGGTTCAGTGAACGTTCAGCTCAAAACAGGGTGGATGGATAAAACTCAAACAAAAGAACTAACACAAATGCCAGATGCCAGTCACACTCTTTTATTCAACAACAAACAAACACACACACACACACACAGAGGATAATGGGAGATCTAAACCACCCTCAACCCCTACCCGGACCCACAACCCAACAATTAATGAACAATTACCTCCCTTGTCTAATCTGAACCCCCTAGAACCTGTACATGAAATGCCCATACAACAATATGTAACAATAACAATAAGCAACGATAAGCAAATAAAACTGCAAATAATACGATCATAAGCTGAGGAGTTAAGCCAGCAAAACTTGGAAAAAAACGATTATATTAAATTAAGATTCAAGATTCAAGATTCTTTATTGTCCAAACACAAGGCATGGATATTTGTTTAGCAGTGCAATAAGGAAGGAGATAACAACATCAAAATTATTACAAACATGGACATACAATATTGATACATTTGATATACTATCAAAAACAACTTCCATACCAAAATACAAATCTATAAACACTACCACACATGCATAAACAGATAACCAGCCACATACCCATGCGTACACATTTAACACACAGATAATTATTCCACAGTGTATGTATACACAACTACAACACTCACCCATTCTTCCATGCCTTAGATTCATCCTAGATCATAATAATAATAATAATAATAATAATAATAATAATAATAATAATAATCATTATCATCATCATCATCATCACCATCATCATCATCACCATTATAATAATAAGAGTAATAATACAAAATAATCATCATAATATTAATAATAATCGTAATCATTAGAGTAATTATAAAAATAATAATAATAACAATGCAACAATAACTAATAATAATAATAATAATAATAATACAACAGCAGCACCAACAGGCAACTAATAATTAATATATGGTAATAATGATAATAATAATAATAACAATACTACTACAACTAATAGTAATAACAACTGAAAGAATACAAAACCAAGCTTCATGATAATCTCGGGGAACAAAAATTAATAAAAATAATAATAATAACAAGAACAACACCCAAATTAACTAATTGATAAAATCTCTGGTCAAAGTTGAGTAAGAAAAGAACACCACATTCTCATATAATTGTTTGCAGCAGATATATTGCACGAAAGCAAATTGCCTCCTTTATTACAAGGGTTAGCATTCTTATCGCTGGAGCGTGTCGTTTGCCAGTCGGATGGCTGTTGGAAGGTATGAATTCTTGAAGTGCCTCGTGCGACACTTCATAGAGAGGAAGCGCCCCTCGCTGCGCCGGGAGACACAGGCAGCGACTGCGTCATGCAGGGGAGGCGCCTCGTTGTTGCGGATGCGACGCAGCTTGGTGATGGAAGCGCGTTCGTGGACGCCAGCCAGCGACTGCACATCCCTCCCCATCAGCCGGGAGGCCTGGATGGCGATTTTTTCCAGACGATCCGTGTCGCCCTCATTGGCGGAGCTGAAATAGGACAGCTGGTTATAGAGGGCGACACTCTCGATGACTGACTGGTAGAAGAGGAACATGATGGTGTTGTTCACTCTGAACTGCTTCAGCTTCCGGAGGAAGAATAGTCGCTGGCTGGCCTTCTTGCAGATGATGTCGACGTTGGGTGACCAGTCCAGCTTGTCGTCGATGACGGTCCCCAGGTACTTGTAACTGTGGACACGTCGCACAGGTTCGCCCTTGATGGTCAGTGGCTCGTGGTCACGTGGTTGTCGGCGGAAGTCGATGATCATTTCCTCTGTTTTAGTGACGTTGAGGTGCAGGAAGTTGCGGTCGCACCAGTCCACCAGCTCGCCGACCGCGCTCCTGTTGCACTGCTCGTCGCCGTCGGGGTTCACCAGCCCAGAGAGGGACGTATCATCGGCGAACTTCACCTGGATGTTGCGGCGTGGGTCAGTGGAGCGGCAGTCGGCGGTGTAGGTAGTGAAGAGCACTCCGGTGACAACACGCAGCCCTGCGGAGCGCCGGTGTTGGTCACCAAGACAGAGGAGAGAGAGCTGCCAACCCTCACCCTTTGCGGACGCTCGGTCATAAAGGACTGGATCCATGTGATGAGGGTGGGGTTGACGTCCATGGTCAGGAGCTTGTCTGTGAGGATGTGGGGCTGCAGGGTGTTGAAGGCGCTGGAAAAATCCACAAACAAAACCCGCGCGTACGTGCCGAGCTTGTCGAGGTGCTGCTGGAGGTGATGAAGCAGCGTCAGCACGGCGTCTTCTGTGCTGCGGCCATGGCAGTAGGCGAACTGCAGCGAGTCTTGATGAATTGCAGTCTCGACTCTTAGCTGCTGAAGTGCCACTCGTTCTAAGCACTTCATGGGCACTGGCTTTATTAATCAATGTTCACTGTTTGTAGCTCTCTTGTCTTTAGCTAATCTCAAAAAAACGTAGCAGTCAACACAAAGATAATAAAGTATTGTAAGCCCTGGACTGGCCAGAGCTTATTTTTATACGAACTCTTATTATTAATTTTTCTACAACTATTTATTATCATACTCCCTGAAACTTTTTATTGAAGAATGTGCAGAAAAATAGCCTTTATTCAAAATACAAATTCTTAGCAGAAGTTATCCTTGTTTCCGCCCTTGCTGTGTCTGCCAAGATTTAGCAACCCACTTCAGGAATGAGCTCTAAGCCTAAGGTGAGAGAAAATTCTTCATTCTGACTTTATTTTGACTTTATTTTGACTTTATCTTTTTATAAACATACAGAAATGTTACAGTGGATACTATTTGAGCAAACGATGAAGTGGAATTGCCGTAATTCTGCTACAAAATAACATTCTTTATTTCTGTGTGATGAGGAATAGGCCTATTACACGGTACATTTAGAACCCAGAACTAATCTATTGAACAGCAGTTTAGATCTGAAAAATAACAATGATGGAAATTATACTGCAATTTGTGTAGTCATTTGTGTAGCTTTGAATGAACATTTGGTGACTGTAAAAGTTGCATATTGAGAATTTATGTTTTATTCATGTGAAGCTGTGACCGGTCGAATAGTCATAATATGAAGAAGACTGTGACTGTTTGGATCTAGCTGTGGTTGATGTACTTTTAGACGGAATCTAGAGAATCTGCCTGATCAAATGTAGTAAAAGAACGTAATTTTTCTTGTGCTGTGGAACATTAGAGTGTAATTGTGTGAAAATGTTTAATTTATTTATAAAAAGGATTCGATGTTTAGAGTGCCAAGGGTCTCGAAGTTTAGCGTGTTAACCAGCGAGATGTGTTTTCTATTGATGGCCTGTGCACTGTTTTTCTTTAGTTTAGTTTGAGAAAATTGGGAACTCAGAATTTTTCTTGACAGTTTGTTACTTGTTAGCTGAAGTTTGCCAGCAAGTCTAATCATAAAATTTATATTTATGAAATGTATTTGAGTGACAATTGAATTATCTCGACACTTACCTGTGTATTGAGAATGGCCCCAGCTAGGTCAAAATGTGCCAGCTAGTGTTCGATTTGACAAGCCAATTTTCTTTCGTAATTTAATAATAAGTCCTATGCTCCGTTGATGCTAGAAGTCCGACGAAACTCGCTCATGTTTTGCACCGGGAATTAATCACTGTCAACCTTTGAAGAAATAGAAATCTTAGATAGTTCGCGACGCTCTTCCAGCTTTGCACCGTTCGTGTGCATGGGACGCCAATATCCGGGTTCCCTGGTTCAAATACAAGGTCCGCTGGCAGAGATTTCATTGGTCAACGGCTATGTTTTGCTCGTATGTCGTAATAAAAGGACCATTTCTGTGTAGAAATGGTGTGTCTCATATCGTTTTGATAACCGCTAGCACCCGTGAGCTTATTTTCCTTTTAAAAACTAAAGAAGTCCTTTTTATTATTGTTTGTAACTTTAGATCCTAACCAAAGCAGAATTATCTAAGATAATAGCCTGGCCTTGCTCACGTTAAATGAAAAGTGAAAGTGACAGTAAAATGTTAGAACGAAATTGATAAGAATGCAAAACCGAAAGTGAATTTTATAAAAAAAGTTGTTTTACCTTACAGAATTCTAAATTTGTAAAATAGTATTCGACAGTTAAAATTGTTCAGTTATTTTGTTGAAGAAGTTAGTTATAAAAAGTAGTAATTTATAAATTAGATTTTATTTTCTTTTATTATTGAGAAAACCCTCAACGTAAATGGAAAGAAATGATTCTGAGACGTGAAATTTTTCTAGAAGTTCCGAACATATTTTCTTTTCTTTCTTTTCGCTGCCTGGAAATAATCAATTAGTATTGTAATGTAAAATAATTGGTAAACTGGTCATTGTATTATTTTTATGCCACAAAGGAATTCAATTCCTGAGTTGAGAGAAATAAGTAAATTCAACGTTTGAACGATCAAAGCAAGTTTTTGTTTAGCCTAACGTCAACGTACTAGTATTCTGTTTGTGTGGTTTTCCGTATCGTTTCTATCTGCGCTAGAACTGTTTGTTGTTGTAGTAAAAATTCTTTCTAACTTCCCTTTGAGCGACAGAACGCGTGAATGTTTTTCCTTATTTGTGGAGGAATTATTAACACAAGACATCACAGACGAGCAAAACAATATAACGGGTGCAAGCAAGGCAGAGAAGATTTTGTCTGCTCCACGGTCCGTGGGACGTGATGGAACAGGGAGGGAGATTGAGAAGAGATTCTTTACACTGAGGTGTATGTTAGGTCTCCGTTCCTGGTCGTTGCTAAAGGAGTGACCGTGGAGTGGGGGAAAATATAAATGAACATATCGCAAGAAACATGCATTCAGCACACATAGACAAGACAAAAGTAGAAAAGATTTTTATTTTATTTTGATTTTATTTTTATAATTGCTTGTCGGCCCGTGCGCGCGGCCGCCGTGCTGGGGGTCTTTCCTTCCTCCCTCTCCTCCTCCTCCGGTAGGGAAAAAGGTGGTGGGGGCGGGGGAGAGGGTTCTTGGGGTTTGCTCGGCTGTCCTGACAAGATCTTTCGAGTGACCGGTAAAGAAAAAGGGGAGGTTGGCCTCGGGCGGGCGTGTGTGCGTGGCTTACAAGTAAAGTGGTGTCCAGAAGTGGGATACGATTAATTGAGTACGATTAATTGAGGCTAATTAAAATTATTTGAAGAATGACACCACTTCCTACAAGTAAGTGGTGTCAAGAAGTGTGGGATTTGATTAAATGAGGCTAATTGCTGCCTCAGCCCATGTTATTTTAATTGAAGGATTATTTGAAGAATGACACCACTTCCTACAGGTAAGTGGTGTTTTGGTCGGATTCGATTAATTGAGGCTAACTGCTGCCTCAGCTGTGCTAGTTTAAGTTGAAGAATTTTGTAATTTTCTTACGAGTATTAGTTCCGTGTGTGAGATTGTGTTATGAAATTTCACTTTTTAGCCATGGTTGTTGTGTCTTGTTAGTGATGTTGGAATGCAAGAGAGAAAGACACAAAATTTTAAGTAAGAGAATAAAGCAGATGATAAAATAGACAGTTCAAATGTTTTATTCTTTAATCACATTTCGTAAAACCAGACTATTTATTATACATTAATTTGAAACAGATTTACCTAAGGATATACTAGTAACGTACAAGGTTAGATGTAGTCAAAATAAATAAATAAATAAAATGAATACATAAAAATAATAATAAACACAAATAATTAAAACAAAAATAAATTATGTGCATTGCTGTTGAGCATAGAAATAAATAGGAAATTAAGATTTAGGCAGTATAGGAGCAAAACGAGAGACACGTATTGTTTATTGAAAGTTGCACAACACTGGGGAAGTAAGCAAGTCATTGCAAGTCATAATGGCTGACCGTCAAGTGCAAGAAGAAAGAGAAATGGCCGAAATGGAACGCCAAAGAAACCAGCAATTGATTGAAGAAGTGGAAGGAGAACTAATGGAACTTCGACAAAGGCAACGAGAATTACTGACAACACCCAGGGAGGATCTACAACAACCCCAGAATCAAGACGAACTCAACCTGCCCAGAGGAAATGGAATATGGGGAGAAGCTCCAGACTATGAATTTAACAACAACAATTTTGCTTTACATGGCCCGACGCAACCGGTCACCTATTTTCCTGAGCTGCCAAGAGGTAAATCGTCCATCAAGGTTAGACCTGACCCCTACGATGGCACTCAGAACTGGGAAGAATGGGAAGAACACTTTGAATGTTGTTCCTTGCTTGGCCGATGGAGTGAACCAGAAAAAGCTATTATGCTAGCAGCCATGCTACGGGGCGCTGCTCGCACCTTCTTCCAAAGTCTCAACCCTAGACTCAAAGGGCGTTATTCTGATGTTCTTGTCTGCATGAGACGTCGTTTTGGCTGCCAATCTAAGAATCAGCAGTTCTGGATTGCTCAGCTTGAGGCCAGAATCAGGCAGCCAGGTGAATCCATTGCTAAGCTGGCTGACGATCTTTTGCTCCTAGCTAGGAGAGCTTACCCTTATGACATGACCGACGCTAATCTACATGTCATTGCTTTGCAGCAGATGTACAAGAGCCTTGATAATGAGACCAGATGGAAATGCATTGACAAGAGATGTACTCATCTTCAAGCTGCTGTGGAAATTGTAGAAACATACGAAACTTTCCAACAATCAACCAAGAAATCAGTGCGTGGTGTTCATGCAGCCATCAGCCAAGAAAATAAACAACTAAATTTTGACAGCCTCACGGAGCGCATAAATCAGCTAGAACGCCAGACAGCAAATCAAGTAAATGCTGTTGCTTCCTCATCTATGGCCGCTTCCAGAAATCAACTGGCCTCTGCCACTGCTTATTCTCCAACCATGGTGAATGGGCAAACCAACCACAGTGTGAATCGAAAGATCAACAAAGAGTACACTGGCTGCTTTATTTGCAAGGATAAGAAACACAGAATGAGTGATTGCCCAATTTATCACAAATGCAAAGAGTTGCAGGCTCAAGGCCTGGGAAACTAGGCACCGCCTCTTCTGAGGGCCAAGAGGAGGTAGTCTGTACAAGGCCCAAGGAAGGAAAACAATGTAATGCTAGCAATGAGACTATCATGAACACACCACAGGCTCAACATGAACCAGAAGAAGATACAGCAGATAATACATCTCAAATTACTTTGCAAGTGCCAGTTTACGTTTCAAATGACTTTGTGAAGAACTCAAACCATCCAGTCAATGACAATGTCAGAACAACTCATTCACATAAGGGAAGCCAAGTAAATAATAACACCGGAATGTTTACTGAAGCAAACCTGTATGGCATTACAGTTGATTTTCTAATTGACACTGGTTCTGCTGCTACCTTGCTTGGAAGTCATGTTTTTCACCTGATACCAGAAGAACAAAGGCCTATTTTGCTTAACACCGACACTAGGCTTGAAGGAATCAATGGATGTAAAGTGAATATCCTAGGTGTAGCAAACCTGGAACTTGATTTGGGTAATCAGAAATTTGTGGTACCAACTATCATATGTGACATGAATATTGATGCAATTTTGGGACAAGATTTTACTTTTCAATTTGTGAAATCTATGAACATTGAGAAAATGCAGTTGATAACAAAGACTGGATACATTCCACTCTTCGTTGGTGGCAAATCAGAAATGGTCTGCCATGTCACGTCTTCTCAATCACTTGTCATTCCTGCCAGATCAATCATGAACGTTTCAGTCACAGTTAGTGGCAAACAGTATGTTAATCAGGACATGCTACTGGAACCATCAGATGTAGTAGTACAAACAAAGCAACTGTACATGACACCAATGATAACTGCTGATAAAATGAACACAACTGCCATTGTGATCAACTTAGCAGAAAAAGACACCAAACTATACCCTAATACCTACTAGGAACGGCACAGTCAGCGTACCAAGGGAGACAATCTAAGGTCAAGATTAATTTTACTGCTGTCAGAAATGCAATTCTGAAAATAACCACCTTCCTGAATATTTGAAAGATCTATTTGAAAGAAGTACAGTAAATCTCAGTGAACAACAGTCTCAAGTTTTGAAAGAACTACTGACAAAGATACCAGCACATTTTTTCAAAATCTGCTAATGACATGGGCAAGACAAACAAGGCAAGATTTCAGATAAACACTGGTCAAGCTGTTCCTATTAGACAAAGAGCTAGAAGGCTACCACTTGGAAAGAGAGAAGCCGAACGGGAAGAAATTCATGGCATGCTGGAAAGAAATATTATTGAGCCTTCTACCAGTGCTTGGGCTAGTCCTACATGTCTTGTGTACAAGAAAGACGGTTCTATACGTTTCTGTGTAGACTACAGAAAACTAAATGAAGTCACTATTCGTGATGCTTATCCCTTACCGCTCATTGAAGAATGCTTGGATTCTTTGTCAGATTCCAAATGGTTCAGTACTATGGACTTACAGAGTGTTACGTTGAAACGTGAACGAAAGTATGACGGAAGCGCGCACGATAGATCTAATCGTTTCGTTTTGCAAAGTATTCAATAATGGTGTTTATTTACCTTTGATTTGAGTTTGCATTGTTGTTAGGAGAGGCTTTGTATAACGTTGATAATTTGCGTTAGTCGATATTATTTGAGAATCTTCTGGATATGCGTGTTTACTCTTGATAGAAACTTCCCGATACATGTCGAAGCAAGAGGTCGTTCTGGAAGATATAAAAATATGTATTGACGTAAGTCAGTGATGACGATCTTTTATTCGATTGGTGGCAGTGCGTCATTTCTACATTGTTCGAAATTCTTCCGGAAGAGAGAGAGGTTATTTAATCGTGTGCCGAGATTGTTGTTAAGAGAGTAAAGTTGTTGATAGTGATTTGGAAAGTTGCTGTGAAAGTTGTTGAGTTGAATTGAGAATTGTATGCAGTTGTTGATGTGTGCTGAATAAAAGTGGAAAACTTCATACGTCGACTTTGTGACTTGTATGCTGTTTGGACGGGTTGCGTGAATAAACGAATCTGAGTTACACCCTATCAGGAATTCAAGCATCGGGGCTGAATCAGATACTGATAGAAAACACCAACATCAAACTGAGTGTAACATTTTGGGGGTCAAGCCGCGATTCACGCCATAGCCAAGGGTTCAACTGCTACAACAAGCGAGTCAACGTTACGAGAGGCAGTCATCGAGGGTAGCCGCCAACGAGTTGCGTCGAGAGGGGCCAACATACTGGGACTACATCACCGATAGGTTCGGGTTGACTGCAAGGGCGTGTAGTCGCTGAAGAGTTGCTTCGTGAGCGAACAACAGATCGGGACTACGTAGCTGCCGTAAGACTACGTCGAGGGACAGTCTCGGAGCTACATCGCCAGTGTTACAGAGAGCGGCGAGCGGACGTCGCGTATACTTCAGCACAGGAGCGTATACATCAACACCAGCGTGGTGCAGCGTCGCATACGACGAGGACAGCGGGGCCTGCGTCAGCGAAGGCGACTAGTGACAAGCATCAGCGCTACTGCAGAAAGCGTGCTGTTCTAGAACAGTCTAGAAAGGTACAGCACAGTCAAGAACTTTCCAGAAAAAAAGAACTCTACAGTCAAGAACTTTCTAGAAAAAGAACTTTCCAGAAAAGAACTTTCCAGAAGCATCAAGATGGCTGACTTCTGGCAGAGAGGGGTTGAACTAAATCTAAAAGGCAAACAGCTGACGGAGTACGTCAAGTCTCAAGAGAGAATATGGCGCGAAGAAAAAGAAATAGAATTAGAACAGAAGCGTCTAGAAATTGAACAGCAGCGGCAAGAAAAAGACAGAGAATTCGAGCTGAAGCGTCTTGAGTTCCAGCTAGAAATGGCGCGTATCCAGCAACAGCAGAATGCGCCACAAGTTATCAGTGACAACACGGCTCCAAAATTGCCAGCTTTCGTCGACGGGAAGGACCAGATCGACAGCTATCTGGCGAGATTCGAAAGGTTCGCCGAAAGCTCCAATTGGCAACCTCGAGACTGGGCGATTCGACTAAGTGCACTTCTGACGGGGCAAGCGCTCGAAGTTTACACCAGACTGTCGAACGATGACGCCAAAAACTACGACGTCTTGAAAGAGGCCCTATTGCAGTGCTACAACTTTACAGAGAAGGGCTACCGTAAACGCTTCCGTGAATGCCGGCCTAAGTCAGACGAGACACCAAAACAATTTGTGGAGCGCCTGTCATCATATCTACACAAGTGGGTGGAATTATCAGGCAAAGGGAAGACTTACGAGAGTCTCCATGAGCTGATCGTGAGGGAACAATTACTCAACGCCTGCCCTAAGGACCTCGCGATCCACTTGGAAATACAAAAGTTGGAGACGCTAAAAGACGTTGCTGAAGCTGCTGAAAGATATCTCATCGCTCATGAGAAAACCCTGGGGCCACCCAGCGCGACGAAACATTTTCAGAAGACTGCAAACCATGGGAACCAGATCCAGGGAGCCAGACGAGCCAGAGACAGACGGACTCCACGCCTCCCAGGGAAGGGCATTCAAGAGGCTGTTTTATCTGCAACGCTACAGACCACAGAGCAGCTAACTGTCCTCAAAACAAAAGTAGCGGACAGCGGAGCAGTACGGACAATGCAGCGGCGGGCAACCGACAGAGGCGGTTTCTCCAATCAACGGCAAACCAGTAGATCTGACCATCAGGTGTGCGGCGGGAGCGTCATTCTTCCGAGTGAGACCAAGCGCACAGCTACCCCTGCGGACGTGCAAGAGTGCATGACTGATGGCCAACTTCTCCTTGCCAACGGAAAATCCATCCCCGTCGTCGCCAGCGCAGCTGTGACCGTCCAGAACATGCCTGTTTCCAAGGGACGCGTCGGAAATCATGAAGTGACTATTCTAAGAGACTCTGGCTGCAGTGGGGTCATCGTCAGAGAAGACCTAATCGCTAAAGAACAGTTCACTGGCGATTCTAAATGGACACTCATGGCCGACAGCAAATGTGTGAAAGCGCCAGTTGCAAAAATTCATGTCAACACCCCTTTCTACATAGGCGAAGTCGAAGCGGTTTGCCTGAAGAAGCCGCTGTATGATTTGATGATCGGGAATATCGACGGCGCGAGACGACCCGACGACCCCGATCCAGAGTGGAGTCCTGCCTCAACCCAACGCGTCGAAGTTGTGGAGGAGGATCCATTGCCGTTTCCCGATGGAGACCTTACAGAGCTGCTACGGGACAATGTGGTTACTCCGGCTCAGCCCTGCCGACCAGAGATCGTCAGTGCTGTTACTACCAGGGCCCAGGCCAAGAGAGACAAGGTGTCTACACCACTGAAGGTCGCCGACAACTCCAAAGCTGCCAAGATAAGCTGATCCAGCTCCAGGAAGCTGATAGCACTTTAAACAAGTACAGGAACCGCCAAGACCACGTGACCAAAGGCAGTGGTACGGTCTATTTTGAGGTGAAGGCCAAGATCCTGTATCGAATCTTCCAGCACCCGAGGGTCAACGGAGGGAAACCACTACGTCAAGTCTTGGTACCGTTACCCCTAAGGCGCCAGGTGATGGAAGTAGCGCATGACTCAATCATGGGAGGTCACCTAGGCATCAAGAAGACGTCAGACAAAATACAGGCGGTGTTCTACTGGCCAGGGCTTCATGCGGACGTCAGCCGTTTCTGCCGATCATGTGACATTTGCCAGAAGACCATACCTCGAGGAAGGGTCCCGAAAGTACCTATGCAGAGGATGCCTTTGATCGACCGACCTTTCAAGAGGGTGGCCTTAGACTTAATCGGCGAAATAAGACCTCCGAGTGAAGAAGGTCATCGGTGGGTACTGACTTTAGTGGACTATGCGACTCGGTACCCAGAAGCAGTGCCGCTGAAGAAGATTGACACTGAAACTGTAGCAGAGGCACTAGTGGACATGTTCAGTAGACTTGGAGTGCCTGAAGAAATTCTGACAGACCTCGGGACGCAGTTCGTCTCTGACTGCATGAAGGAGGTCAACAGACTGCTGAGCATCCGACATTTAACTACGACACCCTACCATCCAATGTGCAACGGGCTTGTCGAGAAGTTCAATGCTACGCTGAAGTCCACCCTGAATAAACTGTGCAGCGAGCAGCCCAGACAATGGCATCGCTACATCAACGCCCTACTTTTCGCCTACAGAGAAGTACCGCAGGAGTCCACCGGCTTTTCTCCGTTCGAGCTGCTGTACGGAAGAACCATCCGAGGGCCGATGCACATCCTAAAAGAACTGTGGACGAAAGAAGTAGACACCCCAGAGGTGAAGAACAGCTACCAGTACGTGTTTGAGCTACGGGAGAAACTGGAGCAGACTCTCGAGATAGCCAGAGAAAAACCTGAAGAAGTCCCAAGACTGTGGAAAGCACTACTACGATCGTAGGGCCGTGAGCAGGAAGTTCAAACCTGGCAACAAAGTGCTGGTGCTGCTACCTACTGATCACAATAAGTTGCTGATGCAGTGGAAAGGCCCGTACGAAGTGGAGACCGTGGTGGGGATCAACGACTACAAGGTGAAGGTCGGCCAGCATTCCAAAATATACCACGCCAACCTCCTTAAGCTGTACGTGGAGAGGCCGCCAGAGACTGTACATGCAGCAACAGCAGCTTTGACCGACGACAGCTTTGACAGCGAAGAACTGTTGGAACTGGGAGACTTCCACAGCAAAGAAGGCATCAATGATGTTAAGCTAGGACTGAGCTTGACGGAAGGTCAAAAGTTGGAGCTCAAGGACCTTATGGGCGAGTTTCCCCATAACTTCAATGATGTCCCAGGCTCTACGACCCAGACCTGGAAGGAGCATCTGCAGACCTTGAGGGAGCCGTTCCACCGTCCCCGCAGAAGCCAACCTGACCGTGAGACCCAGCAAATGCATTCTGGGAGCTGGCAACATCGACTGCGTCGGACATCCGATGGAAGAAGGAGACAACGGAGGACGCACTGATTCCAGGGAAGCCCACGTGATCATCGTCTTTGACCCTGGGCCGATGACGACCGCAACTGACGAGGGCGTCGATTCCTTGCGAACGAAAGAACATTGACTGTGTGGACGAACTAAGAATATTGGTAATGACAGACTTGAAAATGAAAAACGTTGACTGGGTAAATGATCTGTGAACATTGACAGTATCCAGAAAGACTTGCAGGTGAGAAACTTTGACTCTGTGTGAATGAACTGTGAACATTGACATTATCCAGGCAGATTTAGATAAGCTGAGCGCAATTACAGTATTCAGAAAGTCTTAAATTAGTTTCAATTGAGGACTTTGTTTGTGCATTACGTTTCAACGTTGTTGAAAGAAATTAAGTAAATTTCTTCTTGAGTGGGGGGTTATGTTACGTTGAAACGTGAACGAAAGTATGACGGAAGCGCGCACGATAGATCTAATCGTTTCGTTTTGCAAAGTATTCAATAATGGTGTTTATTTACCTTTGATTTGAGTTTGCATTGTTGTTAGGAGAGGCTTTGTATAACGTTGATAATTTGCGTTAGTCGATATTATTTGAGAATCTTCTGGATATGCGTGTTTACTCTTGATAGAAACTTCCCGATACATGTCGAAGCAAGAGGTCGTTCTGGAAGATATAAAAATATGTATTGACGTAAGTCAGTGATGACGATCTTTTATTCGATTGGTGGCAGTGCGTCATTTCTACATTGTTCGAAATTCTTCCGGAAGAGAGAGAGGTTATTTAATCGTGTGCCGAGATTGTTGTTAAGAGTAAAGTTGTTGATAGTGATTTGGAAAGTTGCTGTGAAAGTTGTTGAGTTGAATTGAGAATTGTATGCAGTTGTTGGTGTATGCTGAATAAAAGTGGAAAACTTCATACGTGGACTTTGTGACTTGTATGCTGTTTGGACGGGTTGCGTGAATAAACGAATCTGAGTTACACCCTATCAGGAATTCAAGCATCGGGGCTGAATCAGATACTGATAGAAAACACCAACATCAAACTGAGTGTAACACAGAGTGGCTTCTGGCAAATTCCCCTTGACAGGGAAGAAGACAGGCAGAAAACTGCATTTATTACTGGTATGGGATTGTACCAATTCACCGTATTGAGTTTTGGACTTACAAATGCTCCAGCTGCTTTTCAACGCATGATGGAAAATGTTTTGCATGGATTGCAGTGGAGTGAGTGTGTTTTGTTTATGGACGATACAATCGTGCCAGCCCCTACCTTTGAAATAGGACTTACAAGATTGGAACATGTGTGGCAAAGACTTGAAGAAGCAAATTTAAAATTAAAACCTTCAAAGTGCTTACTCTTTCAATCAGAAATCAAGTTTTTGGGACATGTTGTCAACGAACAAGGAATTCAGACAGACCCAGAGAAAACCAAAGCTATTAAAGACTGGCCGCAGCCCGAAACTGTGAAACAAGTTCGAAGTTTCCTTGGACTTTGTTCCTACTATAGGAAGTTTGTGGAAAATTTTGCTGCGATAGCTAAACCTCTACACAAGCTGTGTGAGAAGGGAGTTCAATTCCAGTGGACAGAAGACTGTGCTTATGCTTTTCAAACACTGAAAGACAAACTATCAAGTACTCCTATCTTGAGCTACCCTCAGTTAGGAAAACAATTCATTTTAGACACTGATGCCAGTGACCAGTCTGTGGGAGCAGTGCTGTCTCAAATTGACGATGGTAGAGAAAAAGTCATTGCTTATTACAGTTCAACCTTGACTTCAGCTGAGACTAATTATTGTGTTTCCAGGAAAGAGCTGTTAGCTGTAATCAAGGCACTGAAGAAATTTCATAATTATCTTTATGGTCAAGAAATTCTTTTGCGCACCGATAACTCAGCTGTTAGTTGGCTAAAGACTTTGAAAAATCCGTCTGGCCAAGTAATGCGCTGGCTTCAAGAAATCTGTACTTACAACCTGAAAGTTACTCATCGTCCAGGTACACAGCACAGAAATGCTGATGCATTATCAAGACGTCCATGCCCAGCATGCATGAGAGCCCAATGTAAAGAAATAGACTCAGAATTACCACAAGAGACAGAAAATGTGTCAAATGAGAATGACAGAAACAGTGCTTCCTGTTGTGAAATTATTAGCAATGGTGATGGAATCGACTCAACCACAAAAGCTAACAACTAAGCAAACCTCAAAGACTGTTGCTGATGTTGTGAAGTGCTGTGCAACAAAGCAAACGGCAGACTCTACAAATAAACAGACGCTACCAGGCCAATCCACAGATACGATGTCAAGGTCTAATTCTCAGACCGAATTATCTCCCTTTACCTGTGATAGTGCTACTTGTGACAGTGCGAACACAGATGACAAACAATACACAATTTTTACACCAGTACTTCTTGATGGTTGGGACACTGAAAAATTACGCAAAAAGCAGCTAGAGGATGAAATTATCGGCCCAATTCTACGTTCAATGGAACATTCTTCTTTGCGACCAGCTTGGAATGAGATATCAGCCTATTCTGCAGAAGTTAAAGCGTTATGGGCTGAATGGAACCGTCTAGTTTTGTATAACGGAGTCCTGTATAGGCGTGGTGCTGAAGATAATTCACTACAAATAATAGTCCCTGGATCACTGCAAAGGCAAGTCCTGGTGCACTCCCACGACATTCCAACTGCAGGTCACTTTTGTGCAGAGAAGACGCTGAAACAAATAAAAAGGTCATTTTATTGGCCTAAAATGCAAGACAGTGTAACTATTTACGTTCAACAGTGTGATCGTTGTGCTGCCAAGAAAACCCCAAAGAGTACAAAACATGCGCCACTTGGACACTATATAGTGGGTGAACCTATGGAAAGAGTTGCGCTAGATATTCTTGGTCCCCTGCCTGTGACACATAAAGGCAACAAATACATTCTGGTTGTCACTGATTTATTTACTAAATGGACTGAAGCATTCTCTATGCCAAATCAAGAAGCAAGAACAATCGCACAAACTTTTGTCAATGAATTCATATGCCGTTTTGGTACTCCACTGCAGATAATTACTGACCAAGGTAAAAATTTTGAAAGTGGTCTTTTCAAGGAAGTATGTGACTTTCTACACATTGACAAAACTCGCACCACTAGTTATCATCCCCAGGCAAACGGTGGTGTTGAACGTTTCATGAGAACATTAACCAACATGTTAACCATGTACTGTGAAAACAAACAAAAAGTTTGGGACATTTTCCTTCCTCAAGTTATGATGGCATACCGGTCGTCAGAGCACAGTACCACTCAGCAAACGCCAAACAAAATGGTTTTGGGCAGAGAAATTGTTTTACCTATTCAAGCTGTGGTTGGCCGTCCCAAAGAGATAAAAGCTGAACGACCAGTCACAGAGTACGTCCAAGATTTACAGAATTCACTTGTTGAAGCTCATGAAGTAGCTGAAGAATATCAGGAAAAATGCTGCTTACCAGAAAAGGAACTATGATCTTCATGCTCGGAAACGACAGTTCTCCCCTGGTCAACTTGTATGGTTATTCGACCCAAGACGCACGGTTGGAGTATGCCAAAAACTTATCAGCCATTGGAGAGGTCCATACCTGGTGACAAAGAAAATAGATGACTTGACTTACATGTTGAAGAAAAGTGCAAAATCACCACCTAAAGCTCATCATATTGACAGAATAATAATCTACAAAGGAACAAGAATACCAAAGTGGATTTGCAAATATTAACTGTGTAAATTCTGGAGTGTGACAAATTGTCAAAATTGTCTGAAGTGATACAGTGTGACTAACTGTTAAATGTGAATTGTGATATAGTGTGACTGTGAGTGACAAACTATAAATATTTGAAGTGAAAAGTGATACACTAATGCAGTAAAAAGTGACAAACTAATATCTCCCGGTTATTTAAATCCGGTCCTATACTATCATACTATGTGAAAAAAAAAAAAAAAATTTAATAAATAAATAAATAAATCATAAAATAAACACAGTCAGTAACAAAAATAGAACATTCAGTGTGACATTAGGGAAGTGTTATTTTGAGACCATGGAGTAACTGTTTAGTTGCTTTTTTTGTTGTCATCTGCTGGCAGATGAACTGTGTGAGTGAACTTCGGAATGAAGTTAAACTGTTACTTTCTGGCACAATTGCGGCTGCCTGCTTATTATTTAGGGAGCAGTTGAAGTCTCTCAAAAACTTTGGCAAACTTGCTCAATTTGCGGACTAATGGACGGTGCACAGGAAATTAGATTTTGCAAATTTAGTAACTATGCCAATTACATGCTAACATTGGCGTGCTGGTTAGTTAGTCATTGGAGATGGCTTAACTGACAAATGAGGGTGTGGCATGGATCAGTGGCGCGTACGTCTCCACGAGTTTTGGACGACTTAGTCACTAACCTACGTTTGTACTGTCACTTGTTTCCAGATAGTGAACATTAACAATGCAGTTTACTGTGGAAATAACTGTCAGTCACTTTCTCTCAGATGGTGTCATTGGTGCTGTGATCAGCAATAGAGAAAGCCTTATAATTTATTATTTTATTCCATGCGATCAAACTTAACACAGTGTGAAGTGAAGTTACGGAAAGTTATGTAGATGATTCCTATTGTTACAGATGGATGTAAAGTGCCCTTGCTGCACGAGAACGTACCTTTCAAGGCGTTCCTTGAGACTGATTGATTGATTGATTGATTGATTGATTTATTGTTGCTTTAGGTCCAGCGGACTCTTCCGAGCCAAATCAGGACCGGACAACCCCCGATCCGCATAAAAGATCTGTTGAAACAACCCCAGTGGGAAAATTGAATGCCCTCCACCGGCCAGTCACTTTACAATAAAGACATCCCACGCGAGGGACGGCTGAGGGTTGACCTCAAATACGCGAACTCCCCGATTACAAAAACAAAATAGAATACAAACATCATTATAACAAAAAACATACATATAAAATGCCTATAGTGCTAAATAGTACATTCATAGGAAGCCCTAGTGACCACCCGGCAGAAAGCGTCCAACACTCCCAAGCTGATCCAACAGACCTCATACACAAACAAGGAGTCTTGTCCAGGAAGAGTTTTCAAGAAAAAAGGTAGGTCATTGATCTAGCGAAGAAGAAGATAGTATAGCAGAGTGGTAGGACAGATCGGGAATGGGAAAGAGCAAATGAGGAAGACAGCGACAGTGGGAATTTAAAGCACTAAATTTCCAGAAAGTGGGGATACTATTTATACTGAAACCCCCGGCACTCCAACGGGGGGAACTGTTGCCGCAGTTAATTTGTCATGCCTACAAAGGCAAGACAGGTTTTCAACTGGGGCTTTCACTGTACCCTTTATAGGTTAGAACAATCTACAGTGGCAAGATTGCTCATGACCCCAAGGGGTGTTCCTTGAGACGGCATTTGTTGAGTCATCACCCCACTTCAAAAGCCCCTTCTTCTATGCCCCTGTTGCTGCATGGGCTGAGCATGGACCCTTTGGAGGCAACTTTGTATGAGGGAGGACAAGTGGCTGTAATCGTCTTTCGTCCGGATGGGCTGGAGGAGCTATTGGGACGACTTCCTCCCTTGTGCAAAATGACCACCAGCCTACCCGTACTTTGCCCTGTGGAGCCTGACCACCCTGCTGCCTTAGTATGGAAAGCAAGAGTAAACTTTCCGTGGAGTTTGGTGCAGAGTATCCGCGTGGACCCTGACAGCTGTCTTAATTCATCAAAGGATAGCTTAGCAGAGGCCATGAGACAGGCGGGTCTACAAGTTAGTATGGAGGACCGAGAGGATTTTGCCAACCAGGAGGTGCCTGAAACTGAGTCCGTTTTCCAGACCTCAGAGCCGGAACCTGTGACTGTCCGCTCTGCCTCGACGTATCAGCTGGTTCCCTGTGAGACGGTGTCTTCGCCTGCCCCCTCTGCCACTGTGCCGTCACCTTTACTACATATCTCGAACTCTGTGTTTGACCCTCTTACCCCTGAAATTCAGCCTGGTCCCCGCACACCGGTTACTTTTGGCATGAGCCCTATATCAAATTCTGAATTTCTGGCCGCTCATGTCCCTCCTACCCTTAATCTTTCCCACCTTTTCCCCCCTAACCCATTATCCGAAGACAGCGAACGAGCAAGGAAACTATTGATGGCAGGATTCCCTTCGTTGATTTTGGCTGCACCCAGGAAGTGGTCAAGAGAGCATCAAGTTACTCTTCCTACAGGGATCCGATGGCCACCGTTGGGATGGAACCAGATGGATAAGGAAGGCAAATATATTCTCTTCATGGAAGCAGCCTTGGTACTTGGTAGACGAGCGGGTTTTCCTGTGGAGATGGGCCAAAGGGAACTTTTTGATGAGTTCGCAATGCTAATGCTGCCCGGCATGGAATTTCCAAAACACAAGTATCCAGTGCAAAGTCTTCGTGACATTCTTTCCCGGCATGTCCGTATTGTGGCCGCTGGTCTACCTACAGACACGTCGACGCTGCTCACCATACGGTCACTCGCTGCTCAACTGCCAGCTCTCACAGGAGCCAGATGGGAACTGGTGAAAGCTCTTGAAGATGTTGACATTGTTGTACCGTAAACTGAAAAAAAAAATAGAAAGAAGTGAAACCAACTACAGCCGATTAAAAACAGGAGATATTCATAATGCAGGAGCATTATCTTTATTTGGCAGGGGAGCGTGTAAGCCCTGGACTGGCCAGAGCTTATTTTTATACGAACTCTTATTATTAATTTTTCTACAACTATTTATTATCATACTCCCTGAAACTTTTTATTGAAGAATGTGCAGAAAAATAGCCTTTATTCAAAATACAAATTCTTAGCAGAAGTTATCCTTGTTTCCGCCCTTGCTGTGTCTGCCAAGATTTAGCAACCCACTTCAGGAATGAGCTCTAAGCCTAAGGTGAGAGAAAATTCTTCATTCTGACTTTATTTTGACTTTATTTTGACTTTATCTTTTTATAAACATACAGAAATGTTACAGTGGATACTATTTGAGCAAACGATGAAGTGGAATTGCCGTAATTCTGCTACAAAATAACATTCTTTATTTCTGTGTGATGAGGAATAGGCCTATTACACGGTACATTTAGAACCCAGAACTAATCTATTGAACAGCAGTTTAGATCTGAAAAATAACAATGATGGAAATTATACTGCAATTTGTGTAGTCATTTGTGTAGCTTTGAATGAACATTTGGTGACTGTAAAAGTTGCATATTGAGAATTTATGTTTTATTCATGTGAAGCTGTGACCGGTCGAATAGTCATAATATGAAGAAGACTGTGACTGTTTGGATCTAGCTGTGGTTGATGTACTTTTAGACGGAATCTAGAGAATCTGCCTGATCAAATGTAGTAAAAGAACGTAATTTTTCTTGTGCTGTGGAACATTAGAGTGTAATTGTGTGAAAATGTTTAATTTATTTATAAAAAGGATTCGATGTTTAGAGTGCCAAAGAGTCTCGAAGTTTAGCGTGTTAACCAGCGAGATGTGTTTTCTATTGATGGCCTGTGCACTGTTTTTCTTTAGTTTAGTTTGAGAAAATTTGGAACTCAGAATTTTTCTTGACAGTTTGTTACTTGTTAGCTGAAGTTTGCCAGCAAGTCTAATCATAAAATTTATATTTATGAAATGTATTTGAGTGACAATTGAATTATCTCGACACTTACCTGTGTATTGAGAATGGCCCCAGCTAGGTCAAAATGTGCCAGCTAGTGTTCGATTTGACAAGCCAATTTTCTTTCGTAATTTAATAATAAGTCCTGTGCTCCGTTGATGCTAGAAGTCCGACGAAACTCGCTCATGTTTTGCACCGGGAATTAATCACTGTCAACCTTTGAAGAAATAGAAATCTTAGATAGTTCGCGACGCTCTTCCAGCTTTGCACCGTTCGTGTGCATGGGACGCCAATATCCGGGTTCCCTGGTTCAAATACAAGGTCCGCTGGCAGAGATTTCATTGGTCAACGGCTATGTTTTGCTCGTATGTCGTAATAAAAGGACCATTTCTGTGTAGAAATGGTGTGTCTCATATCGTTTTGATAACCGCTAGCACCCGTGAGCTTATTTTCCTTTTAAAAACTAAAGAAGTCCTTTTTATTATTGTTTGTAACTTTAGATCCTAACCAAAGCAGAATTATCTAAGATAATAGCCTGGCCTTGCTCACGTTAAATGAAAAGTGAAAGTGACAGTAAAATGTTAGAACGAAATTGATAAGAATGCAAAACCGAAAGTGAATTTTATAAAAAAGTTGTTTTACCTTACAGAATTCTAAATTTGTAAAATAGTATTCGACAGTTAAAATTGTTCAGTTATTTTGTTGAAGAAGTTAGTTATAAAAAGTAGTAATTTATAAATTAGATTTTATTTTCTTTTATTATTGAGAAAACCCTCAACGTAAATGGAAAGAAATGATTCTGAGACGTGAAATTTTTCTAGAAGTTCCGAACATATTTCTTTTCTTTCTTTTCGCTGCCTGGAAATAATCAATTAGTATTGTAATGTAAAATAATTGGTAAACTGGTCATTGTATTATTTTTATGCCACAAAGGAATTCAATTCCTGAGTTGAGAGAAATAAGTAAATTCAACGTTTGAACGATCAAAGCAAGATTTTGTTTAGCCTAACGTCAACGTACTAGTATTCTGTTTGTGTGGTTTTCCGTATCGTTTCTATCTGCGCTAGAACTGTTTGTTGTTGTAGTAAAAATTCTTTCTAACTTCCCTTTGAGCGACAGAACGCGTGAATGTTTTTCCTTATTTGTGGAGGAATTATTAACACAAGACATCACAGACGAGCAAAACAATATAACGGGTGCAAGCAAGGCAGAGAAGATTATGTCTGCTCCACGGTCCGTGGGACGTGATGGACCAGGGAGGGAGATTGAGAAGAGATTCTTTACACTGAGGTGTATGTTAGGTCTCCGTTCCTGGTCGTTGCTAAAGGAGTGACCGTGGAGTGGGGGAAAATATAAATGAACATATCGCAAGAAACATGCATTCAGCACACATAGACAAGACAAAAGTAGAAAAGATTTTTATTTTATTTTGATTTTATTTTTATAATTGCTTGTCGGCCCGTGCGCGCGGCCGCCGTGCTGGGGGTCTTTCCTTCCTCCCTCTCCTCCTCCTCCGGTAGGGAAAAAGGTGGTGGGGGCGGGGGAGAGGGTTCTTGGGGTTTGCTCGGCTGTCCTGACAAGATCTTTCGAGTGACCGGTAAAGAAAAAGGGGAGGTTGGCCTCGGGCGGGCGTGTGTGCGTGGCTTACAGTATACTGCACTAAATTCTGAAGCTGAAGTATGTTTTATGTGATTGAAATGAAGTGTGTGTGTATGACTTTGGCGATGCCAAGTGTAGAACGTAGACCCCAACGGTAGACTCCAGGTCGTCTGAAGTGCAGCGACGAGTCCCGGCGGTGATGGTGAGCAACACCCCAGAGCGGCGCCCCAACGTCAAAAGGGAGGACGCGGCGGCGGTGGCAGCGACGTCCGACACAGTCCGCACCCCACAGCGGCAAAGGCAGATGTGGTCGAAGTACCAATAGTAGTGGCAACGGCAGAAGTCTTAGAGGTAGAAGTAGTAATGTAGTAGTATAGTATACGTAGAAGTAGTGTAGGAAGTAGGCCCAATCTGGTCAACAAATAAATTGTCTTACTAATCTTTCCTCATACAAAGGTAAACACTACATAAAAATAACTCCTTCCGCCGTCCGCCATCTTGACCTTTGTATATGCATTTCAACAATCCAATTCTCAATTCTAATAATTTATATTTCTTTCCATGAACATGGTTGTTTATACAAATATACATTATAATTATATTTACACTTCCAGTCAAACAATCCTGATTCATCTTCATTCTCACCTTCATCACCCCTCTCCATGTTAAAGTACATTGTCTCCCCTCATTCACAATTATCCCTCTCTAGCATACTATAATACAACGTCATCCTTCCCTCATATTCATCACCCATCTCTCTCTCATTTTAACATATACGCTTCATCATCGCCCTTGACCTCATTTTGGCAACAACATCAACAACATTATTGATTTTACATATTTAAACAAGAAAATCATATAAAATCATATAAAAATGCTATTTAGCAAAATATATCCCTTTCCCCCTCATTCAACATCATTCATTCAGGTACGCAAGCTCGGAGTGCATAGCCACTAAGGAATTGAAATACTGGGCACCCACTCACCTTTAAGTCCTCGGCCTGTGAAGTAACAGATAGCACACGACACCACAACACAATACAACACAATACACTGTTTTTGCTATCCCTGAGAGTAGATGGTTCGTTAGTACGCTACACTATGCTATGCCCATGGATCATCTCAGTACCGACGAGGTCACTGAGCCTTGGGAGGTCCCTAAACAAAGGGTACACACCCTTAAGTCTAGACTCTACACTTATTTCCTAACGAAACAATGGCAGTCATAGACCTTCCACCACTGCTACAGAATTCCTTTACCACAGCAGCGTTACAGTACTTTGGGCATGCTTGTCCTGATGTAGGAGCAAGACCTTGGGTTTGATTGATTGATTGATTTATTATTGCTTTAGGTCCAGCGGACTCTTCCGAGCCAAATCAGGACCGAGACCTTGGGTGGTTCGAACATACGACACACTAACCATATGAAACAGACTCTACTCTTATCCTGAGATAACACAGTCACAAGTCACATTCCATCCAAAAACCGTCTGCTAGCAAGCGCTCCCAACCTGACTCTGACAAGCCAAACCTTCCTCCAGTTCACAGTACAAGGCATCAGTTTCGTTCAGCCCCCAATTCTTCGAGCTATGCGTTAACCACGTGAAAACCATACATACCTAACATAACATACGCAATAAAGACTGCTGATTCAAACTTTATACACTGCAGCACTGGAGATGTGAAGCTCTGCACTATATACAACTCTGGCACAACTACTATTGGCGTGTGTCCAAAACTCGTGTCGTCAAATCGGCACTCACAAGTCTAACTGGGTGTATTGAAATATTCGGCACTCACAAGTCTAGGACATCAGCCTCAGGATGTTTAAAGTCTATGCGATGGCGTCCGAACACACAAAGGCTAGACCTCGGTTTATCCTCTCATCCGAAGGAATAGTGGCGTAGAGTCCCAGATTTTATTTTTGATTTTTGTCGTCAACCAGTTTTGAACCACTGACTGCGATGCAATCACTTCATATTTAATGCCAAAACTGTTTTGGCCACTGGGTACAGCACTGAGTCCTATCCTGTCCTACCCTATCCTATCCCGTAACACGAAGGTCGTTCGGGCACCACAGATGATCGGTTAACCAGCGTACTCCATCTTTTTCTGTCCTCAGCAACCCTCATGGCTTTGCTCAGTGTCAAGCCAGTCCATTCTCAAATGTTGTCCTCCCACTTCTGTTTCTGTCTCCCTCTCCTTCTGCCTTCTTGCACCATGCCTTACAGGATGCTCTTTGCAAGGCCTGATGTTCTGGTGACGTGGCCACACCATCGGAGTTTCCGTTTCTTTACCACTCTGAGAATGTCATCGTGTTGTCCAATGGCTTGTGTGATGGTCTGTCGGATTTCGTCATTGGTGATGTGCTGGGTATAGGGAATGCCCAGAAGTCTTCTTTAGCACCTCATCTCCATGCTTAGTATTCTTTGTTGGAGATCTGCTGTAAGAGTCCATGCTTATCAAGTGTATAAGAAGATGGAAATGACAAGGGAGCGCAGCAGCCTTACCTTGGAATGGGGACTGATGGTCCTGTCTTTCCAAATGGGTTTCAACCTTGTCAAGACAGCAGTGGTTTTTGCGATCCTATAGAGGACTTCCTGTCCGGACTCATTGTCTGATACAATGGCTCTTAAATATTTGAAGCTATGCACTGTATTGAGGGATTGGCCTTGGATTTTGATGTCCATGTTGATGCCATTTGTGTTGGTTATCATTTTGGTCTTCTCTGCACTTATTTCCATTCCATAAGCTCTGGAGGTGGTGTCAAGCCTCTGTACCAGCTGTTCAAGTTGTTGTTCCTCTCCTGCCAATCCATCAATTCATCCGCAAAACGGTGGTTGGAGATTGCTCTGACTGTGCCTTCGTGATCTGCAGTATCTTTCTAACGATGCGCTCTAGGAAGATGTTGAAGAGCATTGAGTCAACTGGTAGGATTTGTCATTCAAAGCATGCAATTATAGGCATTGGGTTGTTTGATCAACGTCAGTCATAACTTTACAGGCATTGGAATGTTTGATCAACGTCAGTCATAACATTACAGGCATTGGGATGTTTGTTCAACGTCAGTCATAACATTACCGGCATTGGGATGTTTGATCAACGTCAGTCATAACATTACAGGCATTGGGATGTTTGATCAACGTCAGTCATAACATTACAGGCATTGGGATGTTTGATCAACGTCAGTCATAACATTACAGGCATTGGGATGTTTGATCAACGTCAGTCATCACATTAATGGACCACAGTATAAATGATGTTGGTTTCTATTTTGTGACAATGAGCTGACTTGGAAAATTGCACTTGAAATCATGATGTAATGAGTAATAAGAAAAACCATGATGTAATGGGTAATCAGAAAAACCATGATGTAATGGGTAATCAGAAAAAACATGATGTAATGGGTAATCAGAAAAACCATGTCATGGGAATAAGAAAAATCATGTTGTCATGGGTAATACGAAAAACCATGATGTAATAAGTAATCAGAAAAACCTTGATGTAATGGTAATACGAAAACTACTGATGTAATGGTAATACGAAAACTACTGATGTAATGGGTAATCAGAAAAACCCTGATGTAATGGGTAATCAGAAAAACCCCGATGTAACGGGTAATCAGAATAACCCTGATGTAATGGGTAATCAGAAAAACCCTGATGTAATAGGTAATCAGAAAACCCCTGATGTAATGGGTAATCAGAAAAACCCTGATGTCACGGGTAATCAGAAAACCCCTGATGTAATGGTTAATCAGAAAACCCTGATGTAATGGGTAATCAGAAAAACCCTGATATAATGGGTAATTAGAAAAACCCTGATGTAATAGGTAATCAGAAAGACCCTGATGTAATGGGTAATCAGAAAAACCTTGATGTAATGGGTAATCAGAAAAACCCTGATGTAATAAGTAATCAGAAAAACCATGTCATGGTAATAAGAAAAATCATGTTGTCATGGGTAATCAGAAAAACCCTGATGTAATGGGTAATCAGAAAAACCATGGCATGGGAATAAAAAAAATCATGTTGTCATGGGTGATACGAAAACCCTGATGTAATGGGTTATCAGGAAAACCCTGATGTAATGGTAATACGAAAAACCCTGATGTAATGGGTAATTAGAAAAACCCTGATGTAATGGGTAATCAGAAAACCCTGATGTAATGTGTAATCAGAAAAACCCTGATGTAATGGGTAATCCGAAAAACCCTGATGTAATGGGTAATCAGAAAAACCCTTATGTCATGGGTAATCAGAAAAAGGACATGATGTAATGGGTAATCAGAAAAACCCTGATGTCATGGGTAATCAGAAAAACCATGATGTAATGGGTAATCAGAAAAACCATGATGTAATAGGTAATCAGAAAAACCCTGATGTCATGGGTAATTAAAAAAAGACAATAAATAAAATAAAACCCACGGTACTCAAACCGACCGCTGAGCTTTAAATATTAGGCGTCTCTTCCTTGGTATGTAAACCAACAACTGTTTTTATGCTTTCCCTGCGAAGCCCAGTATATAAGCTCGTAAATAAAATTGTCCCCTATATGCTTACGTGTCCGGGGACGTTAATCTACCAAATGAATGAATGAATAAAATGCATCAATTCACATCAAACCCGTGTTTTTTGTGAAATAATTTTTTTTGGGTGGGACGACACTCACTGTGAATTTGAAAAGGGTAAGTGACGTTGGATTTTGTGGTGTAAAACAAACTGTAAATGATTTTGTTAAGGTGACTCATTTTATAGCTGTGGGGGGGGGGGGGGGGGGGGGATTTCCGCATGACTAACTATCATTTCAATAGGAAACAGCGCTCTACAGTAATTGCAATGAAAACAGCATGGGAAGCCTTTCAAATGTATTCTACCGAATGTATGATTTTGACTTTTATGTCAAGCGAAAAGTCAAAGTTACCACCGTGCTTTTTGTGATATAATGATTTTTTTAATTGGACTGGGCATCAACAAGCACAAAACATGTCCTTGTCGTAGTTCAAAAAGGTCAATGTCGATGTCCGTCTCGCATGAGCTGGAGTGAATACCACCACGTCTTTGATTATCTCTATGTACGATGTTGACAAGGTAGGTACCTTCCGCGGTGGGGAGGGAGGTAGGTGATAAGAACAAAAGGGAGAAGTGGAAAGAGGGAAAACTAGTCATACAAAGGTATTTCCACAAACTGGGCTCGCGGAAAATCAGTATTTCCAAAAATGAACATTTTCGTGGCGAATTTGGGACTCGAAGCCATATGAAAGCATGGGATGGTGGGCCACTGTCTCAACTTTCTGCAAACAAACAACTATCAACATTTGTTTCAGCCAATTTTGAGGTAAAACGCAAAACTGTTCTATACTATATTATTGGCCTTAGCGAACTTGACCTTTGAAAAAGAGCAAAGTTCAAGATCACGAAAGGCTCAATGGTGTTTAAAGATATCTGCACAGTGAAAATAATAAAAATCGATTTAATCATTATTGGCATAAAGCAAAAAGACTAACTGGCCTGGCTACTAATCTAGGTAGTGTTTCTGCAAACTTCGAGCGAAATCCGTTCAGGGGTTCTTGAGATGAGGCGAACAACGGACCGTCCGACTGAGAGACGGACAGACTGACCGACATTTGGCTCGTTGTGATTGTCGACTGTTTCAAAGTTTTTCTAGATAATACGTGTTTTAGTTTATTTTGCGGAAATATTATTGCATTGAAACACCGAGAGAACTCTCAGGAACTCAGGAAACGTTATTCCGAGGCCCCCAGCCTTTACGCATAGGGGTAACACGACAGACACGGAGAAAAAAATACCCCAAAATTTGAAGTTACAAAAGAGGGAGGGAGAGAGAGAGAGAGAGAGAGAGAGAGAGAGAGAGAGAGAGAGAGAGAGAGAGAGAGAGAGAGAGAGAGAGTCTAATCTAATCATCAAAAACTACATCGAAAGATGGGTTGCAGGCAGACAAGATGATGATGTATGTTTTAAACACACACACACACACATACACACACACACCCACACAAGCACACGCACACACAAGCATATAAACACACCGTTGTTATGTTGTTATGACTTTCATAAAACGAAACATAAGTTGTTTTCACATGTGTTTTAATTTATCCTTTTCTTTTCACCTAACCCTAATTCTAACCCTTACCCAAACACCCTGCACGCACGCACACACCCACACGCACACACACCCACACCCACACACACACACACACACACGATCGCCTTTGGAAGAATAACCACTTTTTATATTATTATGCTAAATAGCAAAACAAGTCAATTAATACCGAATTGATCATACATAATTCTTCCTGCAAGGCTGTAACAAGAGGACCAGTTTACATAGCACAGTCAGCGTTGCCTCGTTTAGTTAGTGTAGACTTAGAAGGTTACTGTTAGTATGAAGCTGACGACAGAAGTGATCATGTGTAGCAGCTTTATGCTGACGATAGCCAAGTAGGCAATGACATCATCGCAGCCTACGATAGAGCTTCGATTTTACAGCCACTCAAAGTTTTCCATCCAATGAGAACACAGCTAGCTTAGGTAGAACCAGTTCTGACTGATTCAAGGAGAGAGGTGGAGAGTCAGTCTATGCTTGCAGACCAGTGGCTGTACCAGAGACTGTGTATAATATTAATTCTTTCTCTATGTGTATAGTTAGCCAAGATTTATATTTATATATGTATAGGAACTTAGAGTGGAGATTCCAGTGGACCACGGACTTAGCAGAATGTTCGTCGCTTATCTATAGAGATGTGGAGCTAATCACTGAGGGCTACTTCGGCCTTCAGTGAGACGCTCTGCACACACCTATTATACAGGGTTGTGCAATATTTCGTCTCATATAATACAGACGAGTAGGCATTGTATCGTGAGCCCAACTAGGCGAACAACAAAAAACAAGTCGTCGCTGAACGTTGGCTGCCGAGGCATCGATAGCACTGCGCGAAGATCGCCCACCCGTCTGGCCACAGGGAGAAGACTCCACGACAACACAGCTTGTCACAGAATCCACCACAACGCAGCGCTTCAACCACTTAGTTAAGTGCCCCTCGAAACAGTGCAATAAAACTGTAACAAAGGACCACAGTAGTCCACTCTTCAAGAACTCTGACCATTAGGGCAGAAAGTATCCAGTGCCCTATGATGAGAAAGTAGCTGCCTAGACCTATCAGCGAGCAAACCATTCGCATTGACATTTGAACTTTTAAGTTAGTTTCGTACTTCGAAGATCGTGTATAGAGTAGAAGAAATAAATGTGTGATTTTTATTGTTATCAAGTGGCTAGACTACATATGTTTCATAGCCGTGTGAAAGCTAGTCAGTAGTGTGACAGTAATCTTTTACCATTTTTCTATCTATCTCTGTACTAAACACAGACCGAGCTAAACAAATAAATGTATTAAGTTAAGTCACCGGAAGATAACTAGCGATCCCCATAGACTGAAGACAGTGGGTAATAGCATTCTATTGTGCAGAGCCCAGCAACAATAAAAACCCACGTCACAAAGGCAAACCACAGGACATACAACGTTCAGTACATTTTCAACTGGATGAGCGCCAACAAGCTCCAGCTCAATGCTTACAAAACTGAACTCATGCTTACGGGTACCAAACACAACATGTCTTCTTCCCCCTATAGACACTGTCAGTCTTGGCCAAACCATTATTCCTATTTTAATATTCTGGCAAAAACCTTGGCAAAAACCTTGGCATCATCCTTGACAACACCCTATCCCTGTCAGAATTCATCCGCAAAACCTGTCAAACATGCAACTTTCAGCTCCGTAGAATAGGCTTTGCCCGCAGGCATCTGACCACTGACGCTACAACCAAAGTAATTTCCTCTCTTGACTCTTCACGCTTAGACTACTTTAACTCTCTTCTGGCTGGACTTCCTTCCTCTCTCTCTTCAGGGGCGGACGAGGGGGGGGGGGGGGTTTCCGTGGTTTCCGGAAACCCCCCCAGCCCCCCCCCCCCCCCAAAAAAAAGGAAATAAAAGAAGAAGAAGAAGAAGAAGAAGAAGAAGAAGAAGGAGAGAGAGAAAGAGATAAAAAAAAACAACTTTAATATATATATATATATAATTATAAAAATTAAAATAAAAAAAAATAAACATAAACATAAAATAAATAAATAAATACATAAATTATATTTCTATATATTTTTATATATAATTCCGTCCCTTTGCTTGCTTATTCCGACTCGCGCCAGCGCTTTAAACTGAACGCCGTCGTTGAAGCCCTCTGATTCGAAAGGTGTGGCAAAGCTCAGTACATATTTTGGGACCAAAGGAGGTAATTATTATTTTGATAATTTAATCTTACTAGTAAATAACATATCCTATCCTATCATATCCTATCCCGTAACTCGGAGGTCGTAGGGGCACCACAGATGATCGTTTAAACCAACGTAATCCATCTTTCCCTGTCCTCAGCAACCTTGATTGTTTCGCTCAGTGTCAAACCAGTCCAGTCTCGAATGTTGTCATCCCACCTCTTTTTCGGTCTCCCTCTTCTTCTACCTCCTTGCACTGTGCCTTGCAGGATGGTCTTTGCAAGACCTGATGATCTGGTGACGTGGCCATACCATCGGAGTTTCCGTTTTTTTCACCACTGTGAGCAGGTCATCGTGTTGTCCAATGGCTTGTCTGTCGGACTTCGTTTGTTAGTGATGTTCTGGGTATAGGAAATGCCCAGAAGTCTTCTGAAGCACCTCATCTCCATGCTTTGTATTCTTCGTTGGAGATCTGCTGTGAGGGTCCATGTTTCGCAAGCATATAGGAAGATGGAGATGACAAGGGAGCGCAGCAGCCTTACCTTGTAATGTAGACTGATGGTCCTGTCTTTCCAAATTGGCTTCAACCTCGCCAGGGCGGCAGTTGTTTGTGCGATCCTGGAGAGGACTTCCTGTCGGGACCCATTGTCTGATACAATGGCTCCTAAATATTTGAAGCTATGCACTGTGTTGAGGGATCTTCCTTGGACTTTGTTGTCCGTGTTGAAGCCATGGGTGTTGTTGGTCATCATTTTGGTCTTCTCTGCACTTATTTCCATTCAATAGGCTCTGGATTGAGGTGGTGTCAAGCCTCTGTACCAGCCGTTCAAGTTCTTGTTCCGCAAAACGAAGGTTGGAGATTTCTCTTCCCCCTATGCTGACTGTGTCTTCGGGGTCTGCAAGGGCATCTGACATGATGCGCTCTAGGAAGATGTTGAAGAGTGTTGGACAGAGTAGGCATCCCTGACGCACACCGATTGTTGTTCTGAACCAGTTTCCGATGGCGCTGTTGTGGAGGACTGCACTGGTAGCCTTGTCATACAGGTTTTTGATGACTTAAAATTTTAGGGCTGATGTTGTACACTCTCATGGTTGCCCACAGAGCTGCATGCCAGACTAGGTCAAACGCCTTTTTGATGTCTACCAACATATGATATAGATGTTGGTGCTGTAGGTATTTCTCACAGATTATTCTAAGTTTGGAAATCTGTTCAGTGGTACTTCGCGCTGCCCTAAATCCTGCTTGCCCTTCGGCTATGATTTGTTCAGCTTGGGGTTTTTAACCTGTTGAGTATTATATTTCAGGAGGACCTTGCTGGGATGGCTGATGAGGCTGATGGTGCGGTAATTTTCACATTCCTGAAGGTTACCTTTTTGGGAAGAGTGATGACAAGCGACTGGGTCCATGGTGTAGGCCACTCCCCACTCTGCCACATCTTGTTACACATAATGGTGAGTGCGTCGATCATCGCTTCTCCTCCTGCTTGAAGCAGTTCCGCGGGTATGTTGTCCACTCCCGCTGACTTCCCCTTCTTCAGCGATTGCACTGCTGCCTCAAATTGGGAGGATTTCTTCTTCTCTGTTCTCGGGACATGCTAGAACTGATGGGTCTCCGTTTGGTTTGTGGTTGTAAAGGTCAGAGCAGTACTCTGTCCATCTGTCCAAGACTTCTTGTTCTTCTGTAAGGCATAAGCCATTTGCTTTGGATCGTGGAGACCTTGGGCTGTTTAACACTTGTCAGCGGCTTCACAGTCTGGTAGGCCTTCTTGCTGTTGTTCTTGTTCAGACTGTTATCTATTTCCTGGCATTGATCTTCTATCCAGTTCTCCTTTGCTGTGCGCATGCCTTTTCGGATGTCATTGTTGATTTTTCGGTAGGCATCAGCTCCCTGTCAGGTGTGCCTTTTCTTTGTCATCTCTCTTCGTTTATCACACAGGTCCAAAAGTTCAGGTGTGATCCACAGCTTCTTCTTTGACCGGTGCTTTCCAAGGATCTCCGTGGCGGCATCTGTCACAGCTAAGTTCAAGGTGGTGGTCATGGTGTTGACATCTACTTCACCAGCTCTTAAAATGAGCAGTGGTGCAAATTTCCCTCCAATTGTGGCCTGAAATATTTCTGTTACCTCCGGGTCTTGCAGTTTGTCCAGGTCGAACTTCAGTCTAGGGCACTTTGCTGTGCTTACTCTCTTCAAGTGAAGCCGGAAAGACATCATCACAAGATTGTGGTCACTTCCGATGTCTGCTCCTGCAAAAGTGCGTGTCCTGCCAATGTTGATGCTTGATCTGAAGCGTTTATTGACCATCGTTAACATTTACCGAGTAAGTCCCTTTAATAGAATTTTGGAAACCCTCCCCCAAAAACTAACTGATCCGCCCCTGCTCTTCATCTGCTTCAACGTGTTCTGGTTCTCAAAATGAAAAAAATCTGATCATATCACACCCTTCCTACATTCTCTCCACTGGCTTTCTGCATATCAGAGGATTACCTACTACTAAATCTGTATTTCTGTTACTAGTGCGTCCATGCATTAGCCCCTTCCTACCTCACCCAGAACATTCACTTATACAAGCCATGCAGAAATCTTCATTCTTCTTCTGACACTCTCATGCAACAAAATACCCCGCTATAAACTCTCATCTGCAGGCTGCCGATCCTTCTCAGTGCTTGGTACGGTCCTTCAACTTGGAACTCTCTTCCTCTCTCTCTCTCATTGCAGATCTCCAAAAATAGCCACTTTCAAGCCTAACTTGCAAACATTTCTTCCTTAAAAATGTCTGATCTCGCCTCCCATCACCATCATCATTCCTTCTTTGTGATTCAGACTAGAGGGTGGAACCGGTACGATTTCTCAAACCGGTTTTTAACCGGTTTTTCCAATAGAAAACTGCGGTTTAAAACCGGTTAAACGGCTAGAAGTTACAACTGGTTACCCCGGGTAAAGGCGCATAGTAAGCAAGGGAAATAACCTCTGTATTGAATTTTTTTTTGGAATTTATGTCGCTAGCTACTTAACTCAGAGGCTATTTCCCTCCTCCACTGTGGGTAGATTTGGGAGTTTGCTTTTCAATTTTGAGTTTGTAAAACCGTTGGTGGAATCTGGAGTTAGCTGGATATACCTGCTTTTTTTTGAGTGCTACACTGATTGTCATTTGTTTTGTGTCGCCTTTACTTGTACTGCATGCACCTCCTTCAGTCACAATGCTCACGTCAGCGTCAGCGCTGCTGGTACACGGACTAGATCTAGCATGTAGGACATGTGGGTTAGATCTATTGGGTGCAGGACCCGCAGGCTTGGCTGGCTTCAGCAGCAGCAAAGGGTGGTGTCGGCGAATGTGTGCATTCAGATTTGAAGTGCCACCGCCAAGTTTAATACTTGCCTTACACTCTTTACAGTAACCGGTATTATGGTCAACCTTTCCTGCTTCTGTCTCTCGCAGGAGAAAGAATCTCCAAATGTCAGCTTTCCCACGCGTGTTCGCTACGAATTTCTCTGTTTCTGCCATTTTGCTAGTGCTTTACGGGACGAGTGATGTCCCTTAGAAAAACCGCGGTTTTCCGTTTTTTTAAGGCCAAACCGGTTTACCGAACCGTGAGAAAGTCGAACCGATTTTAACCGGAAAACCGGTAAAACCGAACACCCCTAATTCAGACCACCGCCGTCACACCGCACGCCCCCAACCCTCTCACTCCTTAGCTGCTCTCCTCCTCCCTCTCCCTCCCGCGTCTTTTATAGTTTACTTGTAAAGATTCTTTTACATGTTTGTATTATGTCTTTGCATATTTTATTAGTGTCTCGTTTTTATTTCACTTCTTTTTGTATGTGTTTCCATGTTAACGGTAAGTATACATGCGTGAGAACTGCGCTTTGAACTGATGTCATTAAGAAAACGCGCTATATAAATACCCTTACTACTCATCATAGAAGATACAGAGCAGGATACATACGAAATGCAGTATAGATAATACATCACCTTGTACAAGGTAGAGTGGATTGCATTGCATTATTATTGCTTTAGGTCCAGCGGACTCTTCCGAGCCAAATCAGGACCGGACAACCCCCGATCCGCATAAAAGATCTGCTGAAACAACCCTAGTGGTAAAACCGAAAGCTCTCCACCAGCCAGTCACTTTACAATAAAGACATTCCACGCAGGGGACGGCTGAGGCTTCACCCCAACTTATCGAACCCCCGTTTACAAAAACAAAATAGAATACAAACATCATTATAAATTATCAACAAAACACATACATATAAAATGCCTACATTGCTAAATAATAACATCATAGGAAGCCCTAGTGACCACCTGGTAGAAAGCGTCCAATATTCCCAAGCTGATCCAACAGACCTCATACACAAACAAGGAGTCTTGTCCCGGAAGAGTTTTGAAGAAAAAAGGTAGGAGACGATGGTATAGCAGATTGATAGAAAAGAGCAGGAATGAGAAAGAGCAAATGAGAAAGACAGCGACAATGGGAATTTAAAGCACTAAATTTACAGAAAGTGGGGATACTATTTATACTGAAACCCCCGGCACCCCAACGGGGGTGGTAGAGTGGATTATGTATGCAGTACAGTACATATTTCATTCAGTGCAGTGTGGGATACTGATTACATAGAGAGTATTTAAATTCAATGCCGGACAGATAATACATAATTATATTTATACTTTGAAATCACGACATCTCTTTTGCCAGACCCTAGAAGACCCAATGTTGGCACTGACACTAGGATATTTGGCTGGCCATGTCGCTGTGTACTGACTCACGGCTACCATTAAATTGCAGTCCACATACAACTCTTCTGTGAACGTTACCATGGCTGCCGAAGATCACAATCTCAGTCCGGCAAGCAAACCCTCCACCCCACACACGCACACACTCACACAAACACACACCCTCACACACACCCACACACCCACACACACACATAAACACACGCACTAACACGTCACGCTCTTTTCTGACACAGAGAAAGTTTAACAACAATTTAACTGTTGTTTGCTGCAGTAGTAGAATTTAATATTAGTAGCAGCAGTAGTAACAGCAGCAGTAATCCTAGCAGTAGTAGTAGTAATCGTCAAACAAAGAATCAATGCAACTTTTATGTAGCTCCCGACTTTTGCATGACTTTATTTATTTAATAAAGGAAATAATCACTTTGTTGCAGTGAAGTTGACAACACTTTATTTAACCTGTTGTACAAACAGTGAGTTCACAATGATACCCCACTCTGGCTACATATCTGAGATAATAAAGCCTGCATTTGCACTTTTCAGAGCAACGTGTATCTGGAGAGAGGAGGAGGAACTAAGCGTTGATTGCCAACTCTGTACTGAATGGAGACCAGCCAAATACAAGTGTATTCAATGCCAACAGGTCATACTTTAGTTTTACCTCCCTTGGATTTTTAAATCTGTCCCATGTTATTACTATTTTACATTCAATTTTCATTCTTAATTAATTTATATTTGACTAGTGGTTTTGTACCCAGGGTACACAGGTTGCTGTTTAAAATGTAGACAGAGAGACAACTGTTGTCTGCGAGTTTCATTTGGACGATGATACCTCCCCATATCCCCCTTGATACCTCAGCATACCCCCCCCCCACCCTGATATCTTCCGTCCCCCCCATGATGCCTCACCATACCCCCTTAATACCTCCCCGAACCCACTTGATACCTCTCCATACCCCCTTGATACCTTCCGTACCCCCCTTGTAACCTACCTGTACCCTCCTTGATACTTCCCCGTTGATCGTTTCGCATGTATGGATGAAAGGAATCGACCATCACCATACCCCCTTATATATACCCGTATCCCCGTTATGCCTACCCATGCCCCTTTAAACCTACCCGTAGCCCCCTTTTACCTACACGTACCACTCCATCCCGATCCTTGGTAATAATAATAATAATAATAATAATAATAATAATAATAATAATAATAATTATAATTATAATAATAATATAGAATAATACAAATAGAAATCATAAACAACACCAAGGTTTTAAAATAAAATTTGATATAAGATATTATAATTATAATAATAATAATAATAATAATAATAATAATAATAATAATAATAATAATAATAATAATAATACTAATAGTGGTCTACACTCAGAGTCTGTGTCTCTGAAACTGTCGCTGGGTGTGTGTCGAGGCGCAACACAGGGCGCTTAATTTCCCTGTGGGCCCGAACCTCTAGATTCAGTGACTCCTTCCTCCCCATGGCTATCCGCCTGGCCAACAGTGCCCCACGACAAGGAGGCTGGGGATTGGCTTATAGGCTGTGACTTGCTCAGTAGGTCAGCAAACTGTTCATCTAAACCAAGTCTTTCATCAACAAAGCAAGAAATCAGGCTATGTACATGTGTGTGTGTGTGTGTGTGTGTGTGTGTGTGTGTAGGTGTGTGTGTGTGTGAAATAATATCTTATTTTATAATGTAGTCTAAGGCATGCATTATTATATTATATTTTATAATTATTGTTAGTTTGAGTGACATGTAATGCATATGTGTGTGTGTATATATATATAAGTGTAAGGGTGTATATATGTGTATGTATATGTATATATGTGTATATGTATGTATAGATATCTATAAATATGTGAAAGTGTGTGTGTGTGTGATAGTGCGCGTGTGTTGGTGTGTGGGTGTGTGATAACGTTATGATCTTAATCACTGTAGATATCATCATCATCATCATAATTATTTATTTTCAGTTTAGTGTGTGGTTTTTATTGTTTGAGATTTTATATGCAGATGGACACTGCAATAAGAATTTCCTTGCAGGTACATGTATTTGTGGGGACAATAAAGAGTCTGTATCTGTATCTGTATCTGTATCTTGAATATGGTGTTCCACAAGGTTCTGTTTTGGGTCCCATCCTATTCACGTTGTACATAAAGCCACTGGCCGACCTCATTTCCCAGCACAATGTAAAGCAGCAGTCATTTGCAGATGACACTCAGTTGAAAGCCTCTGCAAAGCTGTGTGACCTGAGCATTGCAACTAAAAGCATTCAAAACTGTACTGCTGATGTTCGTGACTGGATGCTGGTCAACAAACTTCAACTTAATCAAGACAAAACAGAAATTCTTCTTGCATCAAAATATAATGCCAAAAAGTACCTCCCTACCGAAATGCAGATTGGGGAGAATACGATAGCATTATCAGAGTGTGTCAGGAACTTGGGGGTGTTGTTCGATTCTTCCTTGTCAATGAAAGAACAAGTTTCTAAAGTATGTCAACTAGCTAACTATGAGCTACGTAGAATTTCAGGCATCCGCAGGTATCTCACCACTGATGCAACTAAGACTCTTGTAGTCTCTTTCGTGCTCTCGCGATTGGACTATGGAAATAGTCTACTTGCGGGAGCCCCAAATTCCCTTACAAAGAAACTTCAAAAAGTTCAAAATTCAGCAGCACGCTTGATTTTAAGATCACAAAGACGCCAACATATTACCCCCCTTCTCAAAGAACTCCTTTGGCTCAAAGTTTCTGCAAGGATACAATATAAGGTTGCATGCATGTGCTACAATGCACTATCAAACAACACCCCTCGGTATCTGTCAGACCTCCTCCATATCTACACACCTTCACGATCTCTCCGCTCTGGTAATGACACCATGAAACTAAAACCTCAAGCATTTACAAACAAATCATGTGGTGAGAGATCTTTTTTTTTTCAAGGACCATTGATATGGAATAGCCTCCCAGCCGATGTACGCTATGCGACATCCTATACCTCTTTTAAGAAAAAGTTGAAGACATACCTTTTTACTGCCACATACAATTAAAAAACTTTTTTTTTTTTAATTTATTTTTTTTTTTAAATATTGCTGCTTTTTGTGTGTGAGTGTGTGCGGTACACATGATGTGTGTGGGTGTATGTGTGCTCTTTGATCTCTGCGAGGGAAAGCGCCTTATAAATAAATAATAATAATAATAATAATAATAATAATAATAATAATTATTATTATTATTATTATTATTATTATTATTATTATTATTATTATTATTATTATTATTATTATTATTAGTTTATTAATACTACTACTACTACTACTACTACTACTACTACTACTACTACTACTACTACTACTACTACTACTAATAATAATAAATAAGTTAAAAGTAAAAAGCTTAAATTAAAAAGCCTTGAGCAGCTCTTGAGCTGGAAAAGCGCTATATAAGAACGATTAAATAAATAAAGAAAGAAAAACATCCATATTGTAGTGTAAAAAAAAATAACATAAAAAAATATGGCCCGCAGGAGATTTGAACTTGGGTCGCCTGCACGGTAAGCGAATGTATTACTAAGTGAGCTACCAAGGCTTCGTATAAAGACCGTCAATTTTTTAGTCTATATTTTATACCTCTTGTCACTGTGTGCGATGACTTGAAAGTCACTCGTGCTGAACTCATTCAGTTGCAGAAAGGTGATGCTGCTTTGCAAGATTGTTTTAAGTTGGCTGACTCAGGTGTAGAAAAGGTTGTTGGTTCTGCTACTTTTACTTTTTATTTTAAAGATGATATTTTGTACAGGAGGTATCAGAAATCCAAGGATATTTTGCATCAGGTTGTTGTTCCTGAAAAAACTTCGTACTTCAGTCATGATTGCTGTGCATGATCAACTTTTGGCTGGTCATTGTGGAGTTCGTAGAACTTTGACTAGGATTCTGTCTCAGTTCTTTTGGCCTGGTGTTTCTGCTGATGTGAGTGCTTATGTTCACACTTGTGACATGCCAGAAAACAATTTCAAAAGGAAAAGTTCCCCCTGTTCCTTTGGCGACTATGCCTCTTATCTCGACTCCATTCGAGAGGGTCGCTATTGATCTAGTTGGGCTTTTGTCTCCTCCATCTGTTGAAAGTCACAGATATATTCTGACTTTGATTGACTTGGCTACTAGGTTTCCCGAAGCTGTTCCTATGAAAGACATTTCTTCTGTTGCAGTTGCTGAAAGCTTTGATGAGTATTTTTTCAAGGTTAGGTTTTCCCAAGGAAATTCTTTCAGATCAAGGTTCTCAGTTCAACTCAGATTTGATGAAACAGTTTCATGCTTTGTGTGGTACTCAAGCCATACGTACTTCTCCCTACCATCCTCAAGCAAATGGTACTGTTGAACGGTTTCATGGCACTTTGAAATCTATGCTTCGAAAGGTTGTTCTGTGGGGCCGGGTAGCTCAGTTGGTAAGAGCGTCTTGCTAGTAACCGAAAGGTCGCTGGTTCGAATCCCGGATTGGTCAACGTGTGATCATATTATTTTCCCCTTTACCAACAACTGGCCCGCTGGTGTCAGTATAAATCGGTCCTGTAGTCACCTATATGCGAAAGTGTCGTTGTGACGACACGAGTTTCAGATAGCAGGGAGAATTATACTTTGTACGAAGTTACACTTCTCCGTTATGTAGTGTACATAGAATAGCTTGACCGGTTTACTTTTTGCGTACGAAAGGTGCAGTATCGTAAAGTCCGTGCGTAACGAAGAAGACAGGGGTAGGCCAAATACAGAACAGGGCTATGCATAATAAGGAATGTGTACACTGACGAGAGCTCGACGTTTTGCTTGTGACCGGGTGCATTTCGGTAGGGCAGAGTGGTTTGAGATGCTTTTGCGAAAAGGTCAATTCTAACCAGGCAGCAACCCTGTGACAGAGGTCATAGTAGTATAGGTTCTGTGTGGAAGGGTGTGATTATTGTTTATACAAGCCGCCCAAGGTCTTACGCCCTCGTCGGGGTAAGGATGCTTAGAATTCGAAAGAGGAGGAATATTAACTGCCATTTGTAAATTAATGTAGGGTTGTTTTCCTAAGGTGCGTGTAGTTCTCTATTGAACACCCACCGAGACTTAGTTTCTGTTGCAGAACTAAGGTGACCTCGTCCTCATTTATAATTGTTATTTTGGAAGTGAAATAACCAGCAATAGCGAGACAAAGTAACTCTCAAAAGACTAATCAGTGTATTTGTGACAGTGCTGTGTTGTGTTGTTGCGTTGGGAAGGTGTATCACGAGCCGAGGCCTATAAGGTGAGTAAACCCTGTTATCCAATTCCTTAGTGGCGCACTCTGAGACTGCGTACGCGTATGGATGGTGATGAATGTGGGGAAGGGGATGTATTTCAGGATGCATAATGATTTTTATTGATTTTATATGATTTTATTATGGTTTTCTTATTGTGTATGTGATGAAGAAATGTCGTTGCTGCTGTTGTTGTAAAGGTGGGTCAAGGCGACGATGGGGAATGTAGAGAGAGAGAGAGAGAGAGGGTGGGGGTGTATGTATGGAGAGAGCGATAAAATGTGTTATGCTGAAGAAAGACGAAGTGATGATTATGAAGAAAGCATGTTTACAGTATAGCACAGCAAGATAGTATGAATGAAGGGAGATAATCGTGATGTGTTATAACCGTCGGGAGTGATGGTGATGATGAAGGGAGGTGGAATGAATCAGGACTATGTGATGAAGTGTGGTTGCAATAATTATGTATATTTATATAAATGTCTGTGTTTATAGAAGGTATGAATTATTAAGTATCAAAGGTTAATCTATATTATCGAAATGTGTGCATAACATCTTGTATTGTTATCATTGTATGCATAAACAGGTCAAGATGGCGGACAGAGGACGGCGTGTTATATAATATAGTGTTTATGTTTTGTAGGCAGACTGTTAAGACTGTGTATCTGCTTACAGGTTTGGGCTGCTTTTGTTGCTGTTGACGTTACTGATGTTGATGACTATGCTGATGATGATGTTGTACCTGTTATCGCCTATGTTTACGCTGATTGATTTCTAGCCAGCCTGGGTTGTGCCGTTGCCTCTACAGCAGGGAAGTGTGGTGGTGGTCTCTGCCACTGCTGTGTGTTTAGCCTACGTGTCGAGGCATCACTATTACAGGGATTTTTTCACATTTAATTCACGCACACACAGACTCGCACTGCGCCACACCTAAACATATTCATTTAGTTGTAGAGAATCATCCACTTTATTGTAAAAGAGACTGTTTAGCTCTCTGAGCTACTTGACAAACATTTGAACAGTGCTTCAGCTCTACAGCTTCACCTGGATAATAGTTCAAGATTAAAGATTCATAACGCCATCATTTCTTATTTGAAGATTTATATTTTGGATTGATTTACTGATTGTGATTTTGTTGTACACATTTTGTAAAGAAACTGTTGCTGTCTAGTTCTGTTTGGGTTAAACAAGGGGAGGTAATTGTTAGTTAATATTGGGACGGGGGTCTTGATAGGGGTGGAGGGTGGTTAGCTCCCATTTTGTCCTGTGTCTGTATGTTAATTGTTGAATAAAAGAGTGTATTGTATTCTGGCATCTTTGTGTTAGTTTATTTTGTTTGAGTTTTATTCCTTTCACTCGCTTTATGTGCTGACGCCACGGAACCCGCTCGGGGGCCGTGACATTTTGGTGTCAGAAGTGGGATAAACTCATCCTTATTTTGTTAGGGTATTGCCAGATGTGTATGCTGTGTGCTTGAGTTGTTGTGTGAAAGGGTACGCAGCGGGCGGTTGGCGGGAGTGTGGGTGTGTTGCACTAGGGATCACACTCGGAGTGCAAGCATTAACGGGGAATTGGGTTGCAGGGTTCACTTGCTCGCCTTTAGGGGTACGACGGTGAACGATTCCTCGGCTCTTGTGACTGTTGTGTTGCGTATTCGTTCTGTTAGGTGTTTGTATCAGTTAAGTGTTATTTGTTTTGTGTATTACTAACATTTGCACTTCCCTTCTTTTCAACATGGCTACGCGGGATGCCCGAGCCGCGATGCGCCGCGACGCTAGGACCCGTAAGGAGGAAGCTGAGCAAGAGGAGCAGGACTTCGGTGATGACGGCTCAGTGACAGGGTTGCTGGAGGAACCTTACGCAGTGAGTACTCAAATGACTATGCCTAAGATGTATGCCAAATCGCCCGGTGCACAGAGCAAGGTCGAGGTCCGCTCAGCGATAGCGAGAGGTTTAGGCAGGTTGGGAAAGTCTGGGTTTCCGTGATGGAGCGCTGGCGCACTACGTAGTGAGCGAGTTGAGAAGAGAAGAAGAACGGAGGGAGAGGGAGGAAGAAAAGAGGGAGGAGAGGGAAGCGAGGGCAGATGAGAGGAGGCTTTTGGAGCTTAGGCTAGAGACAGAAAGGGTAGCTAGAGAGGCAGAAAGAAGAATGCTAGAAATAAAGCTAGAGGAGGAACGAAGAACCAGAGATGACGACAGAGCTGCTCAGAGAGAGAGGGAAAATAGGGCTAGAGACAGAGGGGCAAATTACTCAGTAAAATTGAAACCCTTGGAAGAGAGAGAAGACGTAGAGGCGTACCTCCAGATGTTCGAACGAGTGGCAGAGATTCAGGGTTGGAAGAGGGAGGTATGGGCGGTTAGGCTAGCGCCTTTGTTTCAAGGGGAAGCCCGGGATACCTACCTTCGTCTAACGCCTGAGCAAGCCCAGGATTTTCGACACCGTGCGAAACGCTCTGTTGAAACGCTTTAGGAAGGACGCCGACTACTATCGTAGACAGTTTCGAGAGGCCAAGAAGGAGGCTGCAGAAACGTTTCCTCAGCTAGTAGTGAGACTGGGATCGTTGGTGAAGAAGTGGTTTTCACTCGCCGGCAAGGACATCACCGACGTAGGGCAGGTACTAGACACCTTCATTGGAGAGCAGCTTTTCTCCATCATGACTACAGAGTTGGAGATCTATGTGAGGGAGAATTTACCGACAACTAGCCATGCCGCAGCAGAGTTAGCACAGCGTGTGGTAGACGCCAAGCGGGCAGCGTCAGCACCGGCACCCGTACTACCCAGTCAGAGACGTAGTTTTCCCAGACGACCGGAGGCTCCTCAGCAACCTAGCAACCGGGGAAGTCAGGGTCAGAAGGTAGGGAGGAAAGAAGGGGGTAGTGGGGTACGTCGTTGCTACCGATGTGGGTCGGACAAGCACGTGGTCAAGGACTGGCAAGGTCAAACCTCAGACAGTAGGCCAGGTTACAGTGGGACGGACTATTTCCACGGAGACCGCACCTCGGGCTAGCGTGTGTGCAATCAAACCTTATGATCCATGGGGCCAAGGTAGGGCGAATGGGCGGGACGTTCGAGTACTGAGAGATACGGGGGCGGAGATAGGGGCAGTCGCGAGCAGGTTAGTCAAACCAGCGGATTTGATGGGTCGGACTGTCGAGATTTGCTTGGCGAATCGATCGAACGTGGGTCTGTTACCTACAGCTTGGGTGGAGTTGGATTGTGCGCTGGTCAGGGGGAGAGTGGAACTGGTGGTTTTCGAGGACGGGCCCGATATCATCCTGGGTAACTGGGTAACGTTTGATAGCGGGGAAAAGAGTCCTGTTTCCTTGTTCGGAGGTGAGTGCGCGATGGCTGCAGCAGTGCAGACCCGGGCGCAGGTGAAGGCCGAGAAGAAGAGGGAGGTACCATTAGTAGTTGAACCATCCCAGATCTCCTCCGTTAGTACCCCAGAACTGATCAAGATGCAAGAGACCGACGAGACGCTCGCGAAGGCGAGAACGTTGGCACAGAGTGGTGGGGCGATAGCGTCAGGTGGAGCATCGGCAGAGTTTCGCAAGAAGAAGGGGGTGTTGTACCGGGTGCACACTAAGAGAGGTAGCCAGGTAACGCAACTGGTAGTCCCGAAACAGTTGAGGGGGGGGGATCCTTCCGTTGGCTCACGATCCACCCATGGCTGGGCATTTGGGAGGAAAACGTACCAGGGAGCGGATCTGGGGAACATTCTATTGGCCAGGGATGTGTGCCGAAGTACGGAGGTATTGCGCCAGTTGTCCAGAATGTCAGAAGGTAGTGCCGAGAGGACGGGTGAGGAAGGTACCACTACAGCAACTTCCGCTGGTGGACGAGCCATTTCAGAGGGTGGCCGTAGACATTGTGGGACCCATCAAGCCTAAGTCAGATCGGGGTAACATGTATATCCTAGTGGTTGTAGACTCCACACGCTACCCCGAGGCTGTACCGCTCAAGGGCATAGAGGCAGAGAGGGTGGCAGAAGCGCTGTGGGAGATTTGGTCGAGGGTGGGCGTTCCTAGGGAAGTTTTGACAGACCAAGGGACGCAATTCATGTCTGAAGTCATGCGGGAGATGAACAGACTACTGTCAATCCACGGGAAAGCTACCACGCCGTACCATCCACAGTGCAACGGACTGGTTGAGCGATTCAACGGGACGCTAGTATCCATGCTCAAGAAGTTAGCAACAGAACAACCTACAGCGTGGGACCGCTACATTCCAGCGCTACTATTTGCATATCGAGAAGTAGCACAAGAGTCCACAGGGTTCTCTCCCTTCGAGCTTCTGTATGGAAAGACCGTGCGAGGACCGATGGCTGTGTTGCGAGACCTCTGGACCAAGGAGATACAAGAGGAAGAGGTGAAACTGAGTAGCCAGTATGTGGTAGACTTGCGTAATCGCATCGAAGAGACATGTAAGTTGGCGCAAGGAAACCTCAGAACCGCGTCAGCCAAGCAGAAGCGGCACTTTGATAAGAAAGCGAAACGGCGTTTGTTCAACGCAGGGGATCAAGTGTTGCTGCTGTTGCCAGAAAAGCACAACAAGTTGCAACTAGCATGGCGAGGACCATACGAGGTGATCGAACGCGTGGGAGAGTGCGACTACCGGATCAGGATGCGTGGGAAAAGTAAACTATACCACGCCAATCTCTTGAAGAAATTCCATACCAGGGCGACGGTGGCCACGATCGTCGTGGACGATGAAGGGGTAGAAGAGGAGGAAACTATGCCAGTGTTTGGGGATATTCCCGTAATCACCTTGACAGCATCAGAGACGCCCCGTGACGTAAAGAGGGAAAGGAACCGTAATGCATCATGTCCTACGTTCAACAGGGGCGACGATCACGTCAGGGGAGACAAAAACAGACTGATGAAGTGGGCGATCCGTCTGCATCCGTCTTTCGGAATTGTAGAGCGTACCACAGGGAAAGACGATGGACCAGCAGCTTTTCTCAGTAGGAGTATTCGGTAGGTAGAGTAGGGGTGGGGAAATTCGCGTCGTAGTTAAGGTTCTTCAAGGTGTTAAGAACTAGAAGGGGGGGTTGTGTGACGACACGAGTTTCAGATAGCAGGGAGAATTATACTTTGTACGAAGTTACACTTCTCCGTTATGTAGTGTACATAGAATAGCTTGACCGGTTTACTTTTTGCGTACGAAAGGTGCAGTATCGTAAAGTCCGTGCGTAACGAAGAAGACAGGGGTAGGCCAAATACAGAACAGGGCTATGCATAATAAGGAATGTGTACACTGACGAGAGCTCGACGTTTTGCTTGTGACCGGGTGCATTTCAGTAGGGCAGAGTGGTTTGAGATGCTTTTGTGAAAAGGTCGATTCTAACCAGGCAGCAACCCTGTGACAGAGGTCATAGTAGTATAGGTTCTGTGTGGAAGGGTGTGATTATTGTTTATACAAGCCGCCCAAGGGTCTTACGCCCTCGTCGGGGTAAGGATGCTTAGAATTCGAAAGAGGAGGAATATTAACTGCCATTTGTGAATTAATGTAGGGTTGTTTTCCTAAGGTGCGTGTAGTTCTCTATTGAACACCCACCGAGACTTAGTTTCTGTTGCAGAACTAAGGTGACCTCGTCATCATTTATAATTGTTATTTTGGAAGTGAAATAACCAGCAATAGCGAGACAAAGTAACTCTCAAAAGACTAATCAGTGTATTTGTGACAGTGCTGTGTTGTGTTGTTGCGTTGGGAAGGTGTATCACGAGCCGAGGCCTATAAGGTGAGTAAACCCTGTTATCCAATTCCTTAGTGGCGCACTCTGAGACTGCGTACGCGTATGGATGGTGATGAATGTGGGGAAGGGGATGTATTTCAGGATGCATAATGATTTTTATTGATTTTATATGATTTTATTATGGTTTTCTTATTGTGTATGTGATGAAGAAATGTCGTTGCTGCTGTTGTTGTAAAGGTGGGTCAAGGCGACGATGGGGAATGTAGAGAGAGAGAGAGAGAGGGTGGGGGTGTATGTATGGAGAGAGCGATAAAATGTGTTATGCTGAAGAAAGACGAAGTGATGATTATGAAGAAAGCATGTTTACAGTATAGCACAGCAAGATAGTATGAATGAAGGGAGATAATCGTGATGTGTTATAACCGTCGGGAGTGATGGTGATGATGAAGGGAGGTGGAATGAATCAGGACTATGTGATGAAGTGTGGTTGCAATAATTATGTATATTTATATAAATGTCTGTGTTTATAGAAGGTATGAATTATTAAGTATCAAAGGTTAATCTATATTATCGAAATGTGTGCATAACATCTTGTATTGTTATCATTGTATGCATAAACAGGTCAAGATGGCGGACAGAGGACGGCGTGTTATATAATATAGTGTTTATGTTTTGTAGGCAGACTGTTAAGACTGTGTATCTGCTTACAGGTTTGGGCTGCTTTTGTTTCTGTTGACGTTACTGATGTTGATGACTATGCTGATGATGATGTTGTACCTGTTATCGCCTATGTTTACGCTGATTGATTTCTAGCCAGCCTGGGTTGTGCCGTTGCCTCTACAGCAGGGAAGTGTGGTGGTGGTCTCTGCCACTGCTGTGTGTTTAGCCTACGTGTCGAGGCATCACTATTACAGGGATTTTTTCACATTTAATTCACGCACACACAGACTCGCACTGCGCCACACCTAAAAACATATTCATTTAGTTGTAGAGAATCATCCACTTTATTGTAAAAGAGACTGTTTAGCTCTCTGAGCTACTTGACAAACATTTGAACAGTGCTTCAGCTCTACAGCTTCACCTGGATAATAGTTCAAGATTAAAGATTCATAACGCCATCATTTCTTATTTGAAGATTTATATTTTGGATTGATTTACTGATTGTGATTTTGTTGTACACATTTTGTAAAGAAACTGTTGCTGTCTAGTTCTGTTTGGGTTAAACAAGGGGAGGTAATTGTTAGTTAATATTGGGACGGGGGTCTTGATAGGGGTGGAGGGTGGTTAGCTCCCATTTTGTCCTGTGTCTGTATGTTAATTGTTGAATAAAAGAGTGTATTGTATTCTGGCATCTTTGTGTTAGTTTATTTTGTTTGAGTTTTATTCCTTTCACTCGCTTTATGTGCTGACGCCACGGAACCCGCTCGGGGGCCGTGACATTTTGGTGTCAGAAGTGGGATAAACTCATCTTATTTTGTTAGGGTATTGCCAGATGTGTATGCTGTGTGCTTGAGTTGTTGTGTGAAAGGGTACGCAGCGGGCGGTTGGCGGGAGTGTGGGTGTGTTGCACTAGGGATCACACTCGGAGTGCAAGCATTAACGGGGAATTGGGTTGCAGGGTTCACTTGCTCGCCTTTAGGGGTACGACGGTGAACGATTCCTCGGCTCTTGTGACTGTTGTGTTGCGTATTCGTTCTGTTAGGTGTTTGTATCAGTTAAGTGTTATTTGTTTTGTGTATTACTAACATTTGCACTTCCCTTCTTTTCAACATGGCTACGCGGGATGCCCGAGCCGCGATGCGCCGCGACGCTAGGACCCGTAAGGAGGAAGCTGAGCAAGAGGAGCAGGACTTCGGTGATGACGGCTCAGTGACAGGGTTGCTGGAGGAACCTTACGCAGTGAGTACTCAAATGACTATGCCTAAGATGTATGCCAAATCGCCCGGTGCACAGAGCAAGGTCGAGGTCGCGCTCAGCGATAGCGAGAGGTTTAGGCAGGTTGGGGAAAGTCTGGGTTTCCGTGATGGAGCGCTGGCGCACTACGTAGTGAGCGAGTTGAGAAGAGAAGAAGAACGGAGGGAGAGGGAGGAAGAAAAGAGGGAGGAGAGGGAAGCGAGGGCAGATGAGAGGAGGCTTTTGGAGCTTAGGCTAGAGACAGAAAGGGTAGCTAGAGAGGCAGAAAGAAGAATGCTAGAAATAAAGCTAGAGGAGGAACGAAGAACCAGAGATGACGACAGAGCTGCTCAGAGAGAGAGGGAAAATAGGGCTAGAGACAGAGGGGCAAATTACTCAGTAAAATTGAAACCCTTGGAAGAGAGAGAAGACGTAGAGGCGTACCTCCAGATGTTCGAACGAGTGGCAGAGATTCAGGGTTGGAAGAGGGAGGTATGGGCGGTTAGGCTAGCGCCTTTGTTTCAAGGGGAAGCCCGGGATACCTACCTTCGTCTAACGCCTGAGCAAGCCCAGGATTTCGACACCGTGCGAAACGCTCTGTTGAAACGCTTTAGGAAGGACGCCGACTACTATCGTAGACAGTTTCGAGAGGCCAAGAAGGAGGCTGCAGAAACGTTTCCTCAGCTAGTAGTGAGACTGGGATCGTTGGTGAAGAAGTGGTTTTCACTCGCCGGCAAGGACATCACCGACGTAGGGCAGGTACTAGACACCTTCATTGGAGAGCAGCTTTTCTCCATCATGACTACAGAGTTGGAGATCTATGTGAGGGAGAATTTACCGACAACTAGCCATGCCGCAGCAGAGTTAGCACAGCGTGTGGTAGACGCCAAGCGGGCAGCGTCAGCACCGGCACCCGTACTACCCAGTCAGAGACGTAGTTTTCCCAGACGACCGGAGGCTCCTCAGCAACCTAGCAACCGGGGAAGTCAGGGTCAGAAGGTAGGGAGGAAAGAAGGGGGTAGTGGGGTACGTCGTTGCTACCGATGTGGGTCGGACAAGCACGTGGTCAAGGACTGCAAGGTCAAACCTCAGACAGTAGGCCAGGTTACAGTGGGACGGACTATTTCCACGGAGACCGCACCTCGGGCTAGCGTGTGTGCAATCAAACCTTATGATCCATGGGGCCAAGGTAGGGCGAATGGGCGGGACGTTCGAGTACTGAGAGATACGGGGGCGGAGATAGGGGCAGTCGCGAGCAGGTTAGTCAAACCAGCGGATTTGATGGGTCGGACTGTCGAGATTTGCTTGGCGAATCGATCGAACGTGGGTCTGTTACCTACAGCTTGGGTGGAGTTGGATTGTGCGCTGGTCAGGGGGAGAGTGGAACTGGTGGTTTTCGAGGACGGGCCCGATATCATCCTGGGTAACTGGGTAACGTTTGATAGCGGGGAAAAGAGTCCTGTTTCCTTGTTCGGAGGTGAGTGCGCGATGGCTGCAGCAGTGCAGACCCGGGCGCAGGTGAAGGCCGAGAAGAAGAGGGAGGTACCATTAGTAGTTGAACCATCCCAGATCTCCGTTAGTACCCCAGAACTGATCAAGATGCAAGAGACCGACGAGACGCTCGCGAAGGCGAGAACGTTGGCACAGAGTGGTGGGGCGATAGCGTCAGGTGGAGCATCGGCAGAGTTTCGCAAGAAGAAGGGGGTGTTGTACCGGGTGCACACTAAGAGAGGTAGCCAGGTAACGCAACTGGTAGTCCCGAAACAGTTGAGGGGGGGGGGGGATCCTTCCGTTGGCTCACGATCCACCCATGGCTGGGCATTTGGGAGGAAAACGTACCAGGGAGCGGATCTGGGGAACATTCTATTGGCCAGGGATGTGTGCCGAAGTACGGAGGTATTGCGCCAGTTGTCCAGAATGTCAGAAGGTAGTGCCGAGGGGACGGGTGAGGAAGGTACCACTACAGCAACTTCCGCTGGTGGACGAGCCATTTCAGAGGGTGGCCGTAGACATTGTGGGACCCATCAAGCCTAAGTCAGATCGGGGTAACATGTACATCCTAGTGGTTGTAGACTATGCCACACGCTACCCCGAGGCTGTACCGCTTAAGGGCATAAAAGCAGAGAGGGTGGCAGAAGCGCTGTGGGAGATTTGGTCGAGGGTGGGCGTTCCTAGGGAAGTTTTGACAGACCAAGGGACGCAATTCATGTCTGAAGTCATGCGGGAGATGAACAGACTACTGTCAATCCACGGGAAAGCTACCACGCCGTACCATCCACAGTGCAACGGACTGGTTGAGCGATTCAACGGGACGCTAGTATCCATGCTCAAGAAGTTAGCAACAGAACAACCTACAGCGTGGGACCGCTACATTCCAGCGCTACTATTTGCATATCGAGAAGTAGCACAAGAGTCCACAGGGTTCTCTCCCTTCGAGCTTCTGTATGGAAAGACCGTGCGAGGACCGATGGCTGTGTTGCGAGACCTCTGGACCAAGGAGATACAAGAGGAAGAGGTGAAACTGAGTAGCCAGTATGTGGTAGACTTGCGTAATCGCATCGAAGAGACATGTAAGTTGGCGCAAGGAAACCTCAGAACCGCGTCAGCCAAGCAGAAGCGGCACTTTGATAAGAAAGCGAAACGGCGTTTGTTCAACGCAGGGGATCAAGTGTTGCTGCTGTTGCCAGAAAAGCACAACAAGTTGCAACTAGCATGGCGAGGACCATACGAGGTGATCGAACGCGTGGGAGAGTGCGACTACCGGATCAGGATGCGTGGGAAAAGTAAACTATACCACGCCAATCTCTTGAAGAAATTCCATACCAGGGCGACGGTGGCCACGATCGTCGTGGACGATGAAGGGGTAGAAGAGGAGGAAACTATGCCAGTGTTTGGGGATATTCCCGTAATCACCTTGACAGCATCAGAGACGCCCCGTGACGTAAAGAGGGAAAGGAACCGTAATGCATCATGTCCTACGTTCAACAGGGGCGACGATCACGTCAGGGGAGACAAAAACAGACTGATGAAGTGGGCGATCCGTCTGCATCCGTCTTTCGGAATTGTAGAGCGTACCACAGGGAAAGACGATGGACCAGCAGCTTTTCTCAGTAGGAGTATTCGGTAGGTAGAGTAGGGGTGGGGAAATTCGCGTCGTAGTTAAGGTTCTTCAAGGTGTTAAGAACTAGGGGGGGGGTTGTGTGACGACACGAGTTTCAGATAGCAGGGAGAATTATACTTTGTACGAAGTTACACTTCTCCGTTATGTAGTGTACATAGAATAGCTTGACCGGTTTACTTTTTGCGTACGAAAGGTGCAGTATCGTAAAGTCCGTGCGTAACGAAGAAGACAGGGGTAGGCCAAATACAGAACAGGGCTATGCATAATAAGGAATGTGTACACTGACGAGAGCTCGACGTTTTGCTTGTGACCGGGTGCATTTCAGTAGGGCAGAGTGGTTTGAGATGCTTTTGTGAAAAGGTCGATTCTAACCAGGCAGCAACCCTGTGACAGAGGTCATAGTAGTATAGGTTCTGTGTGGAAGGGTGTGATTATTGTTTATACAAGCCGCCCAAGGTCTTACGCCCTCGTCGGGGTAAGGATGCTTAGAATTCGAAAGAGGAGGAATATTAACTGCCATTTGTGAATTAATGTAGGGTTGTTTTCCTAAGGTGCGTGTAGTTCTCTATTGAACACCCACCGAGACTTAGTTTCTGTTGCAGAACTAAGGTGACCTCGTCATCATTTATAATTGTTATTTTGGAAGTGAAATAACCAGCAATAGCGAGACAAAGTAACTCTCAAAAGACTAATCAGTGTATTTGTGACAGTGCTGTGTTGTGTTGTTGCGTTGGGAAGGTGTATCACGAGCCGAGGCCTATAAGGTGAGTAAACCCTGTTATCCAATTCCTTAGTGGCGCACTCTGAGACTGCGTACGCGTATGGATGGTGATGAATGTGGGGAAGGGGATGTATTTCAGGATGCATAATGATTTTTATTGATTTTATATGATTTTCTTATGGTTTTCTTATTGTGTATGTGATGGAGAAATGTCGTTGCTGCTGTTGTTGTAAAGGTGGGTCAAGGCGACGATGGGGAATGTAGAGAGGGAGAGAGAGAGAGAGAGGGTGGGGGTGTATGTATGGAGAGAGCGATAAAATGTGTTATGCTGAAGAAAGACGAAGTGATGATTATGAAGAAAGCATGTTTACAGTATAGCACAGCAAGATAGTATGAATGAAGGGAGATAATCGTGATGTGTTATAACCGTCGGGAGTGATGGTGATGATGAAGGGAGGTGGAATGAATCAGGACTATGTGATGAAGTGTGGTTGCAATAATTATGTATATTTATATAAATGTCTGTGTTTATAGAAGGTATGAATTATTAAGTATCAAAGGTTAATCTATATTATCGAAATGTGTGCATAACATCTTGTATTGTTATCATTGTATGCATAAACAGGTCAAGATGGCGGACGGAGGACGGCGTGTTATATTATATAGTGTTTATGTTTTGTAGGCAGACTGTTAAGACTGTGTATCTGCTTACAGGTTTGGGCTGCTTTTGTTGCTGTTGACGTTACTGATGTTGATGACTATGCTGATGATGATGTTGTACCTGTTATCGCCTATGTTTACGCTGATTGATTTCTAGCCAGCCTGGGTTGTGCCGTTGCCTCTACAGCAGGGAAGTGTGGTGGTGGTCTCTGCCACTGCTGTGTGTTTTGCCTACGCCACACCTAAAAACATATTCATTTAGTTGTAGAGAATCATCCACTTCATTGTGAAAGAGACTGTTTAGCTCTCTGAGCTACTTGACAAACATTTGAACAGTGCTTCAGCTCTACAGCTTCACCGGGATAATAGTTCAAGATTAAAGATTCATAACGCCATCATTTCTTATTTGAAGATTTATATTTGGGATTGATTTACTGAATGTGATTTTGTTGTACACATTTTGTAAAAAAACTGTTGCTTTCTAGTTCTGTTTGGGTTAAACAAGGGGAGGTAATTGTTAGTTAATATTGGGACGGGGGTCTTGATAGGGGTGGAGGGTGGTTAGCTCCCATTTTGTCCTGTGTCTGTATGTTAATTGTTGAATAAAAGAGTGTGATTGTATTCTGGCATCTTTGTGTTAGTTTATTTTGTTTGAGTTTTATTCCTTTCACTCGCTTTATCTGCTGACGCCACGGAACCCGCTCGGGGGCCGTGACAGTCGTGTGACTATAATCTACAAACAACAAAGGTTGTTCATTCTCAACTGAAAGCTTGGCATCGCTATCTTCCTGCATTGCTCTTTGCATGTAGAGAATTGCCGTCAGAGAGTACAGGTTTCAGTCCTTTCGATCTGATGTTCGGTCGCAAACCGAGAGCTTCTATTTTTCCATTTTTGCTTCCAGATATCAAGGTTGTGGAGCCTCAGTGTTGTGTTTCTCGTATGGATGTCTCTACAGATAGGCATACTGTCCCTACAGTAGGTATTGGCGTTATCCAGGATGATGGTTCGTGTCCTTACAATAGTTCAGATTCACTCTTGAACCACTTCCAGGTACACAGAATGTGTTCGCGGATCTGTTGTCACGCGCTGATCGTGATCAATCGGTTCCATAGATCAAGGTTTCGTGGTCGTTGCTGTGTTTTGACATTATCCTCAGAACTTGTAAAAAAGACCCTCGGTCGGATCTTTTTTTCTTTGGGAGGGGGGTAGTGTAACGAACACGTTTCGTACACGTTTCTGTAAGAAGACGTTATGATGCCACTTTGTTGTTTATGGTAGAAATAATAATTTAGTTTGTGAGCTGTGTTAGCTCAGAGATGACATATCAGCATAAGTGAAAGGACGTATTCGCGGGTGCTCTAGAAAGACCTGATTCTTTAGGATGTACTTTAGCTGTATAAAGAATACAGGTATTTATTATTATTATTATTATTATTATTATTATTATTATTATTATTATTGGTATTTATAATGAGCTGCTAAGCTATCCATACGAAAAGGGAAAGTATTGCTTTTTGTGAATTAGTACGTTTAGAGTGCTGAAGAACCCATGTTTGAAAGAAGTACGATAACTCGTGTCAATACTTATTTGATCATGTAATTATCATGTGTGACTCAGTTTGTAACTATGATGCCATTTTTATATGCATTCATATATGGGGCTGAAATAGGAATGTAATTCAGTTGTATAATTTGAATATCTATTGATGAATGAATGGGTATGAATATGTTGTAAAATGAAGGTGAGCTGTGATTGTAATATTTGGCTCATAATCCATTGTGGTAGGCTACGCAATGTGTGTACACTAAAGTGGCTATAGGTATTGTCACAGGAATGGTGACAATAGTGACTGTAGTGGTGTGGTGGCGTATAGAAGACATTCTACAAAGGAAATGATCTTTAAGCATTAGGAACTATAAAGATGTGTAAAAGACATACAGACTCTTTAAGTATAAGAGCCAAAATTTACGATTGTGTACATGTTGTATACCACGGGACCGTACGGAGCGGAAAACCCCTGACGTGTGGCGGATGGAACGGTCCATATGACATCAATTACTCGACCGGATGTGGACACCATCATCGCCTTATCTCTCCTTCGTGCATCATCACTGTTGCAGACGTGTAGCAACGGTGCCGAAGTAAACCTCCGGTTCTAGGCTACGAGGACACTTGCAGCGTCCTCTGGATGTGGCTCTGACTCCAGCATCGGCTGATAATTCTGCGCCGAGAGTGCTTGGGAATGAACCGTGAGTACTGTCAATATAAGCAATTGTGATCAGAAACTCCGTTGAATCAAGTCATCGAATAAAGTCACTAGTTGTGTCGATGCAAGAGTAGAGTCGAGTGACGTCTCAAGGAAGGGACAACGACTTCTGCTATTATTGGATTGTGAAAGTAGTTTACACGCCACTTAGTAAATTGACTGTGAGAACTCATTTATCACCTACGTGAATTCGCTACATGAAAAGAACTGAACAATTTGGTGAGTACGTGAGCAACTTAATGTGTACGTGAACATTTTAATGTATATACATGCAAATGATTTAATGTATTGGTGAATGACTTAATGTATATGTGAATGAGAAATAGTGAAACAGAGGGCAAAGAGAAGTAACTGTGTAGTCTTTGTCCTTGTCTGTAAGCACGTGTGTGGTGGTGGATGAAAGAGTATAGTAAACAGAGATAGAACACACACCTTTATACTGAGCGTCAGACAGCCACACTCACACACTCACTCATTACACTAAAGTAGTTATACATATATTTATTTAATGTAAATACAAAAAAAACTTCCGTTACATTTGGTGACCCTAGACTTTCTCTGTGTTAGTTAGCATTAAGTCATACATATTTATATTTATTGAGGGCACCACTAGTTATTATATTTATATACAGTTAGACTTGTGGGCTTATCTCCCTTGAAATTCTTGATTATATTGTGTATGACTGATATGTTTTGTTTTGTGTGACAATGCCGTCTCCAGTGTAACGGCTGTGCCTGTGTACAGTTTCTGGGCACTAAGGGTTTAATTCTTTTTCTGTCTGTGGGTTGCTATTTTCTTCTTCAGCCCTGTTCTTCTGTTAGTGGGATTGTTTGTTTTTTGTTAGTTCTTTGCTGTGTAGGGTTCTGTCCTTTCATGTGTGTGCTTGTGTGTATGATCTCTTTGCCCTTATTTTAAGTAGGTTATGGTGTTAGGATTTCAGCCCCATTTAATTTA